>CM042539.1:1596254-1821254 GCA_023630585.1 Cranoglanis bouderius
GAAGCTTTTTGAAATGTCATTGATATTGCGTATATGTATTACCTCGTTATTTTTATCACCTTGTTCTTTCTATCTTTTTGAGATTTTATCATACAAATGCGAAAAAAAAAAAAAAAAGAAAAACACTGGCAGACGCTCTCTTGGCTTGGATTTTCTATGTGCCTACATGCACATAAAGAGTATTTTAGCCTTCTTTAGGAAAATAGGAAAGAATTGTCTTTAGTTCCTGTGTTTTGTGTAAAGGGGTTGGCTAACTTAATCTGTTGGCTAATTCTCATTGGTTCTTAGGCTGACCAAGACGTTTCCTACTCCCAGTATAGTCCGGCCAAATCAAACGTGTGAGACGATAAGAAATTCAGAAACCTCTCTACTGAAAAGCATTGTTCTTTATTTTGCACTCAATGTTGAAAGCATCACAGAAGCTACAACTAGTAGTAAGAAGTTAATCATGAAATGAAGCTTACAGGAGCTTTAATTCGTTATCGTGATGTTTTCTTTCAGGCCCGTGGCTTTCCTGCAGGTGCCGTGGTCCCACCTCCCCGTCACGTGGATCCTCCTTTGCTGAAGCAACACTCCCCCACACAGCCTGCAGCACTGCACCAGTCCAAACCCTTCATGGACAGCTTCATGAGCCTGAACACACCCGACCTGCACAAAGAACAACACACACTCAACTCTTTTACCAACTTCCCTTTAGGTGGGTGATCCTGTGTAGACAAGCAGCCTGATTTTAAAGGAATTGCTATGGGTGTTATACAGTATAATTCACACATGTCCCGACCATCTCTCTCTGTCCTCCCCATAGGCTTGGCCTCAAACTTGAATGTAAACAATCCTGATATTGGTAGTGTTGGGTTCAAAGAGCCACAGTCCCGTCTGAAGAAGTGGACCGCCATGGACGTTTCCATTAACTCGCCACTCGATCAAAACCCCAGCAAACCTGGTGAGTCGAAACACTCAGCTTTGATGGTATTTATCTGTTTGTCACTGAATCAGTGATTGAGGATTTTGCATACGGGCATGTTCTGAGTTTACAATGCATTCTTAAACAAACCTTATTCATCATCACTCACGAGCTTCTCAGCTTAGTTGCTAGAAGAGTTAACTCTTACAAGCTGTTTAAAAGGCTATGCTGTGTTAGCTACCTAACACTGGCTAGCTAAAGGCCAGTTCACACTGGACATGTTCCCGAAATGTGTTTTTCTGATGCTTGTGAGTGGCAAGTCTCACACACATTAGTTTTCCCACGTTAGATAGTTAACACACGTTAGACAGATGCTCAAAATAAAATCATGGTAAGTAATTAGCATTAATGATACTGTGTCCCACAGGTGCTATGTCCTCTCTGAGGGTTGAAGACCCTCCCTTTGGTCCGTATGACTTTATAAACTCCACTAATTCTCCCATCAGCCCCCCTGGTTCAGTGGGGGATGGCTGGCCCACTCGTGCCAAATCACCTCATGCATCTTCTAATGTCAACTGGCCACCAGGTTTGGATGCTATCTTGTTTTTCATGTTGTCACAATATGTTGTCACTGTGCTTTTAAAAAATAATAATAATAAATTTATAAAGTTTATCTAAAGTTACATCTATCCGTACATCTGCCCATACATACATTTTAGACTAGGGCTGCACTCTATGGACAGGTTTTCTGGTTTATGTAACAGTACAATAATACGTATATTTATTTCCTTCAACAACAAAACTAATATTGTGGAAAGTGCGAAACATCAAAACACGGTCAACTTTGTTGTCAGCGGAATATTTTTAATGTTTATGCCCTGATGACACATTGTTAGAAAAATTCCCAAGTGTCTTCCTATTTGCCACTTATGCACGCTACCTAGGGTGTAGCATTAATGGCATGGAACACCTACAGTCCACTCTATTTGGGATTCAGAAACGGGGAAAAAAATGTTGCAGAAGAACATTGCCAGATGCAGCAAAAGGAGATTTATATCTTTTCGTATTTAGCAAACAGTAAAAAGTTATCCACATTAAGGCGAGATACAGCAGGTAAAAAAGGCATTTTTGTGCATACTGGTCAGTCTTCAGATTTTGGTATGTTTTGCTTCTATAACACGTCTTATTTAACACCGATACCATAAAAATGACCAAAGTTCACACTAAAATGTTTATTTTTTAGACATTTGGTATTCTCATGTCTGTCAATGTCACCCGATCTTTGTCATAAGTTAGCATTTTTTAAACCAGATATACCTCAGCGAAAACAGCGAGTGCTTGGTATTGTTGAAAAGCTCACTTCCTCTAGCGTCATGATAGCTGGTCTAAATATGGTAATTTCCTTTCTAGAGCTCACCAAGAATGAGAAACTATAGGCTTCTCTAAACCAGGAGACATAATTTCATTGGCTAAGGAAGTTTAAAGGTCATTTCTGGCAATGTGATTCGCCAAAATGCGTCACATGCTCCACAAGTTTACAACAGACATCGATACAGTAAAAAGAGATGGGGTAAACGCTGGAAAAAAGACGTAAGCAGCTATCCATAGCTCGAATAAGTAAGGAAAGTACATGTGAAAAAGACTCGATTTTTAAAACAAAAAACTTATACATGCGATGAATAACGATCGGAATATCTCCTCTATTTTCCATCCTCTCATCACGTCTCCGTCTATAATATAATTCACACAAAAAAGTCACATACAGTTCATATATAATTACAGTTCAATTGTGTAGTACAGCTTTGGGGAAATGATAAATGCGTTACTGTTACAAAAAGTGTTATTGCTAATCAGTAGATATGAAATTCTGCAATCGATATCTTTAACAGCTGTTTTCCCAAAGAGTTTTTTTTTCGACACACTGAACCAAAAGTCTCAACTTGTGTAGCACTTACATAAGCCATACTTTCCATGTTCATTCTTATAGTCTGAAGATTACAGAAGGTTTTGTTCACACAATGTTTACTGCCTGATTTGCACACCATTTTGTATTAAACATGCCGATAATCAAGTTTTAATACATGTGTATAGTACATGTGTAATGTTATTAAAATTAAATACAATTTTTTAAATATAACTGTTTTCAGTATCTAGATTTTTGGTTTTTAAATGCATGTAAATAAGCGCATTTTTAATGAGGGAGTATTTCTTATTTGGCATATCTAAACATAATTTTTCAGAAAACTTGTAATGCAAAAAATAGTTGTAACAATGTATATCATCTATTGGTAAAGTTTCATGATATCTTCACATTAAAAATTTTCAGCCATTTAGAGCCACCACTTTTTAGTACCGAAAGATGGATAGACAAAAATCTATAGTAACCAGGCAGATTCATGGGCAAGATGTATGGTTGGATAAATGTGAAGGTGGTCAGAGAGTGACACGTGTATAATGAATGTATGTTTTTGTAGAGTTTCGTCCCGGTGAGCCATGGAAAGGTTACCCGAACATCGACCCCGAGACTGACCCGTTCGTCACTCCTGGCAGTGTGATTAACAACCTCTCTATTAACACAGTGCGGGATGTTGATCACCTCAGGGACAGGAACAGTGGTAAGCACCAGCATTAGCAAAAACTGTAAGTGCTAAAAAAAAAATTGTGTTTGATAAACTGCCTTTCTACTTTGGACTCTAAACATAAGGCTTTAGTACTGTATATAACATTACTTTTGCCCAGTTTGCTTGACACTTTGCTATTATGTCTTATGTTGACTCTTGAGATTTGTTTAATACTACAGGCAAATTCCTTGCAAATGTGCCACCCATAATGCTTCATCAGTCTTAATGTATATTAATATGCATATATAGACTGACACATTGCCTAAACTAGCAATACACAAATAAATGCACGTTTTACATTTTTAGTAGCGACTTAAAATTAAAAGTAAGTGAAACCTTAACAAGTAGAATCAAGTTTCGCCACAATAACCTTCATCAATCTTTCTCTGTAGTGGTTGATCAGACTTGCATGAGTAACCCTCTTCAAATCTTAGCGTTGCGTGTCAGTTGGGATTGAAGGTCTTGACTTTCCAAGAGCAATTTCCCATTCCAAAACACAATTTTCCTCTTTTCAAACAGTTTCATTTCAGTTTCAGGGGACTGCTACCCAGATTTTCACCTGCAAAAATTCTTGATACAGTTGAAGTTATTCCCTCAGTGAGTGAAGTTCATTCCCTGAGGTGACCTACAGCCCCAAAACATAAGTTTTGATGTTTGCCTGCAGTGCCTTTTTCTTTTGTACATAGTCTTGTGCAATTCTTCCAAGAACATTTCCTATCTGTCCACAAAATAAGCACAGGTGTTGTGGAAAAAGTGGAACACTTTGCAAATTTGAGATGTGCAACACACGTTAGGGGTTCTGTTTTGTTTAATTATTTATTTATTTTATGAGGCATGTGGTTTCCTTTGTGGTCTTCCATTAACATTCTTGTTCAGTGTCTGACAGTGGACACAAACAGATGCGAATCATTTCTAGAGATTTTTGCAACTCTTTTGGTTTTACCCTTGTTCTTTTTCACCTTTTTGAACACTACATTGAACTCTTGATTATTATACATTGATACATTGAGCTCTTTTTTTTAAACATAGATTGTGAATGTTTGTATATTCAGTATTGATAAGAACCATTACAGTCTGTCATTACTTAGGGCAGTAATTGGACTTGGATGCAGAAATGCCAAATTTATGAGCAATTCCCAATAGTTTACAGACTTGTTTGTGGAAGTTTATCCACATCCACAATGCCTTAACACATTTTATATCTTTGAACAGGGCCATCCTCATCACTAAACACCACGCTGCCTTCCAACAGTGCCTGGACATCCATTCGTGCCTCCAACCACAGTAGTTCCCTCAGCAGTACAGCACAAAGCACTTCAGGTATGACAAGTGTGTTGTGTTTTCATAAGCATTGCATTTTATCAGTCAGATACCACAGCATTGTGGTGCTTAGGAACACCAAGAAATATATTAACCCGTTATGAAAAGTTTTGTTTTGTGAAAGTCAATAAGGAGCATAGGGGTTATTTTTCCTTTTCGCTGAGTTGAGTCTAGAAAAATCTTTGTGACCACTATATCGGCTACGTAAGGAACATACTTGTCTGTCTGGTGATGTAATCTGCTTGACACACGTATCCGGCCTAGTTATTTGCCCACCTCTGACTATTATAAAAAACTAGTTTGTAATGAGATTGTAACTGTACCCCGATTCGTGGGATATTATTCACTAATTGTGCTAGCATCTCAGCCATGATGCTTTGTAATTGAGTTTTCATAACATTACTTATTGTGTTAATTCCACAGTTGAGTGCTGGTTTAATAAAAAATAAAAACTAGTGTGAAAATACTAGTTGTCACGGTTTCTTGTTATCAGATTGGCTACATTTTATTGCTGATTTTCTATGATTGACCCACTCATGATGGCATCGGTGGCGTTGATTTTTTTAATGTCATGGACATTTTATCGATGAGCGAGTTACAGCTCCACCTAGTATCTCCTACATCTCTCTGCCATGCTGATTGGTGTCAAGGTGGCTGCAGCAATACAACACTATTTTCTGCTTGTCACAATGATGTGTGATTTTTGCTTCATGTGACCTTTGGGTTTAATCTTTGCTTGTTTTATTCAAATTCAAAAAGAAAACAAGTAGACAGCACCATGAGGCTAATGCAAGCATTTATATACTGAATACACCGCCCTGCATCTAGAAAAAAGTTTATGCTGTTTTGCAAATCACACTTGTTTTTACCTATTCTGGTCATGCTGAGTTCAAATACGCCACTGAAAATTCCCTATCACGTACTGTTTTCCCACAGAATAAGAATGAAGTTTTTAATAATTTTGCTATATTTATATTGCTTTCAGGGTTTTATTTAAATTGGTAGAAGCTGTCAAATTTCACTATTATTATTTATTAATTACAACAATAGACACACAAAACATAACACTTGTTTACAATATGAACAGCAGACAAATAGTCTGTGAAATGTTTGTGAAAATCTCTAAATAAAACTATTTCAAAAGATGAACATTATAATAATATGCAGAGTGCTTAAGGAGTGAACTTCCTTTTGAGGGATTTTCTGGAATGGCAAAACACCCACAGATGTAGCAGAAATCATCTGGGCTATGCTCACGTGATAAATGTTGCTCACCTATTGTACATAAACATAGTGTTTCCTGTGTTGGTGGCAGTGGGTCTGGCAATAGCTCTAACGTTTATGGTCCATCTTAGGCAAAAAAGCTCTACACTGGACATCAGGCTTTGTGAAAAGTTGTGATGTTCTAGAGCAAAACTAACAGCATACCTGGACTCAGCATCTAAGTATTAGTAAGAAACAACTCAGATCCTATTCAGCAAATCTGATGCAGGGCAGTGTAATACTTGCTAGAGAGCTAGAAAAGGGTGTCTTGAGGTCTGGAAAATATAATAAACACACCAACTGCTCATTAGTCATACACAGGATTTGATCCTTTAATCCACAGTGTACAGGTTAAATAATATAGCATTAATATTTAATGCAAAATGGCCAATAAAAGGGGGTATGGAAATGGGTTGAAATTGTACATTTTGTCAGTGTGTAATGATTGCTTCTGTTGTTCTCTTGTTTCTTCATGCAGCCAGAAACAGTGACTCTAAATGGTCTCCTGGTTCAGTGTCTAACTCTTCTTTAGCTCATGAGCTGTGGAAGGTTCCTCTGTCGTCTAAAGGCGTCTCGGCTCCGTCCCGTCCCCCGCCCGGCCTCACCGGGCAGAAACAGTCCTCCTCCTGGGGCACTGGCTCTCTGAGACTTGGTGCCTGGGGCAGCTCTGAACCCAGATACACCCCAGGTAAGTACACACCATTCATGCTTGATGCTATATGTGATCAAGTTAAAGTTATAAGTTTGTGATCATGCTGAAGTGCTTGATTGATTTTCCCCCAACAACCAATAATCGAGCTACACCATACCTCAAGCAGAATCTAAACAGACTTAGCAGTAGCTTTGGAAACTGGCTAAACAGTGCAGCTGGGTGTTTCAAGAAAGCTCGTTTTAACTTTGCAGAATTCATCACTGCCACTTTGCACATTTCAACTAATGTGTCCTAAATAAATGCAAACTGTAGATTACGGAGCCCCTGAAGTGACCTGTGCCCAAAAAAAAAATCACAGACTTTAAAAATTTATATATATATATAGTTTTACGTTTTTACGTTACAGTTTCCGGTAACCTTTCGCATATAATTCATATAGTTATTGAATATTTATTCATTACATTATTAAATAATAATGATTAGTGATTTAAAGATTTTTCCCCCCCAAACAATGCATCATAAATGTATGAATGTTTTCCTTGCATAGGGTCCAGCTGGGGTGAAAGCAGCTCAGGGAGAACCAACTGGCTTGTTCTCAAAAATCTCACACCTCAGGTAGGGCTTCCTCTTGCTGTCCATTGTGTAAGGAATAAAACACTTGCGGGCATGTCATTATAGGAAAATAATCAGTGATGTTTTACAACAGCACGTCCCGAAGAGTGTTAATCTTTTTTATTATTAAAGTATGACACTCCCTACATTTTACTAGTTTATAGTTACATTTACACCTGTGAAAGTCGCTAGTATAGAAACAGTGGTTTAGAACAAGCACATCATTAATCAACACCGACCCAAATTCAACAGCACTGGGGAATAATTGCCATCAACAAGCATCATGATTTTCCTGTGAATGCTTTTGTATAATGTGGTCACTCCCAACCTGTGTTTCATGTTGTATACCATTTCTAAAGGTTTAAACATTGAACAGAAAAGAGCTAAAATTGTTACCATGACTAGACCTGTGTGTGTGTGTGTGTGAGAATTTGTTCTGACCTGTGTACATATGCTGCAGATTGATGGCTCCACCCTGCGTACTCTGTGCATGCAGCACGGTCCACTCATCACATTCCACCTGAACCTGCCACACGGAAATGCTCTCGTCTGCTACAGCTCAAAGGAGGAGGCGACAAAGGCTCAGAAATCACTGCACATGTAAGTATAGCCTAGTTTTCATTCATGTACTCCTTGTGATTGCTGCCTGAGCGCACTGTGACTCGCTCACTTTTTCTTTCAGGTGTGTGTTGGGGAACACTACTATCCTGGCTGACTTTGCAAGCGAGGAGGAGATAAATCGTTTTTTTGCACAAGGCCAGTCGACGTGCATGTCTGCGGGCTGGCAGGCACTAGCGTCCTCTCAGAGCCGGCTCTCGTCAGACGCCTTTTCCAGCGGCAGCAGTGGGGGTGAGCTGCACTCATCCTCCTCACTGTGGGGGGCACCGAGCTACTCCAGCAGCCTGTGGGGATCCAGCACCTGCCCTGAGGGGGGCAATCGGCTCAGCAGCCCCTCCTCCATTGCCTCCTTCCTGCCAGTGGATCACATGACAGGAATCGGCGACTCCATATAATGCATCAAAACACAACACAAAAAACCCTGTGACCTCAGCGTGGCATAACTCATCCGAATCATGACTATATAGATTCTTTATGGAGAAAAAAATCTAAAGGCACTAGTTTCTTCACTTACAAGCGTAATAATATTAATCATAATTAGGCGGGGTCAACCTGTGGAAGTAAGTTACGACTTTTTTTTGTTGTTGTTTTCTCTTTTTTTTTTTTTCTCTCTGCACATATGTCCACTTTGTTTTAGCCCAAAAACAAAAACATATCAGTGTGAATACTTGAATCATGCAGGCCAATACTATAATGTGAAAGGATGTGTTTTAAACCTTCCAGGTCGTGCTCTTCATGCAGACATACAGGAAAAACAAAATCTTTCAGCTTATTCATGTTTATCTGAATTCCAGTTCTTTTATTTTTTTGTGTTTGTTTGCTGACAATGTTTGAGCTTTTTTTTTTTTTTTTTTAACTTTGCACTGAATGTGGTTTTTCTCAGTATATAACTCTGCAATATCGAGGGAGCCGACAGTTCCAGTGTAGATGTTTACTCAAGGATGTTCTTAAAATGTGTCTGTGTGTTTGCGAGTGTGTGTGCACGCGTGTGCATGTATGTGTGCGCTCTACTATGCCTTGACGTACGCCTACCTTATCGTGGTATTGTGGAGTCCGAGATCAAGATAAGATGCTGACCTTTAGGATTACCTGATGGTGATATTACACGTTAAATGAGTATTGCACCGATTTATCTTTCTTTTCTTTTTTTTGTGTGTGTTTTAAAAGAAAACTAAAGAATTTAGCATTCTGCAGTCTAAAGAAACTGTAGCCACAGCTGTGACTCGCAAAAAAAACAGCACTTTGAAAATAGGCTTTCGATTACTTTGGTCTTTTTTGGAGGCGCCACATCGGGTTCCTCTTGTTTACAGACTTTCGAGGGGGGAAACGTACGCTCATTCTTCCTTCATTTTAAATAAGAAACAAAAATGCACAAAAACCTTTAAAAAATTATAAAATGAGGGAAAAAAAAAATTTAAAAGATGAAAAAAAAAAAAAAAAAACTACAGAAACCGTTGTGGATGAAGACGATGCGGTGTATCTCTGGGAAATACTGATCAGTGTTCGGCCATCGGTTATTTGAGGTATTCTTCTTGTCTGCTCAGTAACCAGCATGGTTCTCAGGAAATATAGCCAGTTTTTCCCCCTCAAATAAAAAAACTCCTAATTGTAGGAAAAATCAACTTTTAGCACTGAAACGACTACTTGGAACTGAGTGCGTTTATTTCTCTGCCAAATACCTGCTTTAAGCTGGAGACATTCTACACACTGCGCTCATCAACTGACCCACTCACTTCCTTTCTCTAACCAGACGTTCTACCACTCTTTATTTTTGCTTGTCTTCTCTTCTTATTGCTCTTTGGAATTGTTTGGTCTTTTCTTTCCCTTTATCATTTTTTTTTTTTCTTCAATACTTTTGTTTCATCTCTAGTCTCTTCCATCTTTTCTCCCTTATTCTTCTAATCCTCCTTTACTCGTTTTGTGTTTAATTCTTTCACATTTTTTCCCTGCACCTTTACTTGTATTCTACTGTTCCTTTTTTTTCCCCCTCATTGTCTCATTGTTCTTTTCCCTCAGTGTTTGAGTGTGGTTTAAAAGGAAAGAAAAAGCAGAAACTATGCATTTCCTGTAGCTCTGTGACGGAATTGCTTTTTCTTTATTTAAGCTGAAGTTTTCCCAAAAGGCATTTTGAAAAGCTGATTGTAGATTAGCCTTTATTTTTCAGCATTGCCACAGAGGGGCAGTGTTGGTCTAACTTTTAACAGTCATCTACATTTCATTGAACGTGTTTGGGTTTTTTTTTTTTTTTTTTTTTTGGGGGGGGGGGGTTTGTTTTGTTTTTTTCCCGAAGATGATGCAACACCGTGGCTTTTTAACTGTTTACAAATCGAGTATGATTGTAACGTGTACATGTCTCTGAAGTTCTTTTACAATATGGATCAATCTGGCTGCTTGTGTCATTACTATTATCATTATCACTATGATGATTATTATTATTATTGTGTTTTCCCTTTGGTTTCTCAGCGCTGGTGTGTCTGTGTGTGAACAGCTGGAGCCTCTGATTGCGCCCTCAGAGGGGAATGTAATCTAAACACACGCGTTAGTCATGTACATAACCATATATTGCATTGTTGATGCACAGAGATGTCAGCATTAGGCGAAGCCATGGACCTTAATGTGTGTGTAAGCTGTTTATGCTCCCTATTGTATGTGTGTGTGTGTGAGAGAAAGAGAGACAGATCCATGTTTAAACCCGTGAGTATTACCCTTTATTTTGCGACTTTATGCTGTGTGTGCCAGTATTGAACCGTTTTAATAACCGCTTTACCAAATCGACTTTAATCAAAAGCGTCTGCGCTGAATGATTCCACATTTCCATTTAAAAATCTTTTTTAAAATGTCAACAAAAATCCTAAAATGCCTTGTGATTGCACTTGGTGTGTTCAGTCACTGATTACAGTCTTTGTCCACACAGAGTGTAGCTGTAGAGAGGGAGGATTATACTCTGTGTGTGTGTGTGTGTGTGAGAGTGTGTGTCCATTACATTCTAACTGTACCCCCCTATACACACTTTTACTTTGTGTTGCTCCTCATTTGTGTGTGTGTGTGTGTGTCTCTCTCTCTCTCTCTGTGTCCAGTCCCTGGGGACACTGTTCCCCTTCACATACACACTCTTCCTTGATGTGTGGTGCTCCAAATGTTTGTGTACGCATGCAGGTGTATATCCACAGTGTCCGTTACACCTCACCCAAGTGTCCATGACTCTTATTTAGCGTCTGCTTGTGTTTGCAGTGTGTTTGGGTGAGAAAAATGCTCGACAAGAACACACATCTGCCTAGGGAGGAATTTTCTGTGCTTTCTCTTACAATAATGCAGACTTAATGATTGTGAGTGGTGGTGCTGGTTTGTTTAGTGTGTTTTTGTGTTTTCACTTCCTCTTTATGTTCATGTATTGCTCAGTGATGTCGGACTCTGTGCAGTGTTAATTCCACTTCACATGTACATTTCTGAATTTGTGCTATGTTTTGTGCACGTGTGTGGTTTCTACCCATGTCGTCTTCACTGTATATGTGAATGAACAGCTATGGATCTTCCTAGACTTCCCGTCCCAGTGCACACACTTCCTTTAATGTGTATTGTTCCTGTGCGTGTTTCGCCACAGTCTCCGTTACACTCTAACTACATGCGTCCATAATTACACTGCTGTTTATCCACCTAGTATATTTTTGTGTGGTAATGTGGAGAAAAATCCTCTCTGAGCTTTAACGATGGTTCTGATTTGCGCTCGTTTCCCCCTACAACTTGTTGACTGAAATAGAAGAGGGGGGAGGGGGGCTTTAGCCACTGAGTTTCTTTCATTTTTCATTTTGTCCTCTTATATATGTGGTGTTTATGTAAGAAAACAGTTCTGTAATCCACTGTCATGCCAAATCTAGGGAGGGAGTGCAGGAGGAAAGGGATTACTCTTTAAAAGCTGGAATGTGTTTGTGTGTGTGTTTATGCGAACTGGATGGCAACGTACAATCCCCATAATGCATAATGGCAGCCGGGTAAACGGGGGTGGGAAGGGGTGTAATCTGGCATAGACATTCTACTTTTGTACTGAACGATTTGTTTCTAATTGATCCTGTGAGCGAATCATCGCAGTGTGTGTGGTGTTTGTTTTTTATTTCTTTTTAAAAAATATATATATATTGTTCCTACTGTTTGCAATTTTCGACTTTAAACTGTGAGAGCGTCTCGCCGTTGGTTGTTGTCGTTCCGATTCTCGATTGACAAAACCCTAAAAGCTTTAGAAAAAACCAGCACAAAGAGGCCGAACGAGAAACTCTTCCACCCTGGAGAACATTCGGAGAACGTCTATGCAGCGAAGGACGAGGCTTCCATTAGAGTAATGTGTTTATGCTTAATAATAAATAAAAAATAATAATAATCCCAAGTGGAATTTAAGGTTTTTTTTTTTGGTTTGTTTATATATATATATATATATATATATAAATAAAAGGAAAAAAAAAATCCTTCAAACACACGTGCCATGACTGACATCCATTTTTTTTTGTGTGTTTTCTTCTCCAAAAATAAAGCGGGCCAGTTGTAGCAGACTTTGGAGCATTATTAGTGTTATTGTTATTGTTAAATATTAATTCAGTGACTTCATGACACTCCTCAGCAGCAAAAATGTACAAAAAAAAAAAAAAAAAAAAAGTTTTTAAACTGAAAATACACCATTCTGGTTTTACGCTCACACAATGCGCGCATCCTCGTTATGCACACTGCTTCGCTAGGACTGTTTTTGAAAAATACAAAGATTTAAAAACGTCGCAGAAATGACGAGCGAGCAGGAGGTCTCCTCAGCATTCCTGCAGTCATCTTTAGCATCAATGTGTTTAGTTTGGGGGGAAACTGCACTTTTTGAAGGACAATCCTTATTTGTAACGGTCATTGTTAACAATATTTAGTCGACAAATAATAACGAGAACACAAGGTAGAGACTCGTAGTAATGAATGTTTCCTCTAACGCTGTTTTTATTTTCTCTTTGTTGCTTGATTTTTGATTTTAGTGCCTGATTTAAGTAGAATAAAGCCGTAGAGTAGGTTTTTAGCTTTTTTTTTTTTTTTTTTTTTTTTTTTTGTTGCCTCTACTTGTAGACTGATTAACTGTTTGTAATGTTCTGATCTTAATATCAGAATACAAAGCTGTATAAACTTGGGTGCAACCCGCAATAAATAAATAAAAAGTCTAACATTGAATGGTGTCTCTTCTTCGCATTTCATAACACTGTGTTCTAATTTTGTTTTTAAACATTTCCCCCCCCCTAATCAGTAGTTGAGTCTTATGGTGATGTAATTGTTTGACTGCCTGTTATTCTTTTACTGACTCCTTAGATTAAAATCAAAATCTGTCCTGACAAGCAACCACAGAATCATGTACACACAACGAGCTAACAAACCACCTGGAGTTAATGGTTAATAGATGGTTAATGGTTAATTAATACAAAAGAATCGAAAGGCATGTTCTTGTAACAGGTAACAGCTTTAAAGCACAAACACTGTCTAGTTCATTCAGTTAACTAGGTATGTGACCGTTCACATGAATCGTAATCTACTCATTTATTTTGCAGTCAGCATTGCCCTTAAATGTACACATCTTTGTGCAAAGTGAGGACAATTGAAATAAAGATTTCAAACAACAACAAAAAAATCCCACAAGGACCCTCGCAGTCATTTGTATAGCCAAACAACCTGGTTGATGCTAGGTATACATGTATATTTTGATGAGGAATCAAGAGATGAGGATTGGAGGATTTACAAATGTAAGCTGCTGAAAGAACAAACGTAAAGTAATATTGCAAATAGGGTTAAGTCCAAAAACTGTGACATTGGTCACTCTATGGGCACACAAATACTGACGGTAATGCATCTATTGCTCCCCTCTACTCCATCAGTCAATACAAAAGCCACCACTGATTAGATATTTGGGTAATGGACTATTCTCTCTACAGCAGACACTGACATGACCGTGTGTGGAGGACCAGAAGGTTTTGAAACACCATGTATACTGACTGGACACTTTTAGACACACCAGCTTGTTGGTCAACCTTGTAGACTTTTAGATTACAGTTCATCTTTATTTCCATGCATTTTATTATCCTATACCCATCAGTTCCCATTTCTGACCATAGCACCACTGTTGGCAAAAACCCTTTTTGTTATGGTTTGTTTTTAACCCAGCCATGATGGTAGGAATACCCATGAAGTTCCTTATACACTGCATACATTGTCATATTGGCTTTATAGCAGAGTAACAGCATTAACCATCAGCTGTCCTATATAAAAAGAAGTATTTTATTCTTCCCCTTTATATACAGGTGCATCTCAATAAATTAGAATGTCGTGGA
The DNA here is from genome assembly GCA_023630585.1 of Cranoglanis bouderius. Lineage (NCBI taxonomy): Eukaryota > Metazoa > Chordata > Actinopteri > Siluriformes > Cranoglanididae > Cranoglanis > Cranoglanis bouderius. The sequence continues at coordinate 1,610,583 of CM042539.1, forward strand.
AAAGTTAATTTATTTCAGTAATTCAACTCAAATTGTGAAACTCGTGTATTAAATAAATTCAATGCTCACAGACTGAAGTAGTTTAAGTCTTTGGTTCTTTTAATTGTGATGATTTTGGCTCACATTTAACAAAAACCCACCAATTCACTATCTCAACAAATTAGAATATGGTGACATGCCAATCAGCTAATCAACTCAAAACACCTGCAAAGGTTTCCTGAGCCTTCAAAATGGTCTCTCAGTTTGGTTCACTAGGCTACACAATCATGGGGAAGACTGCTGATCTGACAGTTGTCCAGAAGACAATCATTGACACCCTTTACAAGGAGGGTAAGCCACAAACATTCATTGCCAAAGAAGCTGGCTGTTCACAGAGTGCTGTATCCAAGCATGTTAACAGAAAGTTGAGTGGAAGGAAAAAGTGTGGAAGAAAAAGATGCACAACCAACCGAGAGAACCGCAGCCTTATGAGGATTGTCAAGCAAAATCGATTCAAGAATTTGAGTGAACTTCACAAGGAATGGACTGAGGCTGGGGTCAAGGCATCAAGAGCCACCACACACAGACGTGTCAAGGAATTTGGCTACAGTTGTCGTATTCCTCTTGTTAAGCCACTCCTGAACCACAGACAACGTCAGAGGCATCTTACCTGGGCTAAGGAGAAGAAGAACTGGACTGTTGCCCAGTGGTCCAAAGTCCTCTTTTCAGATGAGAGCAAGTTTTGTATTTCATTTGGAAACCAAGGTCCTAGAGTCTGGAGGAAGGGTGGAGAAGCTCATAGCCCAAGTTGCTTGAAGTCCAGTGTCAAGTTTCCACAGTCTGTGATGATTTGGGGTGCAATGTCATCTGCTGGTGTTGGTCCATTGTGTTTTTTGAAAACCAAAGTCACTGCACCCGTTTACCAAGAAATTTTGGAGCACTTCATGCTTCCTTCTGCTGACCAGCTTTTTGAAGATGCTGATTTCATTTTCCAGCAGGATTTTGACACTGCCAAAAGCACCAAAAGTTGGTTAAATGACCATGGTGTTGGTGTGCTTGACTGGCCAGCAAACTCACCACACCTGAACCCCATAGAGAATCTATGGGATATTGTCAAGAGGAAAATGAGAAACAAGAGACCAAAAAATGCAGATGAGCTGAAGGCCACTGTCAAAGAAACCTGGGCTTCCTTACCACCTCAGCAGTGCCACAAACTGATCACCTCCATGCCACGCCGAATTGAGGCAGTAATTAAAGCAAAAGGAGCCCCTACCAAGTATTGAGTACATGTACAGTAAATGAACATACTTTCCAGAAGGCCAACAATTCACTAAAAATGTTTTTTTTATTGGTCTTATGAAGTATTCTAATTTGTTGAGATAGTGAATTGGTGGGTTTTTGTTAAATGTGAGCCAAAATCATCACAATTAAAAGAACCAAAGACTTAAACTACTTCAGTCTGTGTGCATTGAATTTATTTAATACATGAGTTTCACAATTTGAGTTGAATTACTGAAATAAATGAACTTCCACGATATTCTGGACACAGCTGTATACAGTGATCAGCCATAACATAAAAACCACCTGACTGATATAGTGTAGGTCCCGCTTGTGCTGACAAAACAGTTCTGACCCATTGAGGCATGGACTCCACGAGACCTCTGAAGGTGTGCGGTGGTATCTGGCAGCAAGACGTTAGCAGCAGATCCTTTAAGTCCTGTAACTTGCAAGGTGGAGCCTCCATGGCTCAGACTTGTTTCTCCAGCACATCCCACAGATACTAGATCGGAATGAGATCGTGTGAATTTGGAGACCAAGTCATCACCTTGAACTCTTTGTCATGTTCCTCAAACCATTCCTGAACAATTTTTGCAGTGTGGCAGGGCGCATTATCCTGCTGAAAGAGACCCCTGCCATTACGGAATACCGTTGCCATGTAGGGGTTTCAACACTTTGAGAATTGACTGTTTACTTGCTGCCTAATATATGACAGGTGCCATTGTAACGAGATAATCAATTACTCACTTTACCCGTCAGTGGTTTTAATGTTATTAATATTACTGATCAGTGTATATCCTAATGTTTTCAACTATATAAAGAGGTCCCTGAAGAAAAACAGAGGGTGTCTTACTTAAGAAAAATCTATGCATACTACAACATAACACATAATATTATGTTAGGTTGAAGCCCATTCCACTGTGCATTTGTGGGTTTTTTATTAGAGAGCCTTTTTTATTGCATGCACTTGTATAGAACATACCTGCAGATTCTGACAGTGAAAGTAATCAGACAAAAGTAAGTGTATAGGGTCATTCCATCCATTAAGTGGTCCAATACAGGTTGCTCAACCATTTTTAATTTTCCTAATTACCTGTTAAATTGAGTGATTACCACTATATATTGGCACTGCAAAACCACCAGTTTATTTTATTTTATTTTACTTGGTTTAAGTATGCTGGCCATATTTGTGTCATGGCACACAACAAATTTTGGTTATACAGCTGTTTATGGGAACCTCAATATCTCAGCTCAGAATGGTCCTAGCTCCTTGGAACAAAAAAATATCTCTAGAGCACATTACAAGGTACACATACATATATAAACATTTAGCAGATTCTTGTTCCTTAGACTTAGAATTTAAGCCCAAATATAATGCTCAAGCTTGCTCACAGTTCCACTTTAGGGTCAGTTTATAATGGGATGGTTTCACTCAATTTTTGGGGGGGTACCTAGGTAAGTATAGTGTGCATGCAGAACATTTCAGGTTTGAAACTTCTCTAAACTGCAGGACAGAGGACCTCGAGGGCCAGATTTGAAGAACCCTGATCTATCATGTTGGTACAGTTGTACAGTTGGTATGCATGAATAGATTGTATCCAAATATGGAATTACAGTGGTCAGTTGGGTGTTTTACAAATGAACAGTGTCATAAAGAGAGCTGTGGTGGTGTTAACTGTGGTGAACAGTTATGCTATAATGGCTACGACTACAATTACCACAAACAGTTTTGCACTCAAGTCTCCATCAGTGAACAGTGGAGAAGTTCAACAAAACAGTCTTCATGTAAAAACTGTAATGAATTTTCCTGGTTACACAACTGCTATTTGACCATTTAGTATTGGTACATTTATAGAAGGGATTTATTTATTTATAATCGCACTATCCGGTGTCACCCAGATGAGGATGGGTTCCCTTTTGAGTCTGGTTCCTCTCAAGGTTTCTTCCTCATATCGTCTCAGGGAGTTTTTCCTTGCCACCGTCGCCTCTAGCTTGCTCATTGGGGATAAATTCGTACATTTATAATCTATATCCTGAGTTTATATATTTCTGTAAAGCTGCTTTGGGACAATGTCCATTGTTAAAAGCGCTATACAAATAAAATTGAATTGAATTTAATTGAATTGTTTCTCCTGTGATAAAAGCAGTAAGTGACTTCTGAGCTCCAACCCTAATCAAACACACCTGAACAAGCTAAGCAAGGTCTTCAGGATTACTAGAAAATTATAGGCAGGTACGTTTGGAGGTTGGAGCTCTGCAGATTTGAAGAACCCTGTGATAGCTCATGCTTCGCAGATGCTGATATAAAATGTAGTAACATTTTAGACCTCAATGACAAGAATAAGCTATTGTATGTCAATCATAAACATAATTATATATTATTAAAATACTGTTCATTTTTATTATTTGTTATGCTTACATTTCTCATCTGATCATGAACATCTGTTCATTTCTCAAAATGCATGAATAAAGTGGGCTTTTCCCCAAATTTCTACTAGCCCTAGCTCTGTGACCAGTGGTCCAGTGGTTACAGCTACTATAGAAGACTTATTTCAGTGAAAATTTCTTGCCCCCATAAAAAACATGAGAAGTCTCAAACCTGAAATGCTCTGCATGCACATTATACTTACCTAGGTACCCCCTAAAAAATTAAGACTGAGACTCAAACCCTTCCCATTATAAATTGACCCCAAAAGTGGAACTGTGAGCAATCTTGAGCATTATAGATGCATCTCAAAAAATTAGAATATCGTGGAAATATTCAAGATTAAAACAAAAAAGGCTTGAAATATTTCACTTTATGTGTAATGAACCTAGAATATATGAAATATAATGATAAATTCCACTTTTTGAATTAAATTATGAACAAAAAGAACTTTTCCACGATATTCTAATTTTTTGAGATGCACCTGTACATTTGGACTTACAGGTGCATCTCAATAAATTAGAATGTCGTGGAAAAGTTCATTTATTTCAGTAATTCAAGTCAAATTGTGAAACTCGTGTATTAAATAAATTCAATGCACACAGACTGAAGTAGTTTAAGTCTTTGGTTCTTTTAATTGTGATGATTTTGGCTCACATTTAACAAAAACCCACCAATTCACTATCTCAACAAATTAGAATACTTCATAAGACCAATAAAAAAAAAACATTTTTAGTGAATTGTTGGCCTTCTGGAAAGTATGTTCATTTACTGTACATGTACTCAATACTTGGTAAGGGCTCCTTTTGCTTTAATTACTGCCTCAATTCGGCGTGGCATGGAGGTGATCAGTTTGTGGCACTGCTGAGGTGGTATGGAAGCCCAGGTTTCATTGACAGTGGCCTTCAGCTCATCTGCATTTTTTGGTCTCTTGTTTCTCATTTCCCTCTTGACAATACCCCATAGATTCTCTATGGGGTTCAGGTGTGGTGAGTTTGCTGGCCAGTCAAACACACCAACACCATGGTCATTTAACCAACTTTTGGTGCTTTTGGCAGTGTGGGCAGGTGCCAATCCTGCTGGAAAATGAAATCAGCATCTTCAAAAAGCTGGTCAGCAGAAAGAAGCATGAAGTGCTCCAGAATTTCTTGGTAAATGGATGCAGTGACTTTGGTTTTCAAAAAACACAATGGACCAACACCAGCAGATGACATTGCACCCCAAATCATCACAGACTGTGGAAACTTAACACTGGACTTCAAGCAGCTTGGGCTATGAGCTTCTGCACCCTTCCTCCAGACTCTAGGACCTTGGTTTCCAAATGAAATACAAAACTTGCTCTCATCTGAAAAGAGGACTTTGGATCACTGGATACAGTCCAGTTCTTCTTCTCCTTAGCCCAGGTAAGATGCCTCTGACGTTGTCTGTGGTTCAGGAGTGGCTTAACAAGAGGAATACGACAACTGTAGCCAAATTCCTTGACACGTCTGTGTGTGGTGGCTCTTGATGCCTTGACCTCAGCCTCAGTCCATTCCTTGTGAAGTTCACTCAAATTCTTGAATTGATTTTGCTTGACAATCCTCATAAGGCTGCGGTTCTCTTGGTTGGTTGTGCATCTTTTTCTTCCACACTTTTTTCTTCCACTCAACTTTCTGTTAACATGCTTGGATACAGCACTCTGTGAACAGCCAGCTTCTTTGGCAATGAATGTTTGTGGCTTACCCAGTGAACCAAACTGAGAGACCATTTTGAAGGCTCAGGAAACCTTTGCAGGTGTTTTGAGTTGATTAGCTGATTGGCATGTCACCATATTCTAATTTGTTGAGATAGTGAATTGGTGGGTTTTTGTTAAATGTGAACCAAAATCATCACAATTAAAAGAACCAAAGACTTAAACTACTTCAGTCTGTGTGCACTGAATTTATTTAATACACGAGTTTCACAATTTGAGTTGAATTACTGAAATAAATGAACTTTTCCACGACATTCTAATTTATTGAGATGCACCTGTAAGTTCCAAGTCGAAGGAACAAGAATATGCAAAATGTTTATATATGTATATGTACCTTGTAATGTGCTCTAGAGATCAGTTTTTGTTCCAAGGAGCTAGGGCCATCCTGAGCCAGGCTTCTCACTGGAATGCATGTTACCTATCAACTATACCTAAGGCAAACCTGTAAACTCAAAGAGGATAGAGTCCTCCAGTTGCACAGTCCTTTTTTTTAGTGTTGCACACTTTGCAAGTGCTGAGACTGCCTGATCAGTTGACAAACAAGCATGAGACAACATCAGAGCTCTCCATTAATGAACTATTAGGGGATTACTTGTTGAGTTAAAAAGTAGGAGAGAATAAAATGTGAAGAGAGATCCTGGTGACAAGGGGCATCTTACACGGTCACAGAGGTCTCCAGTTCAATGGTTTGGCATTAGTGAAGAGGTCCACATTTGCCCTGCCAAACTTTTTTTCCAGATCTGGGACACCACTTATGAGTGCAGAAGCCACTGTCCTGGATGTGTCAATAGCATGGCTGCCACAATGCTGAGTGACATCCTGGCAAGCGAGGATGATGTTCATCTTCCACGGGTCAAAGAATACCATGACTTTGTTGGGTTAGGGATAGGGGTGATTGCATCTGTAGGTGGCTAGAGAGGCTGATCAAGGCCCAGAAGACTCTTCTACATGTAGGGCCTTGTGGATGGCTCACGTCTGCTCTGCTGCCTTAACATACATCTGACTTCTGCTGTATAGGCTTCTTTGGTGACCTTGCTGCCCCCAGGTTGGGAGGTCAAGGGCAAGTGTCTTCCAACTGGCAGTGTCAGTGCCGAAGACTTTGAGGAATGGCCTTCAGACAGACCGCTTCAGACTGCGTCTTCTGCACTTTAGCTCTGTGCTTGCCCTGGCACACTTCACCACACAGTAACTGTTTGGCAGGCAGCTGTCAGGCATCCAGACTACATGCCCGGTTTATCTTGCATGGGCCTTCTGCAGGAGAGTGTGGATGCTGGTGAACCTGGGACACCTGAGGACTTCCATGTCAGGGATCTTGTCCTGCCATTGCATGTACAGAATTGTGAAAGCAGTTCATGTGGAAGTGCTTGAGCAGCTTGGATTATCTGGTGTAGATGGTCTAGGTCTCATTGGCATAGAGGGGGGTGGTGAGAACCACCACACAGTAGATCTTTTGCTTGGTGGACTCTGCACTCTGACATTCAGGCAGAGTCTGCTGAAGGTGCCACAGCCTTTGGCAATCCTATAGATGACCTCAGTGGCAATGTTAGCTGCATGACTGCTACCCAGTTAGATGAAGCTGTCAACTGCCTTGAGGTTTTGCCCCCTCTCTGTAATGTACAGCTCGTCATATGGCTTGCTAGGTGCAGGCAGCAACATGACCAGGCTTTGCTGTGCTATTGGTCAGAAGTTGTCACAGATGAACGATGAGAAGTGGTCCAACATGTGTTGCATCTCTTGCTGGCATTCCAAGAACAGTAATCAGTGAACAAGAAGTCCCTGACTACAGTTGCTTTAACCTTTGTCACAGCCTACAACCTCCTGAGGTTTGCTGTTAGTTCTGGAAGGCATGAATTTATATTATATAATAATATAATTTAATTATAATAATATATAATATAATAATATATATAATTTATATAGGCTAGAATCTAGTATTTCAAGGGGGGCTACATCCAGGATGTCTTATTGTGGGTGGGTTTGTGGAACAAGGGTGTTGGTGATGCTCAGGTCATGTGTTGCACACATGGAAGAGTCCTTTGCTGTTGCACTTGCTGACATTGTGCCATCTAGTGATACCTTCCCAAGTCTCATGATTGGCCCCTACATTGACACTGCTATGCCTTGAGGATGACAAGCCTCTAAGATTGCAGGACTGCTGTGTTAGGGTTATCAAACTTTTTGAAGAACGTTCTTTTCACTTAGGTTGGTCATTGTCGGGGCATAGGCACTGACCAGTGTAGCATTCTTCTTGTTCCCCAGTGGGAGTTGGAGGGTCATCAGGTGAACTTCTGGAAGCTTACACACAAGCTGGGACTTGACAGCAAAGCTGACACCAACCACAGGTCATTCTTTCATGTCCTTGCTGCTGCCACTCCAGAAGGTGTACCCACTGCTGATCTCTGTCAGCTGGCCCTTGACAGCTAGACGTGTTTTACTGAGATGCGATGTCCACCTTGTTGCATGTCAATTGTTTCACAACTAGTGCAGTTCTCCTTCCCCTTCTGTCTGCCTTGATGTTGTTTATCAGATTTCGCACATTCCATGTGCCTAGTCTGAACACCATCACCTTTAGTCTTTCTTTTTCCATTGTTCTTTTGACCGCTGTGATGGATCCCTGCTAACTGCAGAGTGAGAGTGAGCAGAGAGATCCAAAGGTGCATGAGGTTGCCCTGTACTTACATGACAAGCCCCCCATACCAGAGTTAATTTGGAGAATCACACTAGCCAATCATGACTGTCTTTTACCTCATGTATGCAGAAGAGGGTGGATAGAACTTTCCTCTGAGTGTCTTATGCTGGCCTATGATGGAGCACAAGCGGCAGTTCAAAAAGATGCAGTTGGCTGCCTTCAAAGGTCTCAGAGGAAGCATGGTCCATTCCAGGCACAGCAGTGAACACTGCAGATTCAGCATTCAATTCAATTCAGTTTTATTTGTGTAGCGCTTTTAACAATGGACATTGTCCCAAAGCAGCTTTACAGAAATATATAAATTCAGGACATAGATTTTAAATGTATGCATTTATCCCTAAAAAAGAATCACGGAATGCTTGAGGTCAAATGACCGATTCACAAAATTAAGTGATATGACCTTGGGCAGTATTTCCTCAGTTTAACTACAAGCTCAACCCAGAGACATCTGGCTACCAGCGTATAATAATTAGCATAATAATAGCTTGTCACCTGAGCATGCAGGTCTCTCACTCTTTTGGCTGAAATAATCACTAGCAAGAAGCAGTTTTCAGAGATGCATTTCGGTTTGGCATCTTGCAGTTTAACTTTGAGGGGCCAAACCACTCAAGGTACTGGTGACCTGACTGCGGGTGCTAAATCTATTGTCCTTTGGGGACAGTAGATCTTTGGTGAGAGCACCAAACACCACTGAAAGCAGTAGTGGAAACCAATGTCTTGCTAGTCATCACAAGTAAGGCTCTGTGGCCTAGTTGAGTGGGAATGTGGCCTAGTTAAGTGGGAAAATCAGCAGAAGAAGAGGAAAAGCCTGTAGTAAAGGCCAGTTGTGGGCCAGTGCATATTATCCCAGGGGGGCTCTCTAGCTCATGTGCTGACCAGACCAACACATAATGTTTTAGAAACTGTAAGAAGAACGTGAAGACCAGATGGACCATCCTCAGTTCCCAGTGGTTGAAGTTTTCTGATCGTACACAAATGGGCCACATGCCATGCGGACAACCTCTATCCAATGGGTCTCCACTCCCAACTGTTCCATAAGAAAAGCCTTGGATCTCCATCAAGCAGAAGCCTGGTCTCCCTCTTCCAACCCTATTGAAAAGAACAAGGGGCCCACTGCCCCAGAGCTGTGTATTAGGGAAAATCCAGGTAACTTGTGTCTCAGTGAACAATTCATGGTATGGAAATGGAAAACCACTCAACCATGCTATTGGCACATAGCTATGGGCTCGCTAGTTGGGCAGGAGATGTGGAATACTTGGAGAGACAAAGCAAATGATAAACCAGACAGTAGAGAGAAAATGAGAGGTAAGTGCCCTTACTGAACATAGAAACAACACATTCATGACAGCAATAGACAGAAGAATGTGGGAATACATCCTGGATGCCTGTCCGTTGCAAGGCACCATGTACACTTACATTCACACACTCATTCACACCTAGGGACAATTTAGTGTATGCAATCCAGTGAAGTTTTTGGGAGATGGGAGGATGCCAGAGAATCCAAAGGAAATCCATACATACAGTTCAGGTTTGAATAGGGGCACTGGAGCTGTGAGGCAGAAATGCTACCTGGTTTTTATTAGAATTCATTATACAGTCAAGTTCAAGTTCAAGTTCAAGTTCAGTTTATTTGTATAGCGCTTTTAACAATGGACATTGTCCCAAAGCAGCTTTACAGGAGTATATAAATTCAGGACATAGATTTTAAATTTACGAATTTATCCCCAATGAGCAAGCCAGCGGCGTCGGTGGCAAGGAAAAACTCCCTGAGACGATATGAGGAAGAAACCTTGAGAGGAACCAGAATCAAAAGGGAACCCATCCTCATCTGGATGACACCGGATAGTGCAATTATAAATAAATAAATCCCTTCTATAAATGTACCAGTACCACATGGTCAAATAGCAATTGTGAGACCATGAAAATTCATTACAGCTTTTATATGAAGTCTGTTTTGTTGAACTTCACCACTGTAATCTCAATTATCTTTAGGCTGCACTGTGTGGGGCCATCCTCAGCAGTAGCATGTGACTTCCAATTGATGAGATCTCCAACCAGAAGTAGGGCATCAGGATGGATCAGGCAGGTCCAGAGAGCAGAAGGGGTCAGGATCACTGGCATCTCAGGAGTATTATGTGTAGCTCGACAGAAGGGGAGAGGGAGGGAGAGAGAGGTACTCCGGCAAGACTAGCTATGACAGCATAACTAAAAGGGAGAGCCAGAAGGTAACACAGACATGAGGGCTCCCTGGGACAAGGCGGCCAGCCACTCCACCATCAGCAAACCTGGGTGGACGCCCGAAGGTGGGGGGGGGTGACAGCATCCAGCATCCCAGTTCACCACAACACTCTATGCCCGTGAGACCTCTAGATCTGCTCCTTTACCTAAGGAAAAAACTATTCACAAAAAGCTTGACTAAACAAATATGTTTTCAGCCTGGACTTAAACACTGAGACTGTGTCTGAGTCCCGAACACTAATTGGAAGGCTGTTCCATAACTGTGGGGCTTTGTAAGAGAAAGCTCTTCCCCCTGCTATAGCCTTCACTATTCGAGGTACCAACTAATAGCCTGCACCTTTTGATCGAAGTAGGCGTGGCGGATCATAAAAGACCAAAAGTTCGCTTAGGTACTGTGGCGCGAAGCTATTTAGCACTTTATAAGTCAATAGTAGTATTTTATAATCAATGCGAAATTTCACTGGGAGCCAATGCAGTGTGGATAAGATAGAGGTGATGTGGTCATATCTTCTGGTTCTAGTAAGGACTCTTTGCAGCTGCATTCTGGACTAACTGGAGTTTGTTTATACTCCTACTGGAACATCCAGACAGTAAGGCATTACAATAATCCAACCTAGAGGTGACGAAAGCATGGACTAATTTTTCTGCATCATGTACTGACAATATATTTCTTATCTTAGCAATATTTCTGAGGTGAAAGAAGGCTATCCTAGTAATATTATCTACGTGGGCGTCAAATGAAAAACTGGAGTCAATAATCACACCAAGGTCTTTTACTGCTGCACACGATGAAACAGAAAGGCCATCCAGAGTTACTATGTAATCAGAAAACTTAATTCTAGCTACATGTGGTCCTAGTATAAGTACTTCTGTCTTGTCAGAATTAAGTAAGAGGAAGTTAATAAGCATCCACTGTCTAATGTCCTTTACACATTCCTCAACTTTATTAAACTGGTGTCTGTCATCTGGCTTTGCTGAAACATACAACTGTGTGTCATCAGCATAACAGTGGAAGCTAATTCCATGTTTACGAATAATTTGACCCAGAGGTAGCATATATAAAGAAAAGAGCAGTGGGCCTAAAACAGAACCTTGCGGAACACAAAATTTACCTCAGTATACATAGAGAATTCACCATTTACATCTACGAACTGATAACGATCAGTCAAATAAGACCTGAGCCAGGAGAGGGCCGTTCCCTTACTGCCAACAACATTTTCTAGTCGGGCTCATAGGTATTTGGATAGTGACACAATTTTCGTAATTTTGCCTCTGTACACCACCACAGTGGATTTGAAATGAAGCAATCAAGATGTGATTGAAGTGTAGACTTTCAGCTTTAATTCAAGGGGTTTAACAAAAATATAAAATTAATTGGACAAACTAACGTAATTATAAATATAAGGATTATTTTTAATACTTGGTTGCAAATCCTTTGCCATAAATGACTCCCAGAACCCATGTCTGGAACCCATGGTCATCAGCAAATGCTGAGTTTCCTCCATTGATATGTGTTGCCAGGCATTTACTGCAGCCGCCTTTAGTTGCTGCATGTTTGTGGGTTTTTCTGCCTTTAGTTTTGTCTTCAGTAAGTGAAAAGCATGCTCAATCGGGTTGAGGTCACACCTCTTTGGAATGCATATGGAGAGTTCTCATGAACAGCTACCAAATGCAAATTCAACACTTGGAATCAACTCCAGATGATGAAATAGTGATGAATAGTCATGAAATAATGATTACTTTTGACTCTTTGAAAATAGAGGGACTATGTAAAAAATTGGCAATAATTCCTAAATGGCTACTGCAATATTTTTTTAACTAAAGCTGAATGTTTACACTTCAATCACATCTTGACTGCTTCATAAAGCCATTGTGGTGGTGTACAGAGGCAACATTACAAAAATTGTGTCACTTTCCAAATATTTGGACCTGACTGTATGTACATTATGAAGTAGATGTCCTCAATTACTCTGTTGTCATCTCTATATTATCTATTTTGTAATGATCTTAACCTGATTTAATATTATTGTGAGATGCCAATCTATTATTGCTACAAATGCTCTACTTTTGTAACCTAATCTGTTTATGGGAAAACATTTTAATTTTAAACGTTTTAAGTCATCACTGATCAAAAGCAGTCCTGGAATTTTGTCACAATGTGCAAGCATTACTTTTGGGTCCTACTCATGTTGTTTCTTTTCCAAATAAAGGATTTGCATGTCAGTCAGTAACCTGGTAGCTGTATTATGGCTGGTAGTATGGTCTATACCTGATTAGCATGACCCAACAGTAGTATAGCAAATCAGTAAACAAGCATGGTTTGTAATTTTCACAGACACAAATGCTGGCATTTGTACCCACTGTATTCTTTTGGCACTGGAACACTGTGACCAATATTGTAGTTAAAGCACACAACAACTATCATTCCCTGCAACCCCCAAATTTTCTCCCCAGTCCACACCCACCAGCCAGCTCTCTCCTATCATAACAGCTACCAACGAGAGAAGAAGCACATTTGGTGCCATAGATTAAGTTGCAGGGTCATTTTCTTTTCCCATTTTTTTCATTTGGTCACCTGTCAATTCCCACCTGCCAACCAGCTCCCCCATATCATACAACAGCTAACACATGCTTTCTTCAAGACACGTGAAGCCAGCTAACCACATCTTTTCAAACTGCTGCTCATGCTGCATCACAGTTGGAGGAAAGTCCTATCCTACCTGTGCTCTGCATACCTGAGCTCACAGACACCCAGGATTGGTTAGTATTGCTGTAATTGGCATGGATTGCCGGGATTCAAACCCCTCATTTAAATGCAATCTCCTGATGATAGGGCAAATGCGCTACCATGAGCTAATGAGCTACCAATTAATTTAGACTGAAACCAGGATCAATGAACACAATATTACTAAACTATTAGCTACCTAATTTAGCATACTAGTGATTAACAATGGAATTTAACATTTAATGCATTTTCTCTACTGAATATGAAAAAGACATTAACTTTTTGGTGCATCTGCTATACGCTCTTCATATTTATATTACCCAGGATATATTTGGGCCATTTTGACCTGAGAATAAAGAGGTTACAAAAAGTGGTGAAATACTGTATCAAATGACACCTTTTAATTAATTATTTTTAATACAAAAATATAACAAACAGGTGTATTCAGTCTAAGACACAACTCCTTTGCAGTTGTATCTGATTACACACATAATATACCCATGAACTGTGCAGAAATAATTGCTGTGTAATTCAGTGAGTTTTGTCCTGTTGGATAAATTTCCATTCCATTTTCTATTTATGATTAGTATTTAAACATAACTTTGTCTGCAGCCATCACTACTGTGTAAACTACTGTGTGCTTTGTGGATAATTGGACAGTTGGTATTTAGACCATTTACAAATGGAATTGGTTAGGATTAGGTCCATTTTTGCTATAATCAATCATCCACTTAATCAAGGCTCGTGTGAGGATGTAAGCTAGCAATTAAAACATGTTTAGAGAGACTGTTTTACAGCTGGGTTTGTTAAACTTAATGTGATCTAATGTGAAGGTTAAAAAGTAAATTAAATAGTTCTACATTGTTTGGGTAAGATAAATGTAACTTTTCTTACAGTAGACCTAACATGGCCAAAACATGATTTTTCATCAGTTTTGGTTGTTCGCCAGAATTCAGCCACACAACACAGATTGTGGCTTTCCCAGACCACCACACAATTGCTAAATAAAGCATTGATGTAGTTATTTATTTAATATTATACTGATGAATTTAATATGTACATATTTTTTAATTTGGCAAACTCTGTCCTTGACATGAACCAGGCCTGCTTCACCTCGTTGTATTCTGGAGATCCAACTAATTCTTTCTATTCTACACTTGTAAAATCAATTTGGCTACGTCACTTATTATTATTATTATTATTATTATTATTATTCCTCACTTGCTTATCAACTATACACCTAAATCAATAGCCATAGAGTCAGATGATTTTGAATGCAATATTATGAATTTCAGTGTTTTCCCCCCCCCCATTTCAGTTTCCTGTCTATGCAGTTTTCACATTTAAATTCTCTCATCAATGTTAATATACCATTTTTAATTTTTTAATCTTATTTGCTCTTTCCATTCACAATTTCCCATTTTTATATTCTGTTTCATATTTTGAATTTGAACCTTCAATCACTTAGTGACCTTGTTTAAATGCCTTGGTTGGTATCATAGAGGAAAAGGGAATTCCAATGAACAGATACATCACCTGCATCAAGTCACACCTTGTTGGGGCAGGAGAAAGACGTGACCTATTCATTTTACCAGAGAGCACACAGTAGAGTATACTGTGCTACATTTGTAACTAATACAATCAACAATCTTTGTAATATCTGAAAATAAATAACCTGGGTTAAAATAACCCAGGCCAAGGCAGAATTTGGTTTAAAAAAATATCATGGATAACTGCACACAAAATATCTACCCTTAACTACACTTTTTGTTTCAGTACACTTTGAGTTTAGCAATTTTGGGGAACAAGTTTACATTACATACACGGTGCCGACAGGGGCTCCTGATTGGTGGCAAAGTGACTTCAGGCTGAAGAGTATCAAATAGCCTCATGACCTATTTTCCATGCATATCTATGACAGGGATACATTTACTGACTGTACTGCACCTCCAACTCATTAAATGGAAAACAATTATAAATCTTTTCACATGCCCTGTGTGGTATTCATCCTCTAGGTCTTCGTCAGTTTTGGCTCCATCCACCATTTTAACAAAAGAAACTCAGTTGTGCATCTAAGACTCCTATAAAACTTCATTCAACTCACTTAAATAAGTAAATACAAAAATTTTAAGTCAATATTGGAATGCAGTGTCTTTTTTTTTTTTCCCTTCTTTTATTTATTTTTTTTTTAAACAAAATATCATGAATCTAACAGCAGATGTCACTGTAATCAAATAACTGAACAATCGGGGCAAATTACTTGAAATTTTGCTCAGTTTTATTACCTTAAAGAAAACCTTTTCAACTGGCAATTTAAATTAACCATCATGAGAATGTGATGTAAAATAAAAACTCAAGAGTAGAGGAAAATATTCACAGTGCAAACATCTCTGAAGCAGATCATTACATGCTGTGCCTACCGCCCATGCTATTTTCAGTTGGAACAGTAACAATATTTATCATACCGTCAAAATTAATAATCTGCCTCCTCCAATTATAAAAAGAAAAGGGAGATGTAAAAAGGGCACATTTATGTTCACATATCTAAAGTGCCTGTTTTACAGCCTCTACATAGTTAATGTCAAAAACCATCAGAAAACAATTAACAGATCCAAAATATGCATCAAAAATTCAGAGCAAATTATTACATCAGCCTTCACTGTTAAAGGAGGCTCCTCTCTTCATGAGTTTAGCATGGTTAAATCATTAATTTCTATGGAACATGAACAAAATAATCAGCTTGAACTGTAATTTTTATAATATGCAGAAATGTCTTTATTTGCTGTACCGTCGAGCTTTATAAAACAACTCGCATGAAGTGTCATGGTCTTAAACAGTTTCTTCGTTTTGTTCATCCTTCGTCCTGTTGTCTTTCTCATCCCTATCTTTGTCTTTCTCCTCCTTGTCCTTATCCTTATTCTTTTTTGATTTCTTTTTCTTATGCTTGTGTTTTTGTCCCTTGGCATCAGACTCCGATTCGTTGCCTACATGCTTCTTGTGTTTTTTGTGTTTCTTGTGCTTTTTGTGCTTTTTCTTTTCCTTCTTATCCTTCTTATCTTTCTTCTTTTTCTTGCTGTCCTGACTGCCTGGTGAGCTTGGGCTGCTGCTGTGGGCATGGCTTCCAGTGGGGCTAGCACTCCTACTGTGTACAGGACTTACACTGCTTTCCTGTCCCTTTTCCTTAGGCTCTGCCTTGTTATCTGGATCTGATGCTTCGCTGTCACTCTCACTGTAGTCTGGGACAAAGGCAGCCTCGTCTGTCTCCCGTGTTAAGTCTGAGGACAGACGCATGGAACGGGCTGAAGGAGGCTTTACTCGAGCATCACTTCTCTCAGCATCACTCCTGGTCTCTGCCAGTGTGGTACTTTGGCTCACTTTGTGTTGCTCCTTGTCCTTTGCTATCCGAATATCAGAGTGCCTTGTTCCTTCTCTGTGTACTGCTTCAGAGGCAGCCCTTTTGGACTCCCGAGACAATACCTTCCTGTCTGTGGAGGGACTATATTCAGACATTTTAGTCTCCTGGGATGCAGTAGTCACTCTTTTAGTGGTGTCTGTTGGCATTTTTGAGGGTGGGGGTGGGGAGTCCTTCTTCCTGAGCTGTTCTCTTGATTTCGCATCTCTCTGCCGAAAATCTGTGTGGTCTTTTGTGCTGCAGCGGTTATCCTGTTTCTTGTCACCAAGACTTGCATTGTTTTCCCTACTTGATGGCTTCCTGGATGTTGATGCAGTCCTATCAGTCTGTCTGTCTCTGGAGGATTGAGATGAGGAGCTTCTCTCGCTTCCATGGTCACTTCCTCTCTCCTGTACTCGCTCTCTGTCCTGATTTAATGTACCAGGTTTCTTTCTGTCTGAGACATCGCGATCAAAGTTGCTTCTGTCTCGTTCTTTGCCTCTATCACGCTCCCTTTCCCAATCACTGTCTCTCTCCTTATCACTTGACAGATCCTTGGTAGGTTTAGCCTCGGGTTGAACGTCATTAAAGTCATGGAGTGTTTTATTGGCCTCTTTGTCGCTAGAATTTGAAGTAGCAAGAGCAGCAGTGTTAGCAGCAGAAGCGTTGTCATTTCCAGAAGAGGCATTCGTGACCTTGGATTCATCTTCCTCAGATTCAAAGTCTTCCTTCTCCCATTTGGAGCGAGGTACCTGGATCATGACTATTTCATCCTCAGCAGGTGTTGAGCTGTCGTTGGTGTATTCCTCCAGCGTTTTCACCACAGTTTTCTTCAGGTCTGGTTTCTCCTCATGCCTTTTAATTGGACTTCCGCCAGTCGAGCTGGTGCTGTCAAGACACAATGGACTTTAGCATATAATTAAATTTTACATGTGGACATTATTTTACATATCAATGTGGAGTAGGGTGTCAGGGGTGAATACCTATGTAATCACAACAATTTTATTAAATAATTTTGCAAACTACAGGGTGTCCTTAAAGTCAGGAACCAATGGGAATATGTTGAGCAAACATGTCGATCTGAATATGTTGAGCAAAACCCGCAAAAACATGATACAGCGGCTGCAAGTAAAACCATAATCGAGTTAATATGTTTTGTAGGTGATGTATGTCCTGTCCATTTATGCATTCAGAATATAGCTTAAATGAACACATGTAAGGAGAGTTGGTGGTGTAATGTTCACATAAACATCAGACTGGGGAAAAAATTATCTCAGTGACTTTGACCGTGGCATGGTTGTTGGTGCCAGGTGAGCTGGTTTGAGTATTTCAGAAACTGCTAATCTATATTGATTTCCACACACAACAGTCTCTACTGTTTTCACAGAATGTTTTGAAAAACAAACATCCAGTGAGCAGAAGTCCTTAGGGTAAAAACGATTTGTTCATGAGAGAGGTCAAAGGAAAACAGCCCTTCTTCAAGCTGACAAGAAGGCTACGGTAACTCAAATAACCAGGCAAGGTTTTTCCAATCTTCAACTGTCCAGTTTCTGTGAGCCTGTGCCAACTGTAGCCTCAGATTCCTGTTCTTGGTTGACGGTTGCGGAACCTGATGTTGACTTCTGCTGTTGTATCCCATCCACCTCAAAGTTCAATGTGTTGTAAAATCAGAGATGCTTTTCTGCTCACCACTGTAGTAAAGAGTGGTGAACCAAGAAGAGGAGTCTGAGGCTACAGTTTACAAAGGCTCACAGAAAGTGGACAGTTCAAGACTGGAACATTGCATGGTTATATGAGTTACCATATCCTTTCTGTCAGCTCAAACCAGTCTGGCCATTCTCCTCTGACTTCTCATATCAACAAGGCTCTTCCACTTGCAGAACTGTCACTAACTGGATGTTTTTTTGTTTGTTGCACCATTCTGTATAAACTCTTGAGACTTTTGTGCATGAAAATCCCAGGAGATCAGCAGTTTCTGAAATACTCAGTCTAGTCTGTCCAGTACCAACAACCATGCCACATTCACCAAGAGTCACTGAGATCACATTGTGCCGCTTACACATAATAATTAACTGCATGAATGAGCAGGTATACAGATGTTCCTATTACAGTAGCAGGTGAACGTATATGCTTTGCTTAATGGCATGACACAGTTCGACTCAAATGTACGTATGTTGAAAATAAACAAATAAAACCATGTGTCATAACTGTACTGCAATAAAACCAGACTCTAATTTTCATGAGCACTGAGTGCATGTCTATAATTTATAGAACTATTGTACAAGAAACAAATTCATCTTACCTGGTGTAATCAACCAATGTGGATCCAGATCGGTCTGTGCCATGCCCCTGTCGTCGTAGCTTGGCCTTTGACTTCTGGTCTAGTTTGTTCTTAACAGCACCAGATTCCTCTGAAGAAAGTCGCTCAGTACTCACAATCCTCTTTCCAATCTCACGATTGAGTTTGATCTTTCTAACAGGTTCAGGTTTAATATCCATCAGAGAAGGAATGGCAGGCTTCTCCTTCTGCATTGGCTTCTCATTCTCCACCTTCGGCTTGGGTGAAACGTTGGCCATCTCAGCAACTTCCACCCTTGGAGATTTGTTTGGCATAAACTCTGGCTCCTTCACAAGTGGCTTTTCCTCTTTTCGTTTCCTTTTTTCCACCTTCGTCTCACTTGCTTTGTTAACAGGTTTCTCATCAGCTTTGATGGGCTTTTCCGACTTGGGCTTTCCATCTTTAGCAGGAGGTTTCTCAACTTTTGTAGAGTCTTTGACTGGTTCTTTTTTTACTTTAGGTTCATCTTTGATTGCCTTTTGCTCTTGCTTGACTGGTCTAGACTGCGCCAATTTGCGAGGAAGCATGAGTTTCTCAGAAGTATGTGGTTTGCTTGCATCAGTCTTCTGAGGAGGATCTTCTTTGATCCTTTTAATGGCTGGTTCAGTGGAAACAACTCTTTCCCGCCCTGCATCTGCCTCCTTTTCTCTGGCAGGCTTGGCGCTTTTTGCTGGAGCTTCTTTCTTTTGTGTACCACTCTCAGTCTTGCGTTTAACTTTTTCGGTTTTGCTTTTGGTTTTATCTTTTTTCTCCTTGTCTGAAGTACTCTTGTAGGGCACAGAGGCACTATCCATGGGCTCATCCCTGACTGGTGTGGCATCATCACGACTCGAATTCATCAGCATCGGGTCTCCCTTACGTTCATCTTTCTTTGATTCCTCCATTGAGTCAGAATGACTAAATACGTCTCCCTCCTCCCCTTTCCTTTTTTTCCTATGTTTCTTGTGCTTCAGGCCCTTAGAATCCACAGCAGTGCTTGTGGATGGCTCTCGCTCTTTGGTGGGTTTCAGGCTTTCTTTGTTTATCCCTCTTGCAACTGCCATATTGTTGACATGAAGATGGCCGTACTTTTCTGCACACCTTTCCTGATAAGTCAATGGACGATTTCTTGGTGGGATGCTGTGTGGTGGATAGTCCTCCCGGCGCCCCCTGCCATATGGTGAGTTGTCTCTAGGCCTGTGAGGTGTGAAACGCTCTGGAGAATATGGCTCTCGTCCACCTGAACCACGACCTCTGATCTGACCACCTTGTGGCCCCTCGTAATTCTTGAAATACTTCTCATACCACTCTCTGTACTCTCTCTCCCACTCTCGATATCTTTCCCTTTCATAGGGGTCGCTTTGATCAAGCACTCGGCCATAGTAAGCTTTGGCATCATACGGAGGAATCTCTCTGTACCTTCCTCCATATTTGCGGTCCTCTACCTGAGAAGCTGGAGGCAGTTTCTTACCAGGACTGTGGGTCCTATAGATTGGTGACCTAGAGCGAGATCGATAGACGCCTCCACTCATCCCTCCTCCATCCCGCCCTCTATAGGAAGGAGAGCGTGTTCGGGAACGATGGTATGGAGGTGTGCGTGATCTAGAACGATAACTGCGGCTACGACCTCTGCCTCTTCGGGAGTATGGAGAGTAGGAACGAGAACGGGATCGGGAACGAGAGCGGGAACGTGATCTAGAGCGAGATCGTGATAGGGAGCGTGAATAGGAACGTGGAGATCGAGAACGGGATCTGGACTTTGAGTAAGAATAGGACGAGCCACTGTAGGAAGAGCGATATGGAGACTTTGACCTGTAGAGAAAATAATAGATTGCTTTCATTATCGGGTCTCAATTCAATTTATGTTCAGTAGGAAAAACCATTGGTTAGAAAATACATACCTGGAATAGGACCGTCTTCTCTCCTTCTGGATCTTTCTGTACTCCAACAACTCTTTGGCAAAGTCATTGGTAAACTCCTCAAGTTTGGACTTCTCCCTAACAGAAAATCAACAAGGGAACGATTTATTCAAAAACAAGAAAGGAAATGAAACTAGATTATTAAAATGAAGTTTAGCAGACATATGATGTCTACATTTCAAAATATTAATAAGGTATATTCTGAGTTCAAGGCAAAAGTCATCATTCACAATTTAGCAAATTAACAAATAGCTTAAAAAACAGCAACAGTTTACATACTCTTCCTTAAGTCGACGCTGCTGTCTATAGAATTCCTCCTTGGACAGAAAGTGTGCTGATGGTATTGGGGGTACTGGGGGGTTTGTGAGTGGGGGCTGAGTTCCTGGCGGAACCCAGGGATTGGGTACATTTGTTGGGGCAGGGGGGTAACCTGGGGGAGGTATGTTGAAAGGGGGGGGTGGTTGTTGCCCCTGAGGGAACTGCATTGGGTACTGTGGGGGCACAACACCAGGTGGGTGGGGCATAGTATGCTGAGGGGGAGGGAAAAGAGAGGGCGGGTAAAGGGTTGGAGCAACAGGAGGAGGCTGGACTGGAGGAACTGGTGCCCTTGGGTGCCGATCATTAGGGAGGGGCCGGCCTCGGCCTGAGGACCTAAAAATGTATGTAAAAAGACAAATTTACAAAAAACAAAACCCATAGCATTTAATTTCATTAATATAATTTCTTTAGGATTCAATATATTTACAGATATGCATCTATTATTACTGATCACAGTGACTTGACAAAACAATGCCAGGGTGATGCATTTGTGGTTGAATGCCCGATTGAAAAGAGGCTGAAAATTTATGCTGTTCTGGCACATTCATATTGGCAAACTAGGCAATTATCTTCTGTGTCATTAGAACAAGGGCAGCCAAATACTCCAAAACTGTTCTGCCGTCTGCTAGGAATTTGATCACAAATTATGTCTCATCACCAACCTCTAGGCGAGTGCTCCCTGTAAGCACACTTTCAGAATGTATCGATTGATGCTCACATGATTGGATCTTATACATTTTAATTTGTACTTTTTTGCCTTTGAATTCATAAATTATGTTATGAATGTTTTCAAACAGTGGCATTTGTTCCAACAGCCTTTGTAACAAGAAAGTATTTGTGTTAGCTAGCATTACAGTATAAATATTTTTATAGCTTTTTACAATTTGCTTACACTGAGGACTTTAATTGTTTACACAAGACATTTTTGCCAGACACACTCAGTTTTCTAACAATAAAAATACTAAGCAAAAACTGCTGTATCATGCAACAATACTCACGGATCCCATGCAGGCCGGGTTGCTGGCAGTCTTGGGGCACCAGGCCTCAATGGTCCTAAGAATTAAATCATTCGGCATGCCAGAATCAGAAAACAGATAGAGGTCTCCACAGAAAATAGGTTTTCCAAAAAATTTCCAG
This sequence comes from Cranoglanis bouderius, assembly GCA_023630585.1. Classification (NCBI taxonomy): domain Eukaryota; kingdom Metazoa; phylum Chordata; class Actinopteri; order Siluriformes; family Cranoglanididae; genus Cranoglanis; species Cranoglanis bouderius. The sequence continues at coordinate 1,632,731 of CM042539.1, forward strand.
TACCCTTTATTATTATTCTTCAACCACAGTTACTTTCAGATTTTCAATATGCTAACATACACATTATAATGCATTATAATTAATGTAATAATTTGCCTGTAGAACATTTGAAGAAATTTACTTTAAATACTTAAAGAAATATCACAATTTATCAGCATTTTTGCTGACCCTGATATATCTGATTTTATTAGCCAAACGATCAGACCCTGACAGATAATATGTCTGTGTTGTGCTGTGTATATACGTGTAGAAAGCCTCACCTGATCTGGGAATGGGGAGAGGAAGTGTGTGCACATGTGGCTGGCTGATCACTGGAACGTGGTGCCCCTAAGGAAAAGAAACAACAAGGAATGTCACTGATGTACATACAAAGCGACCTTATTAAATTTTAAATGTCAGACTGTGAGCCCATGAGCATATGCAATACTTTTGGAATAACTGGAGTAGGAAGCAGACTGTCTGATAAAATCGCAGATGTTGGCTGTGTTTCTGGCTCTCTGTGGGGAAAAAAATAAATGCGCTGCATTAAATACCCAGAAAGCAATAAAACCGAAACTTTCAACTTTAAATTATTTAATCTGTTATGTTATTCATATCAGTGTAGCAAAATTTAACAATATTGCCACAATATACAGGAATAATTCTGCTGAACTTGGCAAACAATTCAGAAGAATATAACAATATTGCAGGACATAGTCCAAATGCACTAAAATTTAGCACCAATGCTGAAAAACAACATTAAGCAACAATGCAGCAAAAAATACAGCTAAACTGTTGCTTACTTAGGTATGACAGCATCATCCTGCTTAGGCTGCTGTGGAGGAGAAAGAGCCACTGCAGGGGGGCCACTACTGTTCCCAGCCACAGATGAAGCATCAACCTCAGGAGGCGTCGCCGCAGACTGCTGAGTGACAGTAGTGGGTGGTGTAATGGCAGGGGGTGGGGCCACAGGAGCAGGTGGGTTCTGGGGCGGTGTGTTAGCGCGTAGCGGATCCTGCTGGCGGGAATTTAGAAGTTTGAGGGGCTGAACAGGGCGCTGGACGCGGGGCTGAGGCTGGGGGGCGGGGACAGAACTCTGAGCAGCAGCTTTGCGAATTCTCTTGGTGTAGCCTGTTTCATTCCTGAAGTTGTTCACAGCCTGAACAATTAAAAGTTGAACTTGTAAGTAGTAGTCCAGAGCGTATATAGATAGATATGTTATGCAGCCATGTTACAAGAGCTAATTAGATTTTAAATACATCTAAAATGCTAGTCTGTGTTTCTATCCACAGCTTATATATCCTTACTTGACGTAGAAATTTGTTAGCAATTAAAGCATCAGGTGAAACATCAGACTGGTTGCAGGTGGGACAAACGTGTTCCTCTGACTCCAACAAATTTGTTCGAATACCTGTAGACAGTGAACATGGTAAGTATTTATATACCACTAGTGAATAAGTGGTTCTTTGATGGGAATGAAATCTCTAACTTCTACAAACCCAATACAGTTACACTCCCCTATCTACTGCTGTGTTAATACTCAATACAGTACTCAGTAAAATCTTCTTTTCTTAAAGGACCTACAGTGATGAAGTGAAATCCTTATATAGCTTAAAACAACGAAGTATATTTGAGAAAATGAGAAACCGTCATTGTTCTGACTCACATTCATCACAGTAACTGTTTCCGCAGCAAGGAATCACAACGGCATCAGTCATGAGGTCTTTACAGATCAGACAGAGGAGCTCATCTGGAACGGGATCTTCGTCATCGGAGGAGGATGACTGTTCCTGAGGGACAAAGGGTGGCTTCTCCTTCTTGCCAATTGCATAAGCTTCACTGTTAAAGCACAAAGACTGCATGAGCAAATTGAACACAGTTACAAAATACTAAGGACTAGGAATCAGAGGAAGAACACTATGGCATTTGCTGATCATTGGTCACACTGTTGTTTGGATAGTAGAATATTGCGCATGTTAAATATCACATCACATACTGTGTAACCAACAACCAGCAGTTGACTGAACACGGGGCTAGTGTAATGTTTACAGAGTTTGTGCTTACGCGTCAATGGTGGGAATGGCGTAAGTGCCTGTGTTGGTCAGCATGGCACCTTTAATATTTGGATCATCCACTTCCATCATGAAGCTGCGAGGAATCCCTGTGCTCTTTTTAATCCGCTGAGGCGCCTCAAAACTTTTATCCTGCTAACACAACAGTCAGGTGCAATTAGGATTAAGGAAAATCACTTTAAATTATTTTTATTCATATTTTATTCATATTTTAAATAATACTTTAGATTTTTAAGTATTTGTTTAAATTAATTCACATTAGTTTACTTCCTTTCTAAAAATATTACAACTTTTGCACTTGTTCTTCCTATTTATAATAAAAACAAGCACAAAGTCACTTTTTTGTACTTTGGGCCATGTGAAAGATGATACAACTATTGTGATGAATATCACTATTACTACTATTATTACTATTAATGAAAACCCAGTTACCCCATTGGTCGGGCAGTTTCGGATGTAGTGTCCGCTTTTCCCACAGCGAAAGCAGGTGTAATTTGGAGGAGGAGGACCCACCGGCTTCTTTGTGTAACTGAGAAGAGAAAAATCTCAAGGTAAAACTAATTCCTTTCCAGGAACACTTTCCTGAAGTAAATACTGTGGCTTGGAAGATTATGAAAGTGATGGAAGGATGAAAGGAAGGAAGAAGGGATAGAAGGGGTTACTCTTTAAGCTGGGATCATCACAAAAAAGGTGGAAGAGGGGTAATTAATAGGACAACACATTTCAATAATCACTTCTTGGAGTAAAAGTTATATATGTAATGTGTAATACTTACTGAATGGGGTCGTATTCATGATTGGATTGTGACATCATTGCTTTGATTTTGTCTTCTTCCGAGGCGTTCGCCTCTGCAAGATTCGCCGTCTGTTCAACAGGCAATAACGTTTTCAAATGACGACACGTTAATAATGCAAATTTAACTAGCCAATAAGAACCCAGAGATCCTTCATGCTGTAAAGAGAAGCTGCTCCATTGCTTTATTTATTTAAAAATGCTGGAGAAATATCTGACAGGGAGTACCGTAAGCCTCGAATGGTAAAATATTTTTAAAAAATTTCCTTTCAGAGCTTTACAATAAATAAGTAATCCAATTAATTCACCGATAGACTAGAGTAGCATTTCATTACTAACTAACAGAGAGACAAATAAGGATTGGAGAAATATATATAAAATTTACACGTTATTCTGATTTTATAAGGTTTACATAACACATCACACACTTTAGGAGTTACCACAATCTAAAAAGGCCTGCTGTGTTATATTAACAAAATATTTAAAACATTTGCAAATGCACAGTTCAGCATGATGCAGTTTATCCACTTTGCCGTTATCCAGCACACTGGTAACATGAGCTGATCATTGTTATACTTTGAAATATGTTGTTACATGAAATACCCAAGTAGTGTTGTTGATCTTATCAGTTCTATAATTTACTGCACACATTTCTATGATAGACAACAATCTTGAGGACGTGCACTACAGGTTTGAGATCAAATGACTTACTGAGGGACACGATGAGTCTCAGCAACATTTCTGATCAACACTCATTTGAGTTACATTACCAGACATTAGGAGCAGGGTGTGTAACTCACTAGCTAGCATTATATTCCAGCTGAATCATCCACCTTTCCAGTTAGCTATACTGTTAGCAGCTATCTGAATTTGAATCGAGGCTGAAAGCATTGTGCTGTGCATGGAATGATGACACACTGACTCGAAGTCGAGGTTCATTTAAGAGGAATAAAAGGTTTAGGGCAGGTATCATGATATGAAATTGTATAACAGCACATGATATTAAACAGCTAAACCTAGCACACACGTTTACAGAATATTTACACAATGTTTTTTCACAAAATAAGAAACTTAAATAAGAAATGATTAATCATATTGGGAAAATGTGCTTTACGGCTGTTGGCATTATAAAGTCCATATCTGAGAAAATCTTCACAGTAAAACAGTCCATGTTTCTTTAAAAAAAAATCTACTACAGCAATGACATGGCTTCGGAGAAAGAAAATTCCAAAATTCGACCGAGTCTTCAATAAATTGGGAAAAATTAAAGGCTTTTAGTGCACGCCCTGTCACAGCGCTAAAGCGAGACAGAGAGCACCCTCTTTACAGCACAAAGTATTCTCATGGCTCACACACTACATCAATAATCACAATCATAGAATATACAGGCTGTAATTTATAATTATAGTGCTAACATCAATCTTAATCTCATATTTGTTATAACTAATAACCGTCTCGAAGCTTGTTTGCATTTTAACGTAATTCATTTCTCTGCTCATTTATTTTGTGAAATCTCGATAAGGCCATGTGACCTGAAAGTCTGGAGGTGTGCAATGTTGAATACAGTGTTGTAAGTAGATAATGGTTGTCTTGGATCCTTCACACACAGAAATAGCTTGGTCCAATTTGACACAGTATCAGATCAGAATCACAACAAACCATTTCTGGACAGAAGTACGGATCTGATTATCTAACTATTCATGTCATCTTTTATAACAGCAGCTCTTACAGTAGTTCTGGTTGCAAGGCAAGTCACAGGTTTATAATAATGTCCTCATTCTAATATGTTATGTCTCTGTAGTAACTTACAGAGAGACTTGTATGGCAGACACTACTCATAAATGCATTAAAAATGTGTAATCACTGACGAAGTTTTCTGTAAGGAAATATTTATTCAGCATTTTTGGAAGGAGTCTCAAGTGTCAGAGGTAAAGCTGTTCCTTTAATTCTCTTTAAATCCTCTTTTCAAAATGGGAAAGTCTTCAGAACAGAGGACTTTTTGGATTCTCTAACATGACAAGCTGCATTTTTTAAGAAAAAAAAAAAAAAAAAAGGGCTGGTGAGGGAACAACTGTTATAGACAGCTTCTATAACACGTGATAAGAGGACCTTGTTACATGTACGTTCCACATTAAATTCAGAATTAACTATGAACAGATTAAAAACTATATATATACACACACACAAAATCTCCAAACCCTTAGGTCACATCAGTCTTATGAGGTTAAACACTGGGAAATTTCCCATCATGATAAAGATGAGCAGAAAAATGTCTCAAAATAATTTAACTAAAAAACTTTCAGAAAGGTAATACTAACACGAAAATCTAATTCTTGCGAGGTAAACATCCAATACATCAAACACATGCAGAGAAGTTGGAAATTAGACATAAACCCCTGATGTGAGTAATGTGGAAAGCCAAATCGTGATTTCTGTAGTAACCGTAACTACGTTGTGTATTACTGATAACACATCAATCATGATGCCATATACATCACAATTTTCCACACATAGTAGTATTATTGTGGTCATTTTAAACATGGTTGGTAAGTTTAAATAAAAGTACATTAGAATGTGACGATAAACAATATTTCGCCTCAAGACAATACTCATTTGATATGACAATTTTTTTTTTTTTTTATAAAAAAATCAACCTCCAAGTTGTTCAAGAATTTGTTGAAAAGATTCAACGCGATGTCACAATCAGAAACAATGTTTATTTTAAACAGGTCTTTTTTCAACAGTAGAATATTGTGACTAAAAAGAAGCTATATTGACATGCACTACATTTACACACAATTAAATAAACAAATTGAGTGTACCTTAGAGAGCTGGGCCAGAGAAATGGAGGGAGAATCATCAATCTGTTTATAAAAAAACAAAATATTGGACAAGATATTATATTGCAATGACAAACAATGAAATGGCTCCAACCTGAGTCACAATGTATTCAAATACAAACTTGTACTGAATATAAAGGAAGCACAAATTTTATACATACATACAAATAAAACTTCTTTTAAACCATTTTACAAAAGTGTTTTGTCTTCGCTAGTTGAATTAGCGCCACGTCATCCATCAAAACATGCTGAGAATGTTAATAATGCCACAGCTGACTTTACCGTAATGTAAAGATCCTCGTTTTGGCACGACTTCAGGACAAAAGTGAAAACACGAGGCCGTGTGAATGATGTTAAAACATTTTAAAACGCAGGGATTTTATTGATAAAGCTCAACGTTGTCCAGCATTATACAAACAACACTTACTTTAGTCAGAAATAAAAACAAATGAGTGGCACTGTGAGCACTGATGAGACATCATTAGAACTGACGATTTAATAAAAATAATGGTGGATGAGATTTTTACGGTTAGCCAAATTATAAAGATCAATTGAGCATGACAAAGAATAAACATAACATTTAAATTAGAATAAATATTTGTAAAAAAAAAAACAAAAAAGAAAAAAAAAACAATTCAACATTTACACAAGCGTGACTGACAAGTGTCATCATACACAAAAAAAATGACCAGGTACAGTTACCATGGAGACAAGCACAGCTCAATCCAGTAATAGAAAAAAATATAAATTAAAATATCAATGTCATGATGGCAATAAGTTCAAAACAATGCTAGATGTATTACTGTACATAATGTGGCATACTTATCCTTCACAAAGTTGATTATTACAATAAAAATTTGTGTAAAAATTTGTGTAAAAATAGTGTAAAAAAAAAATAATAATAATAATACACCCCACCCCCCAAATAGAAAATTCAAAAAAGAAAAAAGGAAAGCGGTGTAAATACCAACTCCAATTGGTACCAGCATTAAAAGACCATCAGCTCATACAAACTGTATGACCTCCTTTACAAAATACATGTGTGTGAGCAGTATAAGGGTATGCACTGGGTTTGTAAATAAGGGAAAATGGATCCCTGGATCATTTGACCTCTTTTTACGCTAAATAGTGTAAAACGTGTTAAGTTTCATGTTAATTGGTACAAACATTAATAAATTAGTACGTATGTGTGTGTGTGTATATATATATATATATATATATATATATATATATATATATATATATATAGAGAGAGAGAGAGAGAGAGAGAGAGAGAGAGAGAGAGCACGAGCTCTGTATATATAACTCTTTTGCCAAATGATTCTGTGGTGGAGAATAATAGATACAGAAGAAGCCACAAAACAAAAACTCAGGTTTGTGTGAAGTTGCAAATTTGGGAAAGTCTGAACACTGAAGAATAGAGCAATTAAACATTAACTCTAGTAAAAGATTTTTGAAATAAATCACATCTTTCCTAAGTCTTATGCAATCCTGACAATTTTCTTTTATCCTGTTAACTTATCCTGACTTTGCTGTTTAGGTCTACCTGCTGAGTGTTGGTAAAATAGCTAACGATAAATTTAAATAAAGTGCATTAATAAAAATAAATGGTTTCATAGAAGATAAGAAGGTAGTACATTTTTACTGTTAAAGGACCAGTTTACTTCTGCCCGAGTAGCAGATTCTTCTGCCCAAATTTGGGCTTCTCAATTACAGCTGCAACTAGATAATCGTGCCATTGCATGATAATATTCCCCGAGACTTAATATTAATATCTGTCTTGGATGAAGTGTGCAGAACTAAATACAGGTGTGAATGAGGTTGGGATCAGATCACTTGTGAAGACAATGCACCCCCAACATCAAAAACTATCCAGTCACCTGTGCTGTTCACAGTTTTCATGCTGAATCAAGCTATTTATTTTTTATTCAATTAATGAGCCACGCCTTCGATACATGCCATAGGCTGATTTTTTTGTATGCTGCTTAAGCATTTTGCATCGCATAATTACATAAACTGCTATATTAGAACTATACACCGATCAGCCTTAGCCTCATTCCCTCTGAAGGTGTGCTGTGGTATCTGGCACCAAGACATTAGCAGCAGGTCCTTTAAGTCCTATAAGTTGTGAGGTGGGGCCTTCATGGATTGTCCAGTGCATTCTACAGATGCTCGATTGGATTGAGATCTGGGACATTTGGAGGCCAAGTCAACACCGTGAACTCTCGGTCATGTTCCTCAAACTATTCCGAACAATTTTTTCAGTGTGGCAGGGCGCATTATCCTTGCTGAAAGAGGTCACTGCCATTAGGGAATACCGCTGCCATGAAGGGGTGTACTTGGTCTGCAATAATGTTTAAGTAGGTGGTACGTGTCAAAGTAACATCCACATGAATGTCAGGACCCATGGTTTCCCAGTAGAACATTGCCCAGAGCATCACACTTCCTCCGCCAGCTTGCCTCCTTCCCATAGTGTATCCTGGTGCCATGTCTTCCCCGTGTAAGCGATGCACACGCACCCTGCCCTCCCCAAGATGTAAAAGAAAACGTGATTCATCAGACCAGGCCACCTTCTTCCATTGCTCCATGGTCCAGTTCTGATGCTCACGTGCCTATTGTAGGTGCTTTCCTCGGTGGACAGGTGTCAGCATGGGCACTCTGACTGGTCTGCAGCTTCACAGCCCCATACGCAGCAAGCTGCAATGCACAGTGTGTTCTGACACCTTTCTATCATAGCCAGCATTAAATTTGTAGCTCTTCTGTGGGATCGGACCAGACGGGCTAGCCTTCGCTCCCCATGCGTGTCAGTGAGCCTTGGGTGCCCATGACCCTGTCGCTGGTTCACCGGTTGTCCTTCCTTGGACCACATTTGGTAGATACTAACCACTGCATACCAGGAACACCTCACAAGACCTGCCGTTTTGGAGATGCTCTGACCCAGTAATCTAGCGATCACAATTTGGCCCTTGTCAAAGTCGCTCAGATCCTTATACTTGCCCATTTTTCCTGCTTTTAACACATCAACTTTAAGAACCGATTGTTCACTTGCTGCCTAAAATATCCCACCCATTAACAGGTGCCACTGTAACAAGATAATCAATGTTACTCACTTCACCTTGTCTGAAGCATAAGCTCCATTTGTTACTGCATGAATATAGACTATGTGTGTCAGTGATTTGGTCAATTATTCTCACAAAAATCCTTGCACAAATGCATGCACAAGCATTTGCGAAATAGCTAAGGAAGTAGAATTTTTTCCCCTCCTCGAACTGGAACAGTGCATGCCGGCACTCTTGCTATGCAGTGACTAAAGTTACGTATGCAACTCGCGTTTTATTTCAGTCTTTACTTTGTTTGTGGAATTACTAAAATGATAACAGTATGAGTATAGCTTTTATCAAACAATCAAAGAACCCAACTGTTTTCCTTAGGAAATTACATCTGATGACAAACATTACAATTTAGTTTATGTTGTAGTATGGTGGCTGATTTTGAAATGACATCAAATTGTTTTTGGCAAATCTCAAAACCCTGCTACTGATGAAATATGATCAACTGCAAGTAGTCAGGGAAAATGCATTCGAGACACATGAAAAATACAAGGTGTTAACAGCTACCTGTCTGGGGTGATCCAAACATCAAGTGATGGGATAGTCAGCAAAGCCAGGTGTTCCTTTAGTTACTCAGCACAGTGATTGAAGTGATTGCTTCTTGGGTTCAACGAATTACGAATTGTTTTACATGCCATCTTTTCATAATCTGGACTAGAGGTGCCACTACTAATCCAGGGCTGCTGCAGGTTTCAACGAGACTTTTAAGACCCTTTTAAGACCATTATGAATGCAATTTAAGACCTATTTCACATCCACGTTAGCCCACACACCAAATCGCGACACACTGGGCGTGCTCTGATAGATTCTGACAGGGCTGCACAGTTCGCACGCGTGGTTATTGGTTCCATTTTGGAACAGCGTGATCAATACAAATTTTTCCCAATAACACATTTAAAAGCAAGACTGAAGTTTAGAACTTTATAAAAGTAACGTAAACTTTCATAATCCAAACAATTTTTAAAGACCTGTCAAAATGGTATTCAAAAAACATTTTAATGCCTAAAATTCAGATTATTGGATTTTAGACTTTAAGGACCCACGGAAACCCTGTAATCATATTTTATCATTATTGAGATGTGCTTCTCCATAATGAACACACTTAAGGGCTGTTATAACAGAACGGCATAAATTTGGGAATGGGGAAACTAAAATTGCTTTATTTGCAAACAGCAGCAGTGACTTTCTTGTGCTGTACACTTTATGGCGACATCATTAGATTACAAACCCAGAACAAAAACGGCAGTGTTTTTAGTTATACATGTATAAGACTGAAAATTGTGAACGCTGTTAGGTCACTTGCCAAGAAAAATACAAAAAAAAAAAAAAAAAAAAACCCCAATATGTGAGGAGGACTGAAAATAGAGGCACATCTCAAGTTTGGCAATTCAATTTCAATTTTGCATAAAATGTGCCAAGCATTAATGGCTTTTTTTTAAAAAAAAAAAAAACATAAAACCAATTTTACAATTTAAATACTTGTAGAAGTAATTTTACACCGAATTCTTACTTGAGTAAATATGTAAAGAAAAATATAAAAATATCCTGGCAAAACTTCAATTTCCCACATTTTCTGTGACTGAATCTCACAAGGTGCATTACATAGGGTGTACAAGGCCATTATATTACACTCTAGGTAGCCTGCATAATTTGCGGGTCAGAAGTCATTTGGGATTCGGCTGAACATTTTTGCTCATTTAGAGATTAGACACTGCAACGCTGATCAAAAATCAAAAGAACATCTCACGTATTTTTTTTGCGCCTGGAACACATAAGGACGGTAACTGAGGACGCAGTCATGGAGAGACAGGAACACACACTCGTTCCGTCATCATTTATTCCACAGAATCCCCGTTCATCACATCATCTGTTTATCCACACCATAATGTTTACACCAACATTCAAAATGTGCATGAAAACAAGTGTTTCATAAAGTGCACTATTAAATATACTTTTCAACGGAGAAGTTAGATACTTCATTTAATAAAAATAGTGACAATCAGGTACCTTCACCTGAGCATTAATATTAAGCATTACTATTATCATTAACTGTTATGACAATTAGCATAAATTATTTAAACAGACAGTGAAGCTGTTTGGTAAACTTAAAAAAACAAAAAACAAAAACTTTTTTTTATTCATAAAACAGAAAGACAGATTGTACAAAGTACAACAGACAGACTTTTTAAGATCTTATAAAGATCAGTGTGATCAGACAGTACATCAAACTGTACAGTATACCCCCAGTGTGTGATCAGTGTGTAATACAGTGCAGCAGCAAGTGCACACACCTCCATACACATGGATCAATGTAATTACCAGTCTCAGCACAACACATGACATGAAAGAACAAGGCACATGTGGGCGAGAGAAAAATGGTGTGTAGTGCGTGTGTGAAAGATTAGAATAAATGAGCTGGTGTTACATACGGCTTTTGAAGATCCAACTGATGGTTCAGATCGATCACTGCAACACAAACACAATGATAATCTGAGGGGGTTTCAATACAAGCACTACTACTGTCCATTAACACAGTTATAATTTACAAAAGATTTTTAAAAATGACACATAAGCAATGAGTGCAATTCTGCAATAGGTCCATCTGTGAATTCATCCGTCCTACCTGTATGTTTATGTAACTTTCCATACTGGTCCAACTACCTGTCTAGTTGTCTATATTTGTCCTTCTACCCACCTGAGTCTATATACATATTTTCTTGTCCATCTCTGTATGAATTATAGCCAAAAATATCTATTGCACTTCCCACAATGCAATGGAACAGGTTAGTGTCCAAGCAGGTACATAATACCCATTATACATTCTGGTGCTTTAATGTGTACATGACCCAAACAGTGAACAGAGTCTGAAGTAGAGGTGTACTCAAGACTGTTTATTCTTCCCATTCCCACCCACTCCCGAAGGAATTCTGACTAATCCCGCCCTCTTATGCAGAAAGTTTGACTAATCCTGTCCGCTCCTGCAGCCAATATTGCACCTACATGAATGAAAGGACTAAATAGGCAGCACAACGCAAGCACCATATACAGCCTCACGTTAATGAAGTAGCATTTCTTCATTCATCCTGTGAGCATCATATCTGACTACAAGCAAGAAGGTAAAAACCACCCGCTCCAGCAAGATTAATGATGGGGACACAAAAAAGCTGACTTACATGAGAAATGTTTTGCTGGCTGCCTTTACACCACCGATTGGTATTCGCCTGATGATGACGGATGAGTTTTTGGGGATTAGAGCGCCATCATCAGTGTATTCTGGGAAGAAAAAAATAATAAAAAAAAAATAAATAAAAAAAAAACAGCCCAAAGAAGACACAAAGAATAATTAATATAAGACTGGACAACAACAAACAACAACATGGTCACAGCTGAAATAAAGGTTTTAACTTATGCAGGTCAATAAATTCTATTATAATAAAAATTAAAACAATTTAGAGCAGACAGCAGTTTCTGAGGTGATCAGACTGCCAAAATGTTACTTTTAGGCCAAAACAATTTTTTTTAAAAAATTGTCGTCTAGAGCTCAATCAGCATAAAATAAAATTACAAAACACATTTATAGTATTATCTAGATCAGATGCCAATCCCTCAGATTTTCAGCAATAGGGAAATCACTGTACGGACACAGACCACTTTATAAGAGCACCTGTAGACCTTCATGGAATTATCCAACCAGACAATCATGTGGCAGCAGCACATCAGTTGATGTTCATATCAAACATCAGCATGGGGAAACTGTAATCGCTGAAATTTACTTGGAGTTACCGTAGTCTTCCTGACTAGAGGTAAACCGATTGATCTGTTTTACTGATTAATCTGCGCCACGTAATCGCCACCGACGGCTGGACTATCGGCAAAAATCCACACCAATAATTTTTCCCGGTGAGGGAGCAGCTGAGAAGGGTCTGCTGTCATTATTCAGTACGAGAGCGGCCTCTAGAGGCAAAATAAAAACCATCACTAACAAATTTTGTTGTTATTAGAAGTGTTTTTTTTATTTTTTATTTATTCATTTTGAATGTATATATTTGTTTTTTGAAGTGTTATTTTCAGGTTCAGTTTGGATGTATATCTTTTATTTACTTTATTTATTAATAGTTTATGTATATACACACACACACACACACACTTATTTCATTTAAAAACGTACTGCTTATTTTTGTAATAAAGTTCAGCAATATTTTACATTGAATGTTATTGTTTTGTACCATTCTGTGTGCAAACTCTACAGACTGTTGTGTGGGAAAATCCCACATTATTTCAGTTTCTGAAATACTCAAACCAGCCCATCTGGCACCAACAACCATGCTTTTCCCCCCATACTGATGTCTTATGTGAACATTAACATGTTTGATGTGTTGCCACATGATTGGCTGACTGGGTAATAGCACGGATGAGCGGAAGTTCCTATTAAACTGACCGGTTGGTGTACTGTGCACGTTACTGCTCTAAGCTGGAAGACCTTAACCTTTAGTATAACTACTAAGTTGATCTGATTGCTGGCCAGAACAGAGCCAGTTAACAGAGGTGTGTGTAACTGATCTTACCTTCTTTAGTTTGGGCGTTGGTAATCTGGAGGTCGCAGTCGGCGGCCTTCAGCTTCTCCCGGCCCATGATCTGGCGCTTCAGCTCGCTCACGGTGATGTGCAGCCCGTCGAAAGTCACCGTGTCGTAGTTAAGTTTAGAGGAAAACTTGTAATGAACACAAGACATTTTTACACACACGCTTTCTTGTCAGATCAGATTATCTACTATCAACACAAAGAGCTAACGCTCCCTTTCCTCTCTATGCCAAGGCCAACAAACCCCATTCAGCCCAAAGCCCAACAACAGCAGCGGAATTAGCAGCTAAAGAAAACCCGCAGGATGTCATGATGGATCCAGAGGCGGTTAATAATTACCAAACACTACAATCAGTCCGAAATTAAAGATATTACAAGGAGAAATAAGGGTCCGGTGATGGGGAGATCAATGTTCATTAAAACGTCCGTGTGAAAGCCTGAGCAGGCTTCACGTCGTCAGCCCGCAACGTCCACTTTCGACAACGATTTTACAAATGCAGAGATTTCCAAATGTAGTCCAAGTGTTGGGGAAAAACGCAGTCCCGATCAAGAATCACCCAGATTATTTGCTCCACAGACGCTCCAATGTGAAATCCAAAAATTATAAAGAAAACAAAGAGGGAGAGGCCTACAGCAATGCGGCTAGGCAAGCTAGCAGCAAGCTTAAAAGGGAAACGGTCTAAACACGAAAGGAAAAAAACAAAACACGAACAGTAAATATAATATCCAGCTTCGTGTTAATTCCTTCAGCAATTAAACCAGTTATGCAGTAGTTCCAAACGCCACTGAAGACATTTTAAAGAAAGAACTCGTAGCTGTGAGTGCGCGTTTCGCTAACCAGGCCGTTCACTCAGCGGGGTTAACCAAGGAGAAGCGCAGGGGCAACGGCATCTACGTCATAAATATGAGACCAATGCTGCATTCGTCTAAAACTCGTAACTCAAAATATCTGACCTCGTACTAGGAATAAAAACAACTCGGAATTACTGCTCGTCGACTCGGGACGTTTATTTTTTATTATTACTATTTCCCCAGGGTGGTTTTCTGCACGAATTAAGCAAGTGACTTCAAATCAACATGAACAGTAAACAAATGGTATAGACAGTAAACAAATGCTGCACTCGGAAGTGGGAAGTCGGAGCTCGGATTGAAGTCATTTTCAACCTCCGTGCATTCGAGCCGCCATGTTCGTCTTTTGTTAGCAATAAGCTAGCCAGTTAACAGTAATGGGTGATGTATATTTCCTCTTCAAAACAACAAACTGTGTAGTCAGTGTTGTAGATTTAAAAACAAACAAACAAAAAAACAACAACGAATATTTCTGTATGTTGATTAATCTAAAGTAAATACGGCAATATATAATCCGTAAATATATACGGCACAACCCATTTAAAAGTAAGAAGTACTAGGTTGTTTACTTCTGTTGAATTGCACAGACATGTTGATTTGACGTCACTCCCTGAACTCGGAGGCTCTCGTAGTTAAGAAGACTACTACGAGATCCCGGGTAGGAATTTCGTGTTGACGGGAAGTTTTCTTTGGTTTTCCTGGTCGGAGGTCGGGAAATACGAGTTACGACCGCTAGTCGAACGCAGCATTTTCTTCATTTTGTAGCTCGACTGCACGAAGATCGAAAATGACGTAATTACGAGTTCTGACTTTCTGCTTCCAACTTAATTGCAGAATTCTTACCATTAAATGAAGCTTACTTCTTAGTGGTTAGCACATTTGGCTCGCACCTCTGAGGTTGGGGTTCGAATCCTGCCTCTGTACTGTGTGTGCAGAGTTTGCATGTTCTCCCGGGGCTTTGGGAGTTTCCTCTAGGTACTCCGGTTTCCTCCCCCATGCGTTGTAGGCTGACTGGCATTTCCAAATTGACCGTAGTGTGTGAATGTGTGTGTGATTGTGCCCTAAGATGGGTTGGCACCCCGTCCAGGATGTCCCCTGCTTTGTGCAAATTTCCTGGGATAGGCTCCAGGCTCCCCTGTGACCTTGTGTTTAATGAGCGGAATGGAAAATCTACACATTTACCCCTTAGGATTGATAAAGTCCATCCATCCATCCATCCATCTATCCATCTATCTTTGAGCTTAGTTTGATGTTACCTTAGATCACCTGTTTTATCATAGTGGTTTAACTTTTACCAATTTATGTTGCCATGGTGTCTAATGCTGCACAGCTATGTTAAACATGATTCATGAGACAGGCCCCAGGTTAGCTGTGCATAATTTACCATGGCGATGTAACCCTTGCCATACAAGCCCACATGCCACCTGAGACACCTCACAACTGACTGGAAAAGTGTTTGGAAATGACCTCCATACTCCCATCACTGGGAGGTGCCTAGAGCCACCAAGGCATGCAGTTCTCCCAATCTTTTGCCAGAATAATAGTTAACAAAAAGGCAGAATTTAGAGACTACCATTTCAATTATTAAATTGCATATCGACCTTATGAATGCCCTCCTCACCCTTTACTTTTTCTGACATTTAATGAGAAATTTATTTACTAACACATTATCTTAATTTTAAAAAAAAAATTATTTATTTTTTTTAACCAAACTTGCATGTCCAATTTAGTGTAGTTTTTCACCACTTCACAGTTACTTTTAAACAGCAATTTGCACCTTGCGCAGAGCATTTAATAGGAAGTGCTAGGCTCAGGTTGCATGAAGTGAGTACAGCCTTAGTACAGGCAGATATTTATAAATATTTTTGTGTAACGTCCTTCCTCGTTAGCTATATTAGCTTTGTCGATCTGATGCAAAACTAAAGAACCAAATTCAAACATCAGACATACAGTATATTGACTTGAGTATATCTGGGATTCATATAACTGGCCAAACTGTTCCTTTATTGTGCCTTTGTTGACTTTTGTGCAGATTGTCCTGCAAATGCACACGTGTCACACATTACAGTTGTTAGTAGGATGTGTTAAAATAGGTACAGTGATGAAATCATCATATGATATGATGAAACAATACTTTTTCCTACGCACTGTTCACTAACTAGACATAACTGTCAGGATAGCACCAATTTAATTTAAAATACAATTTAGATTATTATTCAATGATTCAATTAATTCTAAGATTTTTTTAGTCAAACCTATCAAGCTTGTTTTTCCCTGTTATTTTTTTTACTTTATGACCACCAGGTGGCTGTAATGGGTAATTCTTGGCAGAGTTTTTAATTGTTACCATTTTCAAGGCAGATCAAATTAACATCCATTAATTATCATTGGATTACTTATTTTGTTCCTATTATTGAGATTTCTGTAGTTTATTCCATTATATGGAATAGGCCTAGTTTTTTTTTACTGGCTTTGCTGGCCAATTTTGTGGGACTGCACTGTTTAAAAAAAACAGTATACAGCTTGCTTTGCTTGTATCAATCTGTACAGAATAATGAATAATAATGACGCTAACTGTACTAGTAAGATGTAAACACAGCTACAGACCACACTATAGCATGTTTTATATCTTTTCACTGCAAAATATTAAACCCTTTTTGTTCTAGCTTGATACTGAAAATGATACCTTAATCTTTAAGCTTTATGTCCTCTGCACAGTGTCTCTAACAGAAAGATATGTAGATATTCTATATAGACATGCAGATAGACCGTATATGTTTTTTATAGATAAACAGACCGGTATGAAAGATGTCAATGATCGATTTCCCTCCTGCATTTTCATATACAGATAAATGTAAATTGACTCTGAACTCACTGAGACACATCAGAGCATCTGTGTGTATTTCTATGTCTCTTGTCTGAAGTGATGACCAAATAAAGAACTCAACCATAATTACAGTTGCCATAAGACAATTGCCACTGTGTTATCTAACATCTCTCACACACACCTCCCCTACCTCTACCTGCTTGAGTTAACCAGCTGGACTGAACGCACCCACCCCCTTCATCTCCTCACAGACAAACACTAACATGTATCCATCTGAAAAATTATTGAACAGTCGTGTCTGTCTTTCTGCCTCTCGCTATGTGGTGTTTTAAAATGCCACTGTCCTTGTTAATTGTATTTTATAGTGGAGATGTTTTTTTGAGTTAGGGAGGTTGACTCATGACTTCACTCAGACTTCAACTTGAATGACTTGCAACTCCACTCGAAACTGAAAATTTCTGAAAATTCTGCTTCAGTAAAACAAAAAAACCTAATAAATTAGAACCACCAATCTAAACTTTTTAAAAACATTTTTTTTTTTTACAACCATAAGTGTTCTGCTTTGTCAGTGACTGTAATTTTATTGTGGTGCTGTGCACACACAGCTCAAAGTGGTAATTAAGCACAACACCAGAAAAGAGCACAAAGCATTGTTAGGAGAAGAATTGTTTTCATTGTGTCCCCAAAAGGAGAGTCAAAAGAAAAGGTATCCTTGGTTACAGAAGATTAGAAAAGGTAACTAAAAGCCCAATTTCTAAAAACATATACAAAACACACTACACGCACTAGACATAAACACAGAGAGTTTATGTTTGCCCTCACATAATAGACAGAGTAAATACATGAAGCTGCAATCACACTGGACACAAAGTCTGCCCAGTAGCGGTGCTAACCACCATGCAAATGCGTGGGGCCCCACAGGCTTGGGAGGCCCCCTGCTGGCCACAAGCGGTTAACTCAATTGACGACTCTTTTTGATCTCATTTATTACTGGTCCAGTTAAGTAGAAAGAAGCAACCATTAAGCACATATGTCCAAGTGGCGCTCAGAAGAAATCCAATACTGAAAAAATACTGCCAAAAGCTTACAACTTTTTTCTCGCAGAAGAATCAAGACCCAGCCAGGTCACCCACTGAACAAGCTGCACCTGCAACTTTTGCTGGCAGCGGTGATGATAACGAGTACCCTGTCTCCGATACCCAGACCCCACCACATGATCCAGTGATAAGCAAAATCATGCTTTCTGATGACCCAGCACTTTGGCCTGAGAAAATAACTGACCAACAAAGATGCAGCATTGTCAAAAGGGGACCAGTTTTGAGTTGGGGTGGCTGTGGCTCAGGTGGTAGAGCAGGTTGTCCACTAATCGTAGGGCTGGCAGTTCGGTTCCCGGACCACATAACTCCATGTGCCGAAGTGTCCTTGGGCAAGACACTGAACCCCAAGTTGCTCCTGATGGCAGGCAGGTGCCTGCAGGAGCTCTGCTGCCATTGGTGTGTGAGTGAATGGGTGAATGAGACACAGTGTAAAGTGCTTTGTGAACCGGAAAAGGTTAAAAGGTGCTATATAGACCATTACCAGTCCAAATAAAGGATTTAGAGTTTTTTCAAAATTGTGACAAAATTCCTCGTCGGTTCACTGCAGACTGTTATTACAAAAGAAAAACAAGGAGAAAATTTAGGTTAGTTTATTCAGTCAGTAGTGATTCTGTGTTCTTCTTCTGTTGTAAGCTCTTTGAAAGGGGAAGCATATTTTCACTTAGTAGTAGTGGATTTCACTCATGGATCAATATCCACAGTCACTTAAAAGAGCATGAAAAAGCAAAGTGCACCACACAAATATGCAAACCTGGTGCTAACTAGAAAACCAAGAAGGTTTATATCTTATTCCGACTGTCTCAAATTCTCCCTTTTTGATGTCCGATCTCTCAGCAATAAGGCTCCTTTTGTCCCTGATCTCATTGCAAACCTGAAAATTGCTCCTATGTGTCTTGACAAAAACCTAATGACTTTTTTTCATCTAAACCAAACAATACCACCAGGATTTGTTTACATCTGTAAGGCAGTCTCGCATTCGTTTATCGCGAGAACCTTAAAATCACCCGGTCTCAGTCTCAGAGCCATCCTCCTTCTGCCCGTACAACTGAAGGGACCCACTCCCACCATTGTAGCAGCGATTTATAGACCCTCCAAGCCCTCTGCTATATTTCACACTGAACTCACTTCTATTTTAACAAGTTTGTGTGCTATGTCCCCAACATTATTTTAATTGGAGATTTTAATATTAATTTCGATAATCCCACCAGCACCAGCACATTTTAATTCCATCTTGGATAGTTTTGACCTTAATCAGGTTGTTGGGTTCCCTATACACAATAAAGGTCACATATTAGATTTAGTTTGTTGTTCTGGTGTCTTACCATGTAATTTTAGTGCGACTGAATATCCCATTTCTGACCACAAGCTTGTCTCGTTTGATGCCACAGTTTCCCTATCAAAATCTAAACTAAATCACCATCTTTTTGTAATATTAAAAATGTTAACCCTGGTGACCTGAACAGATTAATTAGTCATTCTGTTAACTCCATTAGCCACTCCTTCTCCACCTTAGACCTGGTAAATAACTATAATGACAGTCTATCCCATATACTGGATACCTTGGCCCCCTGAAAACCTGCACAGTTTAATTTGTTCACTCATCTCCATGATATACCTCCGAGCTTCAACAGGAAAAGCTCTGGGCCGTCATTGGGGGAGTGGTTGTCTAAAAAAAACTGGATTTACTATACATATACAGATGTATACTGATGACCTGATATGTTATAAGAATGCTGCCAAATCATCCTACTATGCTAACATTATTAGTTGCATTAATATACCTCTTCTCATTTCAACACCATCAGTGAATGTTCTGAAATTCTTTAGCTCAAAAATCACTAATATTCATCAACAACTGGCCTCTTCTACTTCTGTGACAAGCGATTCCCCCTTGTGGAATACTCTGGAACTGCTGCCCTCAGCACAGCACTGAAAACAGTCCTTGTTAAAATAACTAATGACCTCCTTTGTAATGCTGACTCTGGCCTTCTGACCATCTTCATCCTCCTCGACCTCAGTGCCGCCTTTGATCTCCCATTCACTATTATTGGAGCGCCTGGCTGACATTTGGGTTAACAGCATTGCACTTCTCTGGTTCTCATCCCACATCAACAACAGAAAACAGTTTGTTCAGATAACGGATGTCCGGTCAGAACCGGCCCTGGTTAGTTGGGGTGTCCCACAGGGATCAGTGTTGGGACCACTCCTCTTTAGCATCTACCTTTTACCCCTTGGACATATTCTCCAGCATCATGGAGTGCATTTTCACTGTTACGCTGATGACATTCAGCTTTATATCTCCACTAAACCAAAGAACCGAATCAACTCTGAATGAGCTTCTAAAGCTGCCAACCAGGCATGCCGTGTTCATGGCTGCACAGTCAGTGCAGGGGATGTCCAAACTGGATGGTCAATGCTGAGGCAGCGGACACATTGTTGGTGTTTATTTTTCGCTTACAGGAAACATAGACACTGGCTGTACAACAGTGAATTACTTAGCATGGCTACTTTGCCAATGCTGTATATAGTGGAAAATAGCTAGCCATGAGAAGCCATGGGAGTGACAGCTACAACATACAATCAAATCAACACAAAATGGTTTGAGGAATACAAAATCAATGTTTTGCAGTGGCCATCTCAGTTTCCAGATCCATGCATCTTCATGCTCAATTTTTGCTTATTTTCATGAAGAGTGCCAATAATTCTTTAGTTATTTATGTTTAACTAACACACTCTAGTGACAGCCCATTGTTGTAATAATCACTCACTCACTTTCAGTAAGTGTTTTATCCTGGTCAGGGTCGTGGTGGATCCAGAGCCTATCCCAGTAACACTGTGGCTGATGCTGGAATACACCTTGGATGGGACGCTAGTCCATCAGAAGGGACCATGCACACACACATTCACACTCATCTTTTATCTTATATCTTTTTCAGCTCACCTACTGGCATGTTGGTGGAAGGAAACCAGAGAACCCAGAGAAACTCATGTGGAGACAGGGAGACTGCAACGACAGTAACTTTGAGTCGTCAATGCTAACTGTTGCACTACCATGTTGTAATACTACCTAACTTATTTAATAGAAATACTAACACAAATTAGCTGGTTTTAATACTAATTTTTTTAATACTACTTTTAATAAACACATTTTCACCTGGGGTGGCATGATGGTGCAGTGGGTAGTGTTTAGGCTTGTGAGATTGTGTGTAATATGCCATCATCCTGTCATGCCCCCCAACTATTGGTGAATAACTATAGCATCACCTGTGGCTCTGAGGGGGAAAATAAGGGGGTGTGGCCAGACATATGTAATGAGTGTCATGTACATGTTACCTCATTACAGTGAAAAAATGTAAAAACAAACAAACAAACAAAAAAAAAGCTGGTTATGAGCTGGCTGTAGATGCTAGTCACTAGCATTAACATTTAGTCAGTTTTTTGTTTTATTAATTAACCATTAATAAGATCAGGATTGCTTGCAAAAGTCAGGAAGCCAGGGCTATAAATAAATGTAATAAGTTATTACCTGTAACTAAGCTCATTATAAAATTTTAAATGAAATTATGTAACTACATGTGAATGTGATCTGTGCTGAACAGCAACGGAGATACTTACTGAATTCTAGTATAGCAAAGTAGCCCTGATAACATTTGTTTCATTTTCTTATTTTAAATCTCCATTCATGTTTTGCAAGCGAAGACATTCACTGCTTTATCTGTTTGACAAGCATGAACAAGGGAAGCTAAGATGCATCAGAGAAAGATGTTTTGTTATCCTGCTCCACAGTTAGACAACACAGGCTATTAAGGTTTGTATAGGACTACAAACTAGACGAAAAGGAAAACATATTACAAGATACAACACTGTATCAAAAAAATGTATTTTTGTTAATCTTAAAGCTGCAGACACCATTTTTTCCCAACAGACATTCAAATCGTTTAAGTTGATAGCCATCATGATAGCTGGAATATATCAGCAGTTCCAAATACCATCATACTATCACCCAAGCCTAGTAGTGTTACTGCGTCATGGCTCCAGGGTCCCTGGTTGGATCCTCAGCTCAGGTTACGGTCTGTGTGGTGTTTCGCATGTTCTCCCTATGTCCAGGTGGGTTTCCCCCAGGCTCACTGGTTTCCACCCAAAAGCATGCCCATAAAATCTACCTGTAGCTGTGAATGAGGGTGTGAATGTGTGTGTGCATAGTGCCCTACTGGTGTCCCATTCAGGGTGTATTCCCGCTTCACACTCAGTGTTCCCAGGATAGGCTCCAGATCCACCACACAACCCTCCCCTCATCAGGTAAAAGAAGTTTCTGAAGATGAATGAATGAATGAATTAAAATTTTTTCAACTGAATTCTGGCACATGTAGCTGCTTACCACACTGGCTGGTCCTCTTAAGCACCTTGAAATAAAACTGCCACACACTTTCCCCACTGCAGGAATTTACCCAGTAGGAGATTTAATCAAAGTCTTTTTGCATTCCTTTAAATTTCAGAGATTTAAAATGTCAGAAAAAGCCATGAAAGGAAGCTAATTAGAACATCAAAGTGTGAGAGACAGATGTTCAAGGCGGGACATTCTCTTCTTTATGCAGTCATGAAAAGCATCTGATTGCAGTTTTGCAGGGTTTTTTTTTGTGTGTGTGTGTGTGTGCGTGTGTGTGTGGGTTGGGGGGTGGGGGTGGGGGGCAGAATAACTGTTAAGATACAGGCAAAAGTGGGCCCTCTGTGAGGTACCACAAGCAACACACACACACACACACACACACACACACACACACACACACACACACATATATACAGTATGTTGATGCTTCATCCAGATGTTATGCCTTGTGAAGCTCTGCCTCACAAACTGACATCAGCAAAAATTGGCATGCATTACTCCATCAGTGGACATATACAAGCAAGATAGGATATAATCTAAGCATCTGAGCAGTTAAGGGATAAAGGCCCTGCTCAAGGGCCTAACTGTGGTTCTCTGGTGATCCTGGGATTTGTGCTCACAATTCTTTAATTACATTCCACTTCCCCTAGTTCCCATGTTCCAAACTGGCAGACCAGTTTTTTTAGTGGAGAGGAGGGACGAGAGTAACTCTCCCACTCTCACTCACTTTCAGTAACCGCTTTATCCTGGTCAGGGTAATGGTGGATCTGGATCCTATCCCAGGAACATTGGTTGTGAGGTCAGAATATACCCTGGATGGGATGCCAGGGCAACATGCACACAGAGGCTTAGCTAAAGGACAGGCAAGGCAAGCAATTGCTTGGGGCCCTGAGTTTTGAGGGGGCCCCCTGGAAGCCGAGACTAAGTCCACGAAAATGTCAAATCTTCAGTGCAGAACCTCCCCAAAATCAGAGAAGGGAAATGTACGTTGCTATACCAGGAAACCCCCTAAAGGGGGTCCCATCTCTCTAGAATGGGGTGCAAGATTATTTTGAATTGTCATGCTTTTGAAAATGAAGAGAACCATCTGGAATCCACATGAGATAGAACAAGAAGAAGGGTCCAGACTGAAGCTCAGATCATTCAGATCATTACCTCATCTCATTTAAGATGTGTCTTAGTCATAGTATATGTATGAACTTTACCACAGTACTGCATCAAGCGTACGATCATGTCAGCTACAGTACACAATTTTATTGAAAATCTACTTTGATTGCTTTACTGTCAGACCCCATAGAACTAGATCAGTGACTGAATGCTTAGAGTCAATGTTCTGCTACATTCTAGATCGCAGTCTTCAATCTTATCTGCAAAGGGTTGGTGTGGCTGCAGGCTTTCATTACAGACAAATTTGAGGCACACTTGATAGTTAATGGGAGACTAAAGTGAACTGATTAAACAAGTGAAATCAGCTGTGGCTTCTGGTTAGTTGGAATGAAAGCCTGCAGTCACACCGGCTCTTTGCGGATAAGATTGATGACCCCTGCTGTTGATAATTCATCTCGACTTAAAGAAAATAATTAGGCGGAAAAAATTAGCACCTTGGTATAATGATCATGTGCGCAACTTAAAACAGACCACACAAAAGTTACAATGTAAATGGTGTCCAACTGAATTGGTAGTGTAGCGAATCAGCTTTAAAAACGAAAGAAAAGCGCACGCTTGGATTCAAAGCACCGTTTTAAAGGAGACAAGAGTTTTAAAGCGTGCCCGCATTATCTACCAGAATATGTAGTGAAAATTAGCTGTTTGGGTTAATTTGATATATTCTCCACCATTTTACGTAAGTAAAAATTAGTTGTTAAATTGAGCTATCTTTATTCTCCTCCAAAGATGTCAGAGAGATTAACAGATCAGCTTGAAAAGGGAAATTTGACTAATTTAGTATTACTGATCAACTATTCGTCCAGCGATAAGTTGAAACTAGTGTATTCATCAATTATGCATTAGATATTACCTCCGTGGCCACCGGCAATAATATCCTAAACATAGTGACACATTATTCTAAGAGCATGTAGCAGAATCACAATTCAAGGCAATAGACACTTGTAAGCAAAAAGAACACGCATTTAAGAACAGACGAGACTTTATTGAACTACTCTATGACACAGAAACTAATCTAATATATAAAACACACGCACACACACACACACACACACACACACACACACACACACACACACAAACGGGTGATGATGAAGGGTGAATGAAGTTCCGAGTCTCTAGCGTTGCATGCTATTTCACAGACCATGATCTGAACGAACCATCAACTTATTAATTTATCTTCACTTCCTTTAGAAGGGCTCAACTTATTATAGACACCAGATTAGCTAGATTCTGGGGTATTGCGCTTGCCTTAGCTGTGTTGAAGGGATTTCCTGGTTACGTTGTGGTGTCGTCGGCGGTCTGGGCGGTGAGAGGCGTCTCGGAAGACCAATTGGAATGCTGAGTGGAATGAAGGCGGGAGGCTTGAAAAGCAGGCGGCGGCTCTCGCTGGGTCCCCAGGCCGAGGTAAACGTGATCTGATCTCTCCGACGTTGATTGGCTCTGGAGACCCTCCACCGACCCCGTCCTTTGAAACGTGCCAAGAAGCAAGAGACACGAGAGAGAGCGAAGCAAGTGACGCCTTCAGAACTTGTGTTCTTAGGATTTTAACACTTCCTGGGCTAGTCCAGCCCAGAGTGCTTCCTCCAATCAATATTGTCTTTGGGCGGGGTGTTAGCCAGATTCTCCACCTATTATGCTAATCAGCCCCTTGTCCATGTGGATGAGTGGTTCCGCACTCTTCAATGATGAGTGGATTATTAAACTTTGTCCTGAAACTTGCATGTACATATCAGAACAATCTACACAAATTTCCTTACTCTTATGATTTAGGAAATCACTCAATGAACACATACATACCAAACAAGACATGTTTGACTATACTTAAAGTACATTACTAATATTTAAAACACAATGATCCTCCTAGGGCTACTACACTAATACATGATTAAATGAAATAATTAGTGGCAACTTAAAAGTGATACACATGAAAAAAAATAGAACAACACATGGTAGGACATAGGTGATTGCAGTTGTTCAAAGATGTATTAATTCCCACAGTCGTTGCTCCTGGTAGGCACCGATTGTGGAATGTGCGAGTCCTTGTGTGGAATTGTGGAATGTGTAATCTTTGTGACTGAGCGAAAAGGTCTCTCCTTTCTTCCACAATTTATTGGCCTTACTGGTCTGGCCCCAAAAAGGCCTAAATCACTGCATTTGAGAGCAGTTTCTGTGGTCGAGAGGGTTCAGCCCTGGGTCAAGGAGGCCTTTAACGCTTGCCGTGTTGGTTGAGATAAGGCAGATGCATATGCTGGATTTAAGTGGCTCCTGGGTGTCTGGGGTGGATTCCTTGTTTTATGGCTCCCTGAGTGGAGACATTTTGGTCCAGAGTTTCTTGTGGGTTCTCTGGCTGAGAAGGCCCATTGTTTTATTTCTTCTGGTTATAATTGTGTGAATTATATGATGCTGCTTGTGCTGAGGCATTACAGTAGTATTCCAAATTGCATGGAAGGTGAGCCTTCTCAGCTATAGAAAGGCTCTTAGTGCTGCTATATCAGCTTATTTCCCCACCTTAATAGGAGATGACAAGAATAGTCCTACATTTTTATTTAATACAAGAGAAAAATTAACTAGGAACAAGACCAAAAAACCAACCTTGAACCTTGTCAGCTGTCCAACTGTTAGGTTACATCACGATTCAGACGTTCACGTTGTGACACGCTCACAGTCACTGGACTTTCAATGACACACCTGTTTGCAATCACACAGTAATCACCATGCTCTGTATAAACCTCATTCAGTGTTTGCGTCCCTGCAAAGTATTTGCACAGTTACCTTGTGTTCTGTCAGTACCAAGCTGTTGATTATTGCTCTGTTTATTCTGGTTTTGATCTTTTGCCTGGCTTCTCATTTCTGGATTATTGTCTTTGCCCCTGGGATATTGTTTGCAGATTGCTTGACCCTGGACTGTATATTCACACTGCCTCTTGTCTTACGTTTTGGATTGGTATCTG
This sequence comes from Cranoglanis bouderius, assembly GCA_023630585.1. Classification (NCBI taxonomy): domain Eukaryota; kingdom Metazoa; phylum Chordata; class Actinopteri; order Siluriformes; family Cranoglanididae; genus Cranoglanis; species Cranoglanis bouderius. The sequence goes on from CM042539.1 coordinate 1,659,382, forward strand.
TTCCTAATATACTGCTGTTCCTATAAACCGACTTTTACCTGCACTTGCATCGTGCTCCGAGTCTGTATTCTAACTCGATGGGAATCTCCATCTTTTTCCCAAATGGTCACTGCTAGAACGATGCCCGCTATGCCAGCTCCGCAAGCTCCCACGTCCGTATACCGCGCTCTCATGCCTACGCCAGAGAAATACACCAGCGATCCGTCTCTGTGTAAGGGATTTCTATTACAGTGTTCCTTATATTTTGCCTATCATGGAGGAATGTCTGACGCAGAAAAGATAGCACGCTTCATGAACCTGCTCACGGACAAAGCTTTAAAATGGGCCATGGCAGTAAGGAGGTGTGGAGGCGAGCCGGTGGCATCCTATGATCAGTTCACCAGCATGTTTCGCTGCATTTTCGACCACTCGCTTGAGAGCCAGGAAGTGGGTGAACGCCTATTCACTCTACGCCTAGGTCCTCTCAGAGTTTCTGAGTTTGCTTTGGAGTTTCGTACCATTGTGGCCGGGAGTGGCTGGAACGACACCGCCCTCAAAGCAACATTTCGTCAGGGATTAAACCAGGAAATACTCACTGAAATGGCATGTCGCAATGAGCCTCTCACACTGGACTCTTTGATCGACCTAGCCATTCGGCTTGATCATCTGCTTCACAGTCGCAGCTACCTTTGAGATGAAGCTAGCTCCCCGCTCCATCTGAACCCATGCAGCTAGGGCATACCCGGCTCAGTGAAGGAGAATGAGAGAGGAGATGCTGTGAACATTGCTGTTTTTACTGTGGCCAAACTGACCATCTCATCAGCCAATGTCCTCTACGCACCCCAAGCAGCACTCCTGCTCGCTACTGGTGAGTCATAGCCATGATTTTGCTCCTCATGCATTTACCCTACCAGTGATCATAGAACACTCAGGTGCTCCTCTTGTACGTACAGCACTGCTTGATTCCAGGGCGGCGGGCAGCTTCATAGATGAAGAAACTGTGCGTCAGCTTGGTCTCCCAATGAATCCTCTTCTTCAGCCCCTCAAAGTTCAAGCCATCGATGGAGGGCCCATTGGGGGAGGCTTGATCACTCACTGCACCAAACCCTTACATCTCCAAGTCAGTGCACTAGATCATGAAGAGATCCAGCTGTGGGTAACCACCTCCCCTTGACACCCTATCATCTTGGGATTACCCTGGATGGAACGTCATAATCCACAGATATCCTGGGCCGAGAGACAAATCACTTGCTGGTCTCCATACTGCCACCATCACTGTCTTCATGGACCTACTCTGGTGGTAGCATCAACCTCCATAGAAAGTCCGGAAACACATACTCCACAAGTATCAGGACTTCAAAGAAGTTTTCACCAAGACAAAAGCTAGTGTCCTCTCTCCACACCGGTCCTATGACTGCGCCATCGACCTGCTGCCTGGCATGACTCCACCCCATGGCTGGATTTATCCCTTATCTGTGGCGGAACAGAAAGCGATGAAAGAATATATCCAGGAGGCACCACAACAAGGCTATATCTGGCACTCCAGTAATCATGTATTGATTATTGAGGCCTGAACCAAGCTTCAGTTAAGTACCCATACCCTCTTCCACTCGTCCCCTCAGTCTTGGAACAGTTAAGAGACACAAAGTATTTCACCAAGCTGGATCTTCGTAGCGCATACAACCTGGTACGGATACGGGAAGGGGACGAGTGGAAAACGGCGTTCAGTACCGCAATCAGCCATTATGAATACCTTGTCATGCCATATGGGCTCTCTAGCGCCCCCTCAGTCTTTCAATGTCTCATTAATGATGTGCTGCACGACATGCTGTGACAATTTGTAATCGCATACATTGACGACATTCTTGTGTATTCCCCCACCTATGAGACCCATGTTAGCCATGTACGCCAAGTTTTGAAGCGGCTTCTGGACCACCAACTCTACATAAAGGGGGAGAAATGTGAGTTCCACCAACGCACCATTTCGTTCTTGGGGTACATTATCAGCCCTGAAGGGGTAACCATGGATGAAACTTAGGTAGCAGCAGTGGCTCAGTGGCCCACTCCCACCTCAATTTCTATCGGTGCTTCTTTCATGATTTCAGCTCCATAGCTCTTCCCCTCACATCCCTCCTATGCGGAGGGCCACGAAGTTTGACGTGGAACCCAGAAGTGGAACAAGCCATGTCTAAGCTAAAAGCAGCCTTCACCACTGCCCCCATCCTAAAGCACTCTGATCCTTCTCGTCCTTTTATCTTCGAGGTGGATGCATCAGAAACCAGGGTAGGGGCAATCCTATCCCAGCACTTCAGAGAAAAACCCAAACTCCATCCAGTCACATTCTTCTCCAAGAAACTGTCCTCAGCTGAAAGAAATTACGATGTGGGGGACCGTGAGCTACTTGCCGTGAAGTTAGCACTGGAGGAATGGAGACATTGGCTGGAGGGAGCAGAACACCCCTTTTGTATCTTCACTGACCACAAGAACCTGGAATACTTATGCATAGCCAAGCGCCTCAACCCTAGACAAGCCCACTGGTCACTATTCTTCACAAGATTTCACTTTACTCTATCATACAGACCAGGTTCAAAGAATGTCAAGGCTGATGCTCTGTCCTGCATGTACTCTTGCGATCCCCAACTCAGTCGGCCTGAGCCAATCCTGCCCCCTTCGTGCATTGTGGGAGCCATACAGTGGGAGTTGGACCACATTCTGGCCAGGGTTCCTCGTAGCCAAATACCCACTGCTCTGTTAGGTTACACCACGATTCAGACTCCATTTCCCAGCAAACTCAGCGGCCTACAAACATGGGCGCCATGGACTCCACTTCCCACAACACACACACATTCACATGCTCACAGTCACCGGACTTTAATGACACACACCAGTTTGCAATCACACACCAATCAACATGCTCTATATAAACCTCATTCAGTGTTTGCATCCCTGCGAAGTATTTGCTCAGTTACCTTGTGTTCTGTCAGTACCAAGCTATTGATTATTGCTCTGTTTATTCTGGTTTTGATCTTTTGCCTGGCTTCTCGTTTCTGGATTATTGTCTTTGCCCCTGAGATATTGTTTGGAGATTGCTTGACCCTGGACTGTATATTCACACTGCCTCTTGTCTTACGTTTTGGATTGGTATCTGTTCCTAATATACTGCTGTTCCTAATAAACTGACTTTTACCTGCACTTGCATCCTGCTCCGAGTCTGTATTCTGACACCAACAAAGAAACCAACTCTTCAAGTTCTGAGAGAAGGTTGTAGCACAGCAGTTAGGTTCATACTCGCATAGGAATAACATTCATGAAATCGTTCAGTCAGGATTTAGGCCTCATTATAGTAGTGAAACAGTGCTGGTTAAAGTGGTAAAGAGCTCAGCGATTAGATCAGACCTATCCTATCAGTGATTAGAATGCTTTACTCTGCTTCAAGAGACTAGTTTCACTAATTTCCTCATCAAAATCATCAACTTGTGTACTAGATTCCTTACCTACACATTTCTTCAAACAGATAGTACCTGTTCTAAAAATATACCAACTATACAGGTAGGCCAATATCAAACATCCCCTTTATCTCCAAGATAATAGAAAAGTTGTAGCACAGCAATACCTATATAGGAATAACATTCATGTTTTCTATCAGTCAGGATTTACAGTGCTGTGAAAAAGTATATGATTTCTTCTGTTTGTGTGTATATCTCATACTAAACTGTTTCAGAAATTAAAACAAAATCTAAGAAAAATAGAAAAAAAGGCAACCCGAGTAAACACAAAATACAGTTTTTAAATGATAATGTTATTTATTGAAGCAAAAAAGTCATCCAATACCAACTGGGCCTGTGTGAAAATGTATTTGCCCCCATTGTTACTAATTCCCCATATCTATGAAACTTCATTCATGATGGGGTTCAGATGGACTAGCTGCAACCAGGCCTGATTACTGCAAACCCTGTTCAATCAAATCAACACTTAACTAGAACTTTTTAAACAACATGAAGTTGGTTAAAATGTCTTTTCCAGTAACACACTATGCCAAAATTGAAAGAAATTCCAGAAATGATAAGGAAGAAGGTGATTGAAATACATTAATCTGGGAAGGGTTACAAAGCTATTCCAAAGACTCTAGGACTCCAAAGAACCACAGTAAGAGCCCTTATATCCAAATGGAAAAACTCGGCATAGTAGTGAACCTTCCCAGAAGTGGCCGACCTTCCAAAATTCCTCCAAGACCACAGCAACTACTCAACCAAGAAGTCACAAAAGACCCAAGAACAACATCAAAGGAACTACAGGCCTCTCTTGCATCAATATAGGTCACTGTTCATGACTCCACTATCAGAAAGACAATAGGCAAAAATGGCATCCATGGAAGAGTGGTGAGGCGAAAACCGCTGCTAACCCAGAAGAACATTAAGGCTCATCTGAATTCTGCCGAAAGACACCTTGAAGATCCTTAAACCTTTTGGGAGAATGTTCTGTGGACTCATGAGTCAAAAGTGGAACTGTTTGGAGGACAGGGGTCCCATTACATCTTGTGTAAACCAAACACAGAATTCCACAAAAAGAACATCATACCTACGGTTAAGCTTGGTGGTGGAAGTGTGATAGTGTGGGGATGCTTTGCTGCTTCAGGGCCTGGGCAACTTGCAATAATTGAGGGAAACATGAATTCTGCTCTCTACCAGAAAATTCTAATGGAGAATGTCTGGTTTTCAGTCCGTAAGTTGAAACTCAAGCGCAACTGGATTATGCAGCAAGACAATGATCCAAAGCATCCTAGAAGTAAGTGAAAGACTGATCTCCAGTTATCGAAAGTGTTTGGTTGCAGTTATTAAGGGGGCAATTAGTTTTTCACATGGGTGATAACTTTGTTTTGCTTCAATAAAAAAATAAAAAATAAAAACTGTATTGTGTATTTACTCAGGTTGCCTTTGTTTTATGTTGTATTTCGTTCTAAAACTATTTAGTATGAGATATACACAAAAACAGATGAAATCAGGCAAATACTTTTATAGCACTGTAGGTTTCATCATAGCACAGAGACAGTGCTGGTTAAAGTGCTAAATGACTTATTACTGGCCTCTGATCAGGGTTGTGTCTCCCTGCTTGTGTTGCTTGACCTTTCCAGACCTGCCTAATCGATCCTGATGCCCTACTTCTATTTGGAGTTCTCATCACCTGAAAAGCGCTGCTGCTGAGAATGGCCCAAAATGGACAGCCTAAAGATCACCATGAGATACCTGTGGATGGTACCACATAGAAACCATAAAATTCTTCCTTGGATAGCCTTAGGACTGCAATTACTAAGAACAGTTTTGCATTCAAGTCTCCATCATTGAACAGTTGATAACTTCAACATAATAGACTTTAAGTTAAAAACTATAATGAATTTAATATACAGTTATAATAAGTTGCTCATAAGAATTGCTCATAAGCATGTATAATATTATTTAATATAATTTAATATAATATGAAGGGAAATTATTTATAATTGCACTATCCTGTCTCACCCAAATGAGGGTGGGTTCCCTTTTGAGTCTGGTTCCTCTTAGCACCCCAAAACATAAAGAAAGATCAGTACAATGTGTAAAGGAAGTGAATGCACAAGCATAAGTTGCAGGCCAGAGACTGTGGCAACAGGTGAGAATCGATGCTGTAAGAACAGGAGAAAATGAAGAAGCAGGAGTATCGCATCTGCTTTGTCATAGCTCCTCTGACGGTTTGAGGAAGAATGCCCAGTAATGCTACTTTGTCTGTGATCTCCCTGAATTCATCCGGTATTCATGAACATGTCAAAAGTCCCTTTTTTATTGTCCATACCAAAGGCATTACACATTCAACATTTCACAACTCAGCATTGTATAGAGAAAATAAAGATTGTTAAGTCTGTTAACTGAGAACCATACTAAAAAACACAGTTTTAGGCACCCTATTTTTTTTAATACAAGATTTTTTATTTTATGACTTCTACATTATCAAGTCAGTACTGGTTCTGCAAGATGCTCAATAAAACCAGCTATTTTCCTTACAAAATGACACAAATTGTACTGGAGACTACTATTTTTATTTTTATTTTTTTGTCACATCAAATATTGACTTTGTTTCATTTACTACTGTTTACTGCTCGTTACGGTATTTTTTTATGTATAAACATTTAATTTATTATTTTGAAGGCATCTTTGCTCAACAGCATTTCTTTGCATGCGCCTAAAACGGTACTGTATGTGGCATAGGGTATGCTGTTATGGCATTAAGTGCTGTGTTGGCTGACCCAGTGTATTGTAGGTGTAGATCTGCTTTGGTCTTCTTTCTCTACTTCAGCTTCACTTTTCAACCTTTGACTTCCAATCTCAAGATCACTTGCCACCTCCTTCTGCTCCACACACTTATCTTAAAACCATCATGCTATCAGGTAAGTACATTATTCATTCCCTGGTGTACTCTACTGTACTCTTGATTCTTCCTTTCAGGGACATGGCTATAACTATCTCTCTATGCTTGTTCATATGTTTGATTGACTCTTCCCCTTCAGGTACTCATGACAAGTTTTTTTTTTAGCAGGGCCCTGGTCAAGACAGGTACTCTCTGACATGTATCGTTTCTTCTCGGTTCTGTCCAGCTGGACGGCGCCCTCATCCAGTATCCTTCTGAGCTACTTTCCTCATTGGAGTCAGGTACGTTACTGTCTCTGGCAGAATTACTACTCTCTTGGGTTCTTGAATTTCTGTTTGACTGTCTGTGCCTCTTCCTTTCTTTTGCAGTTTCCCTTGGATGTGAGAGCATTGGCAAAGCCTCTACAAGTAAGTTGTTCACCTGTAAGAGTAGGTTCCGATGTAATGTGCTGGTCCTCTTCTTATCTCTATTCTCTGTACAGACTATGCACACAGGGTTATCTGACACTTGTTCCTTCACCACGTAAATCATCTTTTTCTAGTAGGATCACAGCTTTCCAGGGCCTCCCCATTCCCTAAGGTTCCTGACTAGTACTCTGTTTCCCACGTTCAGCATCACTCCTTTCATTTTCTGATAATACTGTGCTTTGCCTCTCGCACTAGGTTGTCAGCTGTGCTCCTCTGCAATCCAGTATGCTTTGGCCATTCTTGCTGCCCACTGGTCTGCATACCCTTTATGCGTGACCTTGTCCATCTTTTCCAAAGATTAGGTCTATTGGGAGGTGAGGATTTTGTCCTTATAATACAGTGCTGTGAAAAAGTATTTGTCCCCATCCTGATTTCTGCTTTTTGTGTCATACTAAATAGTTTTAGTTTTTCAAACGAAATACAACACTTTTTATTTGTATTTTTTTTATTGAAGAAAAAAGTTATCCAACACCTATCACCCATGTGAAAAACTAATTGCCCCCTTAAACTTGAAATCTGGTTGTGCAACCAAATGCTTCCGATAACTGGAGCTCAGTCTTTCACAGCACTGTGGTGGAATATTGGCTCACTCTTCTTTGCAGAACTGCTTTAGTTCAGCCACATTGGAGGGTTTTTGAGCATGAACTGCCTGTTTAAGGTCCTGCCACAGCATCTCAATTGGTTAAAGTCAGGACTTTGACTAGGCCACTCCAAAACTTTAATTTAGCTTTTTTTGAGCCATTCAGAGGTGGACTTACTCCTATGCTTTGGATGTGTGCTTGAGTTTCAATTTATGGACTGAAGACTAGACATTCTCCTTTAGGATTTTCTGAGTTTCCCTCAATTATTGCAAGTTGCCCAGGCCCTGAAGCAGCAAAGCATCCCCACATCATCGGAACTCCACCACCATGCTTGACCATAGGTATGATGTTCTTTTTGTGGAATTCGGTGTCTGGTTTACGCCAGATGTAACAGGACCACTGTCACTGTTAACAGTTCCACTTTGGACATCAGTCCACAGAACATTCTCCCAAAAGATTTGAGATCATCAATGTGTGTTTTGGCAAAATTCAGACTAGCTTTAATGTTCTTCTGGTTTAGAAGTGGTTTTCACCTCGCCACTCTTCCATGGATGCCATTTTTGCCCAATGTCTTTCTGATAGTGGAGTCATGAACAATGACCTTTATTGACGCAAGAGAGGCCTATAGTTCCTTTGATGTTGTCCTTGCCTGTTTTGTGAGTTCCTGGATGAGTTGTTGCTGTGGTCTTGGAGGAATTTTGGAAGGTTGGCCACTTGTGGGAAGGTTCACTACTGTGCAGTTTTTTTCCATTTGGAGATGATGGCTCTCACTGTGGTCCTTTGGAGTCCCAGAGCCTTTGAAGAAGCTTTGTAACCCTTCCCAGATTAATGTATTTCAGTCACCTTCTTCCTCATAATTTCTGGAATTTCTTTAAACTTTGGCATAGTGTGTTACTGGGTATGACCTTTTAACCAACTTCATTCTGTTGAAAAAGTTCTATTTAAGTGTTGTAGGGCTGCAACTAACAATTATTTTCATAATCGATTAACTGGCCAATTATTTTTTCGATTAATCAAGTAATTGGATGAAGAAAAAAACCCAAACTACATGATTTTTTTCATGTATTTAAAATAAAATCCACAAACTGAGTATTACAAATGTAAACTTTACATGAACACAACTGTGTTTCCATTTGTTTATATATATATATATATATATATATATATATATATATATATATATATATATATATATATATATATGTGTGTGTGTGTGTGTGTGTGTGTGTGTGTGTGTGTGTATTGAGTTATTTTGAGGGGACAGCAAATTTACACTGTTATATAAGCTGTACACCTACTACTTTACATTGTAGCAAAGTGTCATTTCTTCAGTGTTGTTCCATGAAAAGATATAATAAAATATTTACAAAAATGTGAGGGGTGTACTCACTTTTGTGAGATACTGTGTGTGTGTGTGTATATATATATATATATATATATATATATATATATATATATATATATATATATATATATATATATATATATATATATATGAGAGAGCTTTTCTGGAGCATTTCAGTCCTTGATAGTGCAACTGAAGCAAACAATCAACTATGGGTGGCAAGGCACTATCAGAAGATCTCCAGGATAAAGTTGTGGACAGGCACAGGTCAGGAGATGGATACAAAAAAATTCAAAGGCTTTGTCAATGCCTAGAAGCACAGTGAAGTCTATTATTAAGAAGTGGAAGGTCTTTGGTACAACACAGACCCTCCCTGGATCAGGACGTTGCTCCAAACTGGATGAAAGAGCCAGGAGGAAACTGGTCAGAGAGGCTACCAAGAGACCTACAGCAACTCTGAAGCAGTTGCAGGAATTTATGACAAAAAATGGTTATTGTGTACATGTGACAACAATATCACAAATTCCCCACAAATGTGGCTTGTATGGGAGGGTTGCAAGAAAAAAGCCACTCCTCAAGAAAGGCCACATGCAGTCACGACTGAGCTTTGCCAAAATGCACCTTGAAGATTCAGGTCAGATAAGACTAAATGCTAAACAAAATACTGCATCTTTTACAGCATGGCTTCGTAGTAGAAGAGTCCAGGTGCTGAACACCCTGCCTGCAGTCCAGACCTTTCACCAATTGAATACATTTGGTGCATCATGAAATGAAAAATATGACAAAGAAGACCTAGGACTGCTGAGCAGCTAGAATCCTGTATCAGACACAAATGGGACAACGTTCCTCTCCCAAAACTCCAGCAACTGGTCTCCTCAGTTCCCAGATATATACGGACTGTTGTTAAAAGAAGAGGGGATGCTACACAGTGGTAAACATGGCCCTGTCCCAACTTTTTTGAGACGTGTTGCTCCTGTCAAATTCAAAATTACCTTATTTTTTCTTAAAATGGTATATTTCCTCAGTTTAAACATTTGATATGTTTTCTGTGTTCTATTGTGAATAAAATATGGGTTTATGAGATTTGCAAATCAATGTATTCTGTTTTTATTTACATTTTACACAGCACCACAGCTTTTTTGGAATTGGGGTTGTAATTAAAATGCTACGATCAAAGTAAACATAAGTAAAACAATATGCCTAAAGGTAGTTTCATTATCAGTGCTTAACCTAATGCATATATAAACCAATTATATAATTGGTATAATTGATATAATTGATAAAGCCTTTGAATCTCCTGACCTGTGCCTGTCCACAACTTTATCCCGGAGATCTTTTGACAGTGCCTTGCCACCCATAGTTGATTGTTTGCTTCAGTTGCACTACCAAGGACTGAAATGCTCCAGGAAAGCTCTTTTCATGCTGAGCTAATCAAAATGACCACAGCTGATCACAGTTGAAAGTCAAATGGCTTTGTGTGCCATTGAGACGGTGATTAGCTACACCTGACTGAGTTTACAAGTCATTTTTAAGAGGGGGGTGATCCTTTTTCCAACTCAGTGATTCTGTTATTTAATTAAAAAAAAACATTTTCTGACATGTTGGTGTTATATCTTTCACTTGGATGTTATAAATTGCACTGAGTAAATACAGCTGGATGAAACAAAAACTGTGTCCGTCTTCATTTCAGGCTGAAAAGCAACAAAATGTGATTATTTTAAAGGGGGGTGATTCTTTTCTATACCCACTGTATGTTTCTCTAAAACCTGCATATACCTTTCAGTATTGATGGTGCCTTTCCAGATGTGCAAGCTGCCCATTCCATAGGCACTAACGCACCCCCATACCATCAGAGATGCAGGTTTTTGAACTGAACGCTGATAAAACGCTGGATGGTCCCTCTCCTCTTTAGACCAGAGGATGCGGTGTCCATGGTTTCCAAAAAGAATTTCAAATTTCAATTCGTCTGAACACAGAACGGTTTTCCACTTTGCCTCAGTCCATTTTAAATGAGCTTTGGCCCAGAGACGATGGCAGCATTTCTGGATCATGTTCACATATGGCTTCTTCTTTGCATTATAGAGCTTTAACCTGCATTTGTGGATGGCACAGCGAACTGTGTTCACAGACAATGAGTTCTGGAGGTGTTTCTGAGCCCATGCAGTGATTTCCATTTCAGAATCATGCCTGTTTTTAATGCAGTGCTGCCTGAGGACCCTGCATCAAGTGCAATATTGATTTTCGCTCTTGTCCCTTGTGCACAGAGATTTTTCCAGATTCTCTGAATCTTTTGATGATATTATGTACAGTAGATGATGAGATATTCAAAGTCTTCACAATTTTACGTTGAGGAACATTATTCTAAAATTGTTCCACAATTTGTAGATGCAGGTTTTTGCAGCTTGGTGAACCTCTGCCCATCTTTACTTCTGAGAGACTCTGCCTCTGTTAAGTATTTCCGGTTGCAGGCTGAAGAGTGGAGGAGAGTAGTCAGGATGCATGCACTGGGGAGACGTCAGATAATGCAGCAAAGTTTATTAATACAAACAAAAAAGAGCAGTAATCCAAAATACAGGGAAAATCACTCGAAACTAGGAAGTGGTCTGGGAACCACAAACACGGAACTACGGACATAGGAACAAAGACTACGGATCAAAGCGCTTGTAACATTTCTACAATAAACTTTAAACTAAACTAAACTAATACACCGCGTCGAAGTGGAAGCAAGCAGGGCTTTTTAAACACACCGAAAATCAAACAAAATCACAGACACCTGGAAATCATAATCACATCAAATGAACAAGAACCAATGAGAACTAAGGAGGCGGGGACAGAGACATGACGTGAACATAATAACAAAAGCACATGGCCGAGGTAAACAAAACGAGAGTCCTTTTGAATGGAGCTGGAATGCGCTCCTTGGAATGCGGAAGTAGGCTATGCTTCATTTTGCAGCATAGCGAGAGAGAGAGAACCTAACAGAGCCCCCCCCTTAAGGCGTGGCTCCCGAAGCGCCACAAGTTCCATCCACTCTGGTGGACCTGGGCCCCTGGGCAGGATCCTAACCTCTGCCCTCCAGGACCTGAGGCTGGTGATGTCCAGTGTCCCGAAACCAGAGCAGAGCATGTTGGGTTTCCCTTTCAGCCTCGGACAAGAGCTTGGATGAAAGCTTGGACGAGGGCTTGGATGAGAACTTGGACGAGAACTTGGATGAGAACTTGGATGGGAACTTGGACAAGAACTTGGACGAGAACTTGGAGTGGTGCTTGTCTTGGTGCTTGTCTTGGTGCTTGATCTGGTGCTTGACCTGGTGCTTGACTTGGAGCTTGCCTTGAAGCTTGACTTGGTGCTTAGCTTGAAGCTTGGCCTGGAACCAGGATCGGAGTCAGCTTTAGAACCTGGATCGGAGTCAGCTTTGGCACCTGGATCAGGGACAGCTTTGGCACCTGGATCAGAGACAGCTTTGGCACCTGGATCAGAGACAGACTTGAAAAAAGACTTCAAGACAGACTTGGAAACAGACTTCAAGACAGACTTGGAAACAGACTTCGAGACAGACTTGGAAACAGACTTCGAGACAGATTTGGAAACCGACTTCAAGACAGACTTGGAAACAGACTTCGAGACAGACTTGGAAACAGACTTCGAGACAGACTTCGAGACAGACTTGGAAACAGACCTCAAGACAGACTTGGAAACAGACTTGGAAACAGACTTGGAGACTGGACAGAGAATTAGGTTAGACCCAGAACCATAAACAAAATCATAAACTTGGTTGGAAATAGAGCTGGAAACTAAGTTAGAGACAGGGTTGGAGATAGGGCTGGAGACAGAATCTGAAACTGGGCTAGAAGCTGAGCTAGGAAGGTAACCAAAGACAGAGGAGGAGACAGAGGAAGAGACAGAGGAGTGTGCTGGGTTGGAAACAAAGCTGGGAATGGAGCTGGAAACGGAGCTGGGAACGGAGATGGGAATTAAATCAGCAACCGAACTGAAAATGAGAGCAAAAACATAACCAGAAATTAAACCAATATAGCTAGCAACTAAATCAGGAACAGGACTGGAAACTGGACTGGAAACTAGACTAGGAACAGGGTCAGAATCTGGACTTGGATTTGGACATGGACTAGGACTTGGAAAGGAGGTCATCCCATGGACCTCAGACATGGACTGGGCTTGAAAAGAGGTCATCCCATGGACCTCTGACATGAGCAGGATAGGAGTGGAGGTTTCTTCTTGAACCTCTGGCAGGAACATGACTTGAGTGGAGGTCTCCTGGTGGACCTCCGGTATAAGCAGGACAGGAGAGGAGGTTCCTTCTTGAACCTCTGACAGGAACAGGACTGGATTGGAGCACCCCACTTGGGTCTCCGACTGGAACTGGGCAGGAATGGAGCACCCCTCTTGGGTCTCTGACAGGAACTGGACTGGAACAGAGCACCCCTCTTGGGTCTCCGATCGGAACTGGAAAGGAGTGGAGGTCTCCTCGTGAACCTCCAGGAGCAGCTCCACTGGGAAAACCTCCTGCTGGGCCTCCGGCTGGAGCTCGGGGCTGGAGGTTGCCATGTTAACCTCCAGGGGCAGCTCCTCTGAGGAGACCTCTTGCTGGGCCTCCGGCTGGAGCTCGGGGCTGGAGGTCGCCACGTTAACCTCCGGGGGCAGCTCCGCTGTGGAGACCTCTTGCTGGGCCTCCGGCTGGAGCTCGGAGCTGGAGGTCGCCACGTTAACCTCCAGATGCAGCTCAGCTGAGGAGACCTCCTGCTGGGCCTCCGGCTGGAGCTCGGGGCTGGAGGTTGCCATGTTAACCTCCAGATGCAGCTCCGCTGAAGAGACCTCCTGCTGGGCCTCCGGCTGGAGCTCGGGGGTAGCCCGCCTGTGGAGCCGTTTGTGCACCCGCCAACTGCCCTTAAAACAGGATTGTGAGCAGTAGTAGCTGCTCCTTCCACCCTGTTTCCTGCAGGTGGGGCACTGGAGAGTGGCTGGGCGGGTGCATCCCTCGGTGGCGCACTCCTGGGTCAGGTGTTGAGAGGTGCAGGCTGCCGTTAGCCCGTTCCCTCTCATAGTGTTCCAGGAACGACTGGCCCTGGTCCCCGGGCAGGTGCACCGAGTTTAATAGAGAGTTGAGGTCAGACTCAGTTTCTGGGCTCCCGTATTCCCGTGATAGGAGCTCCACAAACCCTGGGACTGTCGCCAGTTCATTGTATCCACCGGCGAAGTGGGTCTCTGCCCACCAGCGGGCTGAGCTGACCAAACGGGAGAGGAGGAACCGCGCCCATTGTTCCTCACTGGGTTTTGGACCCTCTAAGCCAACAAAAAATACTTGAGCATGTAAAAAAAAATACCTTGGGTGCCACGAGACGCCGTCGTAGGCGGTAGGAGGCGGAACGCAGGCCCGAAAAGAAATAGAGTCCAAGGGGGGAACAGAAGGTTGGGCGCTGTTATTCCGGAGTTTCCCCGCTGCATCCATGTTTTGGCGGTGTATTCTGTTATGTATTGCCGGTTGCAGGCTGAAGAGTGGAGGAGAGTAGTCAGGATGCATGTGCTGGGGAGACATCAGATAATGCAGCAAGTTTATTAATACAAACAAAAAAGAGCAGTAATCCAAAAGACAGGGAAAATCACTCGAAACTAGGAAGTGGTCTGGGAACCACAAACATGGAACTACGGACATAGGAACAAAGACTACGGATCAAAGCGCTCGAAACATTTCTACACTAAACTTTAAACTAAACTAAACTAATACACCGCGTCGAAGCGGAAGCAAGCAGGGCTTTTTAAACACACAGAAAAACAAACAAAATCACAGACACCTGGAAATCATAATCACATCAAATGAACAAGAACCAATGAGAACTAAGGAGGCGGGGACAGAGACATGACGTGAACATAATAACAAAAGCACATGGCCGAGGTAAACAAAACGAGAGTCCTTTTGAATGGAGCTGGAATGCGCTCCTTGGAATGTGGAATTAGGCTACGCTTCATTTTGCAGTGTAGCGAGAGAGAGAGAGAACCTAACAGCCTCTCTAAGATACTCTTTTTATACCCAGCCTTTTGTTGCCCCGTCCCAACTTTTTTGAGACCTGTTGCAGCCATCAAATTCAAAATTACCTTTTTTTTTAAAATGGTACATTTCCTCAATTTAAACATTTGCTATGTTTTCTATGTTCTATTGTGAATGACATATGGGTTTATGAGATTTGCAAATCATTGCATTCTGTTTTTATTGACATTTTACACAGCATCCCAACTTTTTTGGAATTGGGGTTGTAGACATTACAGATCTTACTTGTGCTACACTGTTTTTCACCGTGTCTACACTGTGAGTGAGGAGCAACGTGGCCTCATTACAAATAGATCACTTATGGATTGCTCCCGTTATAATAAATGACAGAATTGACACTGCAAACGTGCAAATACAGCATATAATGACAATAAACTTGAATTAAACTAAACCTTTTAAGTAACTCACACCAGTTTCGGCCAAACCCCTTGCACACAGTGGAGCATTTTGAATATAAACATTAGTTTGTGCTCGTGCATCACTGTCGTGCTTCTGTGCTACACAACCTCTGCTTTGTCAAGTTTACAGGTTACAATCTTTTTTGTGGCATTGCTCCTTCGTGGCAATACTCTCATGCCTTAGAGGACTTGGTCGCACACTTTTTTCCACTGTCACTTGACGATTATGCCTCCATCTGATGGTGACAGAGGTCATGTTGGGGATAAAAGGTAACGCTGACATAAACAGTAAACTGAAGAAATTTATTGTCGTTGACTCTGGCTATTCTGCTAAAGCTAGCGGCATCACATTACATGTGTTTGACATTATGGGCCATCGCCTAGGAAGCGGCTTATACTTCCGGTTAGTAAAAAAACTATGTATATAACCGGAAGTGAGATTTGAGATGATATCTGGCAACCCAGAATCCCCTCCCCACACACACACACACACACACACACACACACACACACACACACACACACACACACAGAGCTAATATACACTATAACACACAGCTGTATTTAACACCCATTGGTATAATAAAGTCATTATTTTCTCTGTCTTTACCCTCAGTAGATTACAGTAGTGTTGGTGTTTAAGTGTGAGTGTTTTAGTGCTTAAATGTGTAAGTATTACTGTTTAGTGTTTAGCAGCCGGTTGTTGCTAAGCTCTCTGTTCTTACCTTTTGACCACAAAGCTGATATTCTAACAGCGCGGAGTGAAATCTCTATAAAAACACTAAAATGAAACACACATCATCCTCATTGCGAACAAATTTATATTTATGTGGTTAAACATTCTCTGTACACAAACATCCACTGTATATTTGTTTTATGCTTCAGAGCTCTGACCACTGATCTTATATACAGGTGCATCTCAATAAATTAGAATGTCATGGAAAAGTTCATTTATTTCAGTAATTCAACTCAAATTGTGAAACTCGTGTATTAAATAAATTCAATGCACACAGACTGAAGTAGTTTAAGTCTTTGGTTCTTTTAATTGTGATGATTTTGGCTCACATTTAACAAAAACCCACCAATTCACTATCTCAACAAATTAGAATACTTCATAAGACCAATAAAAAAACATTTTTAGTGAATTGTTGGCCTTCTGGAAAGTATGTTCATTTACTGTACATGTACTCAATACTTGGTAGGGGCTCCTTTTGCTTTAATTACTGCCTCAATTCGGCGTGGCATGGAGGTGATCAGTTTGTGGCACTGCTGAGGTGGTATGGAAGCCCAGGTTTCTTTGACAGTGGCCTTCAGCTCATCTGCATTTTTTGGTCTCTTGTTTCTCATTTTCCTCTTGACAATACCCCATAGATTCTCTATGGGGTTCAGGTGTGGTGAGTTTGCTGGCCAGTCAAGCACACCAACACCATGGTCATTTAACCAACTTTTGGTGCTTTTGGCAGTGTGGGCAGGTGCCAAATCCTGCTGGAAAATGAAATCAGCATCTTCAAAAAGTTGGTCAGCAGAAGGAAGCATGAAGTGCTCCAAAATTTCTTGGTAAACGGGTGCAGTGACTTTGGTTTTCAAAAAACACAATGGACCAACACCAGCAGATGACATTGCACCCCAAATCATCACAGACTGTGGAAACTTAACACTGGACTTCAAGCAACTTGGGCTATGAGCTTCTCCATCCTTCCTCCAGACTCTAGGACCTTGGTTTCCAAATGAAATACAAAACTTGCTCTCATCTGAAAAGAGGACTTTGGACCACTGGGCAACAGTCCAGTTCTTCTTCTCCTTAGCCCAGGTAAGACACCTCTGACGTTGTCTGTGGTGCAGGAGTGGCTTAACAAGAGGAATACAACAACTGTAGCCAAATTCCTTGACACGTCTGTGTGTGGTGGCTCTTGATGCCTTGACTCCAGCCTCAGTCCACACCTTGTTAAGTTCACTCAAATTCTTGAATCGATTTTGCTTGACAATCCTCATAAGGCTGCGGTTCTCTCAGGTTGGTTGCGCATCTTTTTCTTCCACACTTTTTCCTTCCACTCAACTTTCTGTTAACATGCTTGGATACAGCACTCTGTGAACAGACAGCTCCACTTCAGCACCCCATTTGTTGTGGACAGCACAGGAGTACATGGCCGCAAGGCGGGGCAGCAGAAGCACACACGGTTGGTGGCCAATGATGGGAGCTGCCGCTCTTCACCCTCCTGCAGGAGCCAGTAGGATATAAAAGGGCACAGCCAACACAGAAAGGTGAGCACATTCTCCTGGTTTGAATCCGCTGATGCACTTTTCTTTGTTCCCTGCAGATGCCGACAACAAAGAAGACGACGCTCCCTAGCTACGTTGCTCCTTCAGCCAGCAACCACTCCTCACCTTCCCTGTTCCCACACATCCTAAAAGAGCACTTCTTTTCAATTCAATTCAATTCAATTCAGTTTTATTTGTATAGCGCTTTTAACAATGGACATTGTCCCAAAGCAGCTTTACAGAAATATATAAATTCAGGATATAGATTTTAAATGTATGAATTTATCCCCAATGAACAAGCCAGAGGCGACGGTGGCAAGGAAAACCTCCCTGAGACGACATGAGGAAGAAACCTTGAGAGGAACCAGACTCAAAAGGGAACCCATCCTCATCTGGGTAACACCAGATAGTGCAGACATGCCAGCTGCACACTGCTCTTATGATGTTCAAACAAAATCACTGAGTCAAGTCCCACAATGTTCAATGGAATTTGGCATTTCACCCAGGCCATACGCCCTGTGGGGATAACTAAATCATGTTGGCCCACCTTCAGACATCCATCCTCGTGTCCACCCTCAACAGTTTGTATCACATTAACCAGGGTCTGTGCCTTTTCACTGGGTACATCAATGGCTCCAGTCAGAAAAGAAACAAGTCATGGCATGAGTCATTCAGGTTGTTGTTGGATAAAGAAAGGGAAAGGGACATTGATGGACAGGTCAGAGTTATCATTTCCTGACAGGTTGACAGTTATAATAGCCATCACATGGGATGGGGTCTATGTTCACGGTGCAGACATCTAAATTATCATAACATCCAAGTAGCTCTTTAAGTGGTCTCACTTCAACACCTGGCAAGTATTTTCTTTCCAAGCACAGTCTATTATACTAACACCAGTGTCCAGTAGTGCCCTTACTGCCAAACCATTCAAATTACATTATGTCAAGGCTTTACTTCCAATCAGCTCGATGGAATTGTTTTTAGTTCTGTGTGGAGTCACTGCGTCTCTTGGCTGCTGCATCTCTTTTCATTAACAGGTTTTTAGAATTTCTATTTCAGATAGGTGTGTTTTGTGAATTCAGCTCTCCCCACACCAGGCTTAGTTGGTTGTGGACACTCAATTTGTGGCTGGGACAGGTGTGTCTCAGTCACTGGTTGTCCCTAGTTGTTGCTTTCGTAGGCATCATCCAATGGCTTAGTGATCTTCTTCACCGCAAATGAAACAGTGGGTTCAACCTTGTTGTCCCCTCACCAGACACTGTGGACATCCATGTGGACGGCTTGCTCTGAGAGGAGCTGACTTGCCCGCTGAACGCTGACAGCTGTTTTCAGGTGGTGGTGGTGCAGAGTGTCTCATAATATCTACTGTACTGCTAAGTTAGTCAATTCTTGCAAATAAAGTTGCTTTAGAGTGTCATTCTGGTTTTCATTTCAGAAGTTTCCTTCACAGCCCTTATCTCTCTATCAGGCTCTTCATCAAGCTGTATGCAACTTGCCATGCTGGGTTTTGACCAGGTGGTGGACCCAGCCTCCACAGACTCATTGTTTGTGACGCATCTCAGAATTGCATCATCGGTTACGCTACTGTCAGGTAACAAAAGCTTTAGCTCACTTTGAATGTCTTTTCACTTGTGTCATAGATCCTGGTATACTCTGTGCAAGACCACATCCTAAACTGTTGCTGGGTTGTACTTTCTATCACGATCTGCCTGTCTCACAGTGAAGAGTATCTTTTGTTTAAACCCAATGACCCTGGCCAAGAATTGTTGGGGGAATGTTTGCTCTGTTTGGTGCACATTTAGTCCTGAAATAGTACTGTGCTACTTCTGTCTCCCAGGTGCGACTGCAGAAATCTCTTGAGCTCTCTTACAGTCATGTCTTACTTGTTCATTAGCATGTCCTAGAAGGTTCCTGGTTTAATGATTCACAGTACCCCTTGGATGATTTCTGTGTCACTAAAGTTCTCTTTCACACCATTATCTGCTTGCCTACACACATTGTTATATGTCATATCTGATGTGTGGTATCCGATCTGACCCCCATGTATCTTAAACTCACAGCTAGGGAAGACCACTTAAAGGGAACACCCTGTTGGGGATGGGCTGCTTAGGAAATTCTGGTTGGCTTGCATATTGTGTGTTGTTACCACTTTGTGCTACAGGTCATGGCAGAGTGGTATGTTGTGCTGGTGTAGACATGTATTGAAGGAGTTTCTTACTTAGCTCCTCATAATCAGAATGCATCCTCTGTACTTCTGTTTCTGTGTTAGCTCTGACCCTTCTAATGGCCTCCAAATCAGTTACACTGAATGGTGATGTTGGATGGACAGGATCAGTTGTGGGTATTTGATCAGTATTGGTGAATGGATGGACTTCGGATGTGGCATGTGTGTCTTTGTCGACATCATGTGCATACACAACAGTACAATCTGAGTACAAACAGTACAAACAGAATTCAGTCTCTTGTAGTGCTAACAGTTCACTCATACCTTGATCCAACTCTTGTTATCTGCCAAGTCTAGTTCGCACTGGTCCCTTCCTGGCACTGGACCAATGATTTTGCCGATCCGGAACAGTTCATCAGCAGGCAACATGACCAAACTGTTCATGATGTCCCACACCAGACATTTTCTCACACAGTCTGCCATAATGACACTTTCTGCCTCTCAATGCTGTCACATGTCCTGTACTTAGATGTTCCCTTAGACTTGCCAATCACTGGCTCCACAGCTTCAGCATCACCACGCCTCTGGCCCCAGGGTTCAGGATTCTAACCCTAACCCTAACCTCCACAAATCTGTTGCAGGCCCCGCTCAAGAGACTGAGCCAACAGATGAGAATTTACCATGTAAGAACAGAACAAAATGAAGAAGCAGGAGAATCGCATCTGCTCTGTCACAGCTCCTCTGATGGTATGAGGAAGCATGCTCAGTAGCATGCTACTTTGTCTGCGATTTCCCTGAATTCATCCGGTATCCATAAACATGTCAAAATAAAAGTCCCTTTTGTATTTTCCGTACAAAGTCATTATACATTCAACATTTCACAACTCGGCACTGTATAGAGAAAATAAAGACTGTTAAGACTGTTAAGTCTGTTAACTGAGAACCATACTAAAAAAAAAACCCACATAACAATTGTGTACATACTTTGTGTGTATAACACATACCTGAATGCAGAATGCAGAGATGCCTTCTTTCACTGAATGTCAATTGACACATGCTATGTATACCTCCTGGGTGGCACTTAGATGAGTGTCACTGAGTGTCACTTTTGGACATTTGTGAAGTGGCAACATGGAGTGATTCTTATTTTCAATAGGCAATATGAGCACAGCAGTATCTGCACATTGAGTAATTCTTATTCTCAACAGTTCCCTTCGAGTTCCCCGGCCCCAGTATTTGGTTTTTGGTTTTCCTAGTTCCACTAGATATCCTTGGTATTGTAGTTCCCATTTTCTCTTAGTTCCCACCTTCCCCAGATTGTCCTAATTTCCCTAGATCTCCTAGTTACTAGCCCTAGCTTTCTAGTCTCCATGTTTCCTTCCCTAGTTCTAGTTTCCTAGTCCTCCTATTTTTCCTAGTACTCCTGGTACTCATAGTTACCTAGTTAACCTAGCCTACCCACTACCCATAGTTATTCTGTTTTCATTATTTGACCTAGCTCTGATGGAGATGAATTCCTTCAGCACTCCACTCACCATGTCTATTAAAAATATTTACAGATCTACTGATGTACAGTCAGGTCTAACGTTTTAAGTGCACTGTGAAGAGCTATTTTTATTTCAGTTATCAGGCACTATTTAAGCATTTTGTCAAACGCTAACATATATTGCCATGTACTGATGAAGTAAACAGTGTGTGAGCAGGATTGGAGCAGTGCTGTCTTCTCTGTGGTGTTTTTATTAATCCCGGAAAGTGTGCTGTCAGCGCTTGCACTCTTTCATTTGTGTATTAAGCAGCTTGTGTGCTCTCTCATTATCTGTTTCCACCAATTGACTTCGCCACTTCCTAGCACCCCTATCTCCCTCACACAGAGTGTGATTGACATTATGAAAAGCTGCTATGAGTGCTTCCCTCGTACTGCAGGAGGAAGCATTTGAAATGAAATTCATGTTCAGCTTTTTTTAATGGCCGCTGATAAAGAAACTGAATAAATAAATAAAAAGGGGGGAAATTAAAAAAAAATCCAAAAAAGCTCTGCAGCTGTTAGTCAAACAAACAGAGGGAGAAGGCTATATTTATTCAGTGAAATTGACATCAAAGACCTCCTTTAGCTCTGGCCTTTGAAAAATCTTATTTTATAGCAACAATTTTTTTTTCTATATCTATTGTCACTTCTGTAGCTCAACTGTGGGATTTGGAACACTGCTCTTTCTCTTACAGCAAAAATGTGCTAGCTGTCTGTCTGTTTATATATCTACACAATTATTGATTGTATTGAGTGAAAGCATGTCATATGTTTAAGCCCATAATGTCATTCATTCATTCATCTTCAGTAACAACTTTATCCTGGTCATGGTTGCTATCCCGAGAATACTACTGCAGGTTTTAATAGAGTTCAAATACAGAGACTGAGATTCCCAACTCTTGATTGTTGGTCTTGTATGTTTGTGGTCATTAACCTGGTATTGGAATAAAGTATATTGGTTCTTAATTTAAACTCATAATGCAAAATTCATAATGCCATAGATTTCCACAATGACCCCTAAACCACCAGTGGTAAAACAAAAAATGTCAATCATTTAGTATTTTACAATCATTGGTGCTTTTCTTTGTATGTAGTCCCCATTTTTCACCAAACAAGCTGATCGTGTGCATGGCCAAAAAATTCATTATTGGATCTGTACTCAGTTTTGTGACATGTCTCACTAGTGTGGATAATTCTGATCTAGACGTTTGCA
Organism: Cranoglanis bouderius; assembly: GCA_023630585.1. Classification (NCBI taxonomy): domain Eukaryota; kingdom Metazoa; phylum Chordata; class Actinopteri; order Siluriformes; family Cranoglanididae; genus Cranoglanis; species Cranoglanis bouderius. The sequence goes on from CM042539.1 coordinate 1,681,773, forward strand.
TGGCACTTTACTACTTTATGCTAAATATTTCAAAACTCAGTACTGTTAGGGTTTCCTCCCGTACTGTTTGCTGAAGCGGGCGAGCAGCGCACTTCCGCCTTCACAGACTCTCGTTTTGTTTACTTCGCCACGTGTTTCTTTGTTTTGGTTCATGTCATGTCTCTGCCCCTGTATGTTTATTGGTTCTTTGTTTTGGTTCATGTCATGTCTCCGCCCCTGTATGTTTATTGGTTCTCTGCTTTATGTGTCATTATGTCTGTCAGATGTTTTACGTTAAGCCTTGTTTCATTCATGTATTTAAGCTTTTTGTTTCTTCGCCTCCGCGCAAAGTATTAGCCAAGTATCCCAGTTTCATTGCCTTGCCGCGTCACGTTGTTTCAAGCTATTACCAAGCCTCGTTTTCATGGACTGATTATTCTGGTGTTTTTTATTACATTCTCAGGATTGTGGATTATCACCTTGCCCTTTTTGGATATTGTTTGCCTGTTTTTGACTTTGCTTTGCTTCATGTTTTTCCCTGTTCTTTTACTTTTGGTTATGTTTCTAATAAACTTACTTTTCCCCTGCACGTTCATCCAGCACGTTCATCCTGTTTCAGTGACTTAACAGAATACTTCGCCTAACATGGATGCAGCAGGGAAATGGGGGACACGCCGTGCTGAGTTTTTTGTTCCCGCGTTGGACTCAGTTTCGTTTCCCCAATGGACATTTATTTATCCCCCCTCCGCTTTCGATGGTTTTTCTGTTTACCCCCAGTGTTTTCTCCTACAATCACAAATTTATTTTCTTAGTTTGGAGGACCCCAAGCCCGATGAGAGGAAGTGGTTGGGGTTCCTCCTATCCTGCTTAGTCAGCTCAGCTCGCCAGTGGGCAGAGCTTCACCTGGCCAATGGAAAAGTATTGTTTCTGGTGTTGTGGAACTATTGATCCAAGTATTCGGGAGTCCTGACTTTGCGCTCGACCTAGAAGAGTTCTCGGGATGGGACCGCCTGTCTAATTGGCCCAGCCGGCCGTTCACTGTGCACTATGGGAGAACGTGGCGGACCCAGGAGTGCGTGACCGAGGGCTGCATCCGACAGGCCAAACTACGGTGCCCCACCTGTGTAAAACAAGGGAGAGAAGGCTCCTACTTTTGCTCGCAGGAGTGCTTCAAGGGCAGCTGGCGTGCCCACAAGCGGCTCCACAAGCGAGCACCCCCAGAGCTCCAGCCGGAGATCCAGCAGATGGTCTCCTCAGTGGAGCTCCAACTGGAGGTCAACCTGGCGACCTCCAGCCCCGAGCTCCAGCCGGAGATCCAGCAGATGGTCTCCTCAGCGGAGCTCCAACTCGAGGTCAACCTGGCGACCTCCAGCCCCGAGCTCCAGCCGGAGACCCAGCAGATGGTCTCCTCAGTGGAGCTCCGACCGGGGGTCAACGTGGTTGACCAGCACTGATCCACAAGGAGACCTCCGCTCAAGCCACGTTCCTGCCGGAGGACCACGGGATGACCTCCTCTCAAGCCATGTCCATGTCGGAGGTCCACGGGATGACCTCCTCCCAAGCCATGTTCCTGCCAGAGGTCCACAAGGAGACTTCTGCTCAAGCCACGTTCCTGCCGGAGGTCCACGAGGAGACCTCCGCTCAAGCCACGTTAAAGTCAGGGTAAACGAGGTGACCTCCTCTCACATTTACATTTACATTTATGGCATTTGGCAGACGCCCTTATCCAGAGCGACTTACAATTATCTCAATTTTTTTCTTCCGATCAGAAGGCCAATGTCCTAACCACTGAGCTACCACTTCCCTTGCTCTGGAGAGGAGCCAAGCCCTAGTCCATGCCCCAGTCCATGCCCCAGTCCCTGCCCACGTTCATGTCCATGTTCATGCCCCAGCTCATGCCCTAGTCCATGCCCAGGTTCATGCCTCAGTTCAAGCCCCAAGTCCTGCCCGGGGCCGACCAGGCGGCCAAGCTCCCGTCCAAGCTCCCGTCCAAGCTCCAGTCCAGGTTCCAGTTCAGGTTCCAGCCAGAGGCCGACCAGGCAGCCTCCAAAGCCAAGTTCCAGTCGTAGCTCCAGTCCAAGCTCCAGTCCAGGTTCCTGTCCCAGTTACAGTCCCAGTTCCAGTTCAAGTTCCAGTTCAGGTTTCAGTTCAGGTTCCAGCCCAGGTTCCAGCCTAGGTCCCAGTCCAGGTCCCTGTCCTAGTCCCTGTCCAAGTCCCTGTCTGGGTTCCAGTCCAAGTACCTATCCAAGTCCCTGTCCAAGTCCCTGACCAGGTTCCAGTTCAGGTTCCTGCCAGGGGCCGACCAGGCGGCCTCTAAAGCCAAGTTCCAAGCCAAGTTCCAAGCCAAGTTCCAAGCCAAGTTCCTAGCCAAGTTCCGACCAGGCGGCCTCCAAAGCCAAGTTCCAAGCCAAGTTCCAAGCCAAGTTCCGACCAGGTGGCCTCCAAAGCCAAGTTCCAAGCCAAGTTCCAAGCCAAGTTCCAAGCCACGTTCCAAGCCACGTTCTAAGCCCACATTCCAGCCAGAGGCCAACCAGACGGCCCACCATGCTCCGCTTATGTCTGAGGCCGAGGAGATGGCCAACCACGCTCTGCTCACGCCTGAGGCCGAGGAGATGGCCAACCATGCTCCGCTCATGCCTGTGGCCGACCGGACGGCCCACCACGCTCCGCTCACATTTGTGGCTGACAGGATGGCCAACCACACTCCGCTCACGCCTGAGAACTATGGAATATGCCTGCCTCGGGACCTGGGGGGCAGAGATTGCTATCCTGTTTTTGACTTTGCTTTTCTTCACATTTTTCCCTGTTCCTTTACTTTTGGTTATGTTTCTAATAAACTGACTTTTCCCCTGCCCGTGCATCCAGCTCCCGTTTCAGTGACTTAACAAGTACACTGAAAATAATTGTTATTTAATCTTATTTTTTAGCAACAATCTGGGTTTGCAAATTTTAGAAAGGGGACAAAATAATTAAATAATAATTATTAAAGCAAATAGGAGAATTTATAATATTGTACAGCCATGGCCAAAAGTTTTGAGAATGACACAAATATTAAATTTTACAAATTCTGCTGCCTCAGTTTTTATGATGGAAATTTGCATATACTCCAGAATGTTATGAAGAGTGATCAGATGAATTGCAATTAATTTCAAAGTCCCTCTTTGCCATGAAAATGAGCTTAATCCCAAAAAAAACATGTCCACTGCATTTCATCATCTTCCGCTGACATCATGTCAGTGATTCTCTCGTTAACACAGGTGATAGTATTAACGAGGACAAGGCTGGAGATCACTCTGTCATGCTGATTGAGTTAAAATAACAGACTGGAAGCTTTAAAAGGAGGGTGGTGCTTGAAATTATTGTTCTTCCTCTGTTAACTATGGTTACCTGCAAGGAAACATGTGCAGCCATAATTACTTTGCACAAAAAGGGATTCACAGGCAAGGATATTGCTGCTAGTAAGATTGCACCTAAATCAACCATTTATCAGATCATCAAGACCTTTAAGGAGGGAGGTTCAACTGTTGTGAAGAAGGCTTCAGGGTGCCCAAAAAAGTCCAGCAAGCGCCAGGACCGTCTCCTAAAGTTGATTCAGCTGCGGGATCGGGGCACCACCAGTGCAGGAATGGCAGCAGGAAGGTGCGAGTGCGTCTGCACCACAGTAAGGCGAAGACTTTTGGAGGATGGCCTGGTGTCAAGAAGGGCAGCAGAGAAGCCACTCCTCTCCAGGAAAAACATCAGGGACAGACTGCTATTCTGCAAAAAGTACCGGGGTTGGACTGCTGAGGACTGGGGTAATGTCATTTTCTCTGATGAATCCCCTTTCCGATTGTTTGGGGCATCTGGAAAAAAGCTTGTCCGGAGAAGAAAAGGTGAGCGCTACCATCAGTCCTGTGTCATGCCAACAGTAAAGCATCCTGAGACCACTCATGTGTGGGGTGGCTTCTCAGCCAAGGAAGTGGGCTCACTCACAATTTGGCTAAGAACACAGTCATGAATAAAGAATGGTACAAAAACATCCTCAGAGAGCAACTTCTCCCAACCATCCAAGAACAGTTTGGTGATGAACAATGCCTTTTCCAGCATGATGGGGCACCTTGCCACAAGGTAAAAGTGATAATGAAGTAGCTCAGGGAGCAAAATATCGACATTTTGGGTCCATGGCCAGGAAACTCCCCAGACCTTAATCCCATTGAGAATTTGTGGTCAATCCTCAAGAGGCGGGTGGACAAACAAAAACCCACAAACTCTGACAAACTCCAAGCATTGATTATGCAAGAATGGGCTGCCATCTGTCAGGATGTGGCCCAGAAGTTGATTGACAGCATGCCAGGGGCAATTGCAGAGGTCTTGAAAAAGAAGGGTCAACACTGCAAATATTGACTCTTTGCATAAACTTCATGTAATTGTCAATAAAAGCCATTGACACTTATGAAATGCTTGTGATTATACTTCAGTAACAGTTAGTAACATCTGACAAAAAGATCTAAAAACACTGAAGCAGTAGACTTTGTGAAAATTAATATTTGTGTCATTCTCAAAACTTTTGGCCACAGCTGTACACACACACACACACACACACACACACACACACACACACACACACACACACACACACAAGACCCTGTTATGTTCGAGATTTAAATGACTTTTATTATAAAATGTACAATACATAATGATGGGGAACTTATAATATTGATAATCACATAATTCCTTGTCAATTTAACTGCTGGTTCCTAGCCCATGAAGGCACAAAAGCTGGATGGAGTTATGGTGGTAATAAGTCAGGGTTTGTGGGTGTGGGCCTTACAGATACTTTGATATATACATTTCATACATAAGTTTAAAAAAAAAAAAAAAAAAAAAAAAAAAAAAGAATTTTCTCCCATTCAGATCTAGCACCATTCATGTTTCAGAGCTGCTGCTGGTGCTGTGCAGTATCAGAGTGTCAGAGGCACTAACTCTGCTAACTCTGGATCTCCCTGACAATTGTTATAGCTGGTTGTGATCTGGGAAGTCACACTCCCCTATTTGTTTGAGACTTCACAAGGACCTTTGATTGATTTTGTCACAGTTCCAATCACTGTTGAACACCAAATAGCAAAAACAAACAAACAAATAAACCCAAAACAAACTATGGACCATAGAAGTCTTTCATCAGCAGCTGTAAGTGGCAGCAAATTTGTGTAAATTGTCTATCCTACCAATGGTCTGATTGTAGATCAAAACAGTTTTTGTCTTCCTAGCTGTATGTATATCCATTGTGCTCATTAAAGATGATATTTTTGTTTTCTTAGGCCAGTGGTGTTAGTGAAAGCAAACACAGATGAAGTCTCCTGTCTGGTCTTTTCAATTAGTCTGTTTTTTTTTAGAAGCTCTGCTTTGTTTTTATCTGAAAAACCCCAAAATTGTGAGCTTTCTTTTTAACATTTCCTCCCCAAGAATGTAAGTTACATTCTGATCACATATAGTTCAACTGTCAAATCCAGGATGATCCACATGCCCTGGTCCTTATAAGGAAATTTATGTGGAGTGTTTCCTGTATAAATTTGCATTTCCCAAGCATAGCTTGAGTTCATATCACAAGTGACCCATACCATACCTGTATTTTGCCAGCTTGTTGGGCATATAATCTAAAATGTGACATTTTCCCCTGAAAGCAACAAGACATTTATCAACAGTTACGTATGCTTGTGAGTTGTAGAAAAGAGGCCATTGCTGAACCTATCCATCCCATCCCTTATGGTTGCCAGCTTGTCATGTTCCCATCTATATATTCTTGTATCCCTGTTATCAGAGTATATGTCATGGGAGAATACATGGAATGTCTCATGAGACATTATAGTTGGAAATATTACCATAGCTGTAACAACATTCCAAAGGCTCGGTTGCTTAAACTTTAGACCTGTATACTCCTGCCAGAATTAGCAGCTCAGTGTAGGCTTGCAGGAGGGTGACATCTATATTTTTCTATTTTATCCATAAACCAACCTCCTCTCTATGTTTATTATCTCAAGAGTGATGTTCTCTATTAGCTAGAATAAATCCTTCAGTAGAGGCACTCTCATTAGAGGAGGACCTCTCATAATCCTGTTTTTTTTTTTTTGTTTTGTTTAATTATTATTTATTTATTTATTATAGATGTTAGAAATTGAATAGGTCAGATTTCACTGAAGTAAACCTTTACTTATAAAGGGGAGGCACATATCCATCTATTATTTCTAAATTAACAAATGCATAGTTCATATAAACTTATATAATAATATAAAATTATATAAAATTATTCAAACACCAAAAGGCAGAGTACCAAATGAATACAACTGCAATGTTGATGTGAAATTATATAATAAAAAAAAAACAAAAGAAACATGCAACACAGCTTATGTCCTATTGTCCCAGACCGTACACAACTTATACCCTACTGTCCCAGACACCTCTATAGATTTTTCAACAACACGTGCTCAGCAGAAGTGTCAGCGAGAAGTATAGTGGAAGGGACATCTTTAACATAAGCTTTATGCTTTGCAAACACCAACCGATTTTTAATGAACACTTTTATTACCGTTGTTCCTCTTATGTTATGATGTACACAGAACAGGAGGTCTGTAACTTTTCAGTTTTAAATCTTCCATCCAGTCCTGATTTAAACACTAATGCCCTATTGATGATGAAGATGTGGACTTCACAGTTCATGCAGTGTAAATAGGGCCCTTATTGATTTAACAACTCTGTTTGGTGCTAAGCTGTGCCCTCTCTAGCATACTAAATTCTTGCCCTTTCAAGAGGGGCTTGATGAATTGCCTTTCACTCATCTTTCTGTACGTGACACGAATGTGATGTCTTACCTCTGCTGCAGTCCTGTGTTCCATTCCAGGGTTTAACGCATACAGTCATTTGCTTCTCATTGATTGTTATTATTTCTCAGCCGTCCAATCACTGGTTTGATCTCTGAAAACTGTATTTTCTTGGTTGAGGGGTTTGTCCTGATAAATAAAACACTCAGAGGAGACAGACAGGAAGGGAGGAAGGGATGAAATTTAGGCAGTACACTGTACACAGCTCTGTGAAATGCCAGTGTTCAGTAAGAGGGTGGAAGAGGTGTGGTTGTCAACAGACTGCGATCTGTTAGTAAGGAAGCCCAGGGTCCAATTACAGATGGTGCTGATGCCAAGGTCGGTGACCTTGGATATAAATTTGGATGGGTTGACAATGTTATAAGCTATACTGAATTGATGAATAGCATCCTAATGTAGGAGTTGCTATTATCTAAGTGGGTCAGGGCAGAGTGGAGTACTGTGGTGATGGCATCCTCTATTGACCTGTTGGGGCAGTAGGCAAATTGATAGGGATCTAATTTTGAGGGCATGCAAAATTTCAGATGGGAACGCATTAGCCTCTCAAAACACTTGGTGATGTTGGTGATGAAGGTGACAAGATGTCATTGAGGGACATCACAGTGGCATGTTTTGGCAGTGGCACATGGTTGCTGTTTTGAAGGGGTTTGGAACCACTGCTTGGGCTAGAAACAGGTTGAAATTGTCCATAAAGATCCCAGCCAACTGCTCTGCACAGACCCAGAAAACCTGTCCTAGTATACCATGAGGGCCACCAGTCTTGTGTGCATTCATTCTGCTGGCAGTGTTACTAGTAGGACACCAGGTGGGAGCTCAGCTTTAATGGGCAATTCTGTTTCCCTGGTTGAAGTTAGTATAGAAGATTTTGAGCTCTACCAGGAGGGAGGCATCACTGATTGAGCGGGAAATGTTGATAGATTTGTAGTCTGTGAGGATTTGGATGCTGTGCCACATGCATCGAGGGTCAAGGTTATTGAAGTTCTCTACTATCCACAGTTTATTCTCATATTTGGCTTTCATGATTTCCCTTCTTAGGTTGGCCCTGGATAAGCTGTAGGCTTCCCAGTCTCTGGACCTAAAAGCAGCATCTCATGGCCTGAGTAGGAGGCAGATTATTCGTCCTTATTCATCCATGGATTATGATTGGGGAGTGTTGTAATTTATTACAGGTACTGACTGTGTTGACACATCTGCTAATGTGGTCCAGAACAAAGTTGGTGTAGACTAAAATGTCGGTGAGGGAGCCTAGGGTGGCCTAAGAATCAAAATGTTCCACTCTATGTGCTGGAAAATTCGTTCTGCAAGCTCTGTAATGAAGAGTCTCTATATACACTTTTACATTCTTCATTGAGGGCTTCACATGTTTGATGATGGAAATGTATTTGGGGAATAGAAGCAGTGATAGGTGATCAGTTTGCCCAAGTTGGGGGAATGGCTCTGTATGCTTCAGTAAGTTGGTGATCCATGATCCAAGTGTTTGTCTCCTCACATGGGACAGGAGACATTCTGATGGATTTTGGGGAGTACAGTCCTCAAATTGCCATGATTGAAATAGTCATCAACAATAAAGGTTCCATCCAGATGTGCTGATTGTACCTTGCTAATAGCAACACCGAGTTCTTTCATGGCTAACTTAGTATTAGCATCTAGAGGCATATAGACTGCAGTGATTATGGTACATGTGAATTCACAGGGCTGGTAGAAGGGTCTATTCTTTATAATGTAGAACTCTATATCAGCAGTGGGTCTCAGTAACAACAGTGTCCATAAACCAGGCCTTAACAAAGATGTAAACACAACTGTTTTGCCAGCCCTTAAGATGCACTGCACAATGTGCTGATTGGCATGTTACAATTGAGCCTAGTTCTTGCAAAAAAATCATTTTCCACGTAATCCAAAGCAGTAGCTTGTCTATTTTGTTTGCCAGAGACCATACCTTGGTGAGGAAGATTCCGGGTAGCACTGGTCAGTGAGGGTTTAGCTTTAGCCTAGCCCACAGCACACCTCACTTACCCCGTCTTTGTTTATGTTGTTGATGTGGGTGCTGAGTACTCCCTGTCAGACTGGCTGGCTTACTTGAGCACAGTGTCTGGCTGTCTCCAGTTGTAGCTGAGAGAAGTAAAAAACAAAAAAGGCACTTTTTAAAGACACTCATTTTAATTAGACATCTTACTGTATATAGGCTCATGAGGAGGGATCTTAAGGAACTCCAGCACAAATAGGAGATCCCCACCAGGCTCTTGGAGAATCATGATTGATGGAAGTGTCTCGTCCCTTTTAGAATGATAATAATATGTTTATGAGACCCCAGAGAAATCCCATCCACATTGCTGTAATGTGTCACAATGGCCACCACTTATACCTTTATTTGTTTTTATTTTGGAATTGAACAATATACCAGATCTAGTTGATGAGGTGCAAACCATTTGCAGAACAGTTTCCACTTAAGGGCATACAAGGCCTTACAAGTTTCCATGAGTGTTTCCAAGACTGCTAGGGGATTCATCCAGAGTGGCCAAACTCACAAGTTCAGGTGACCTGGCTGGGGCTGCCATATCTTTCCATACATTGAGCATAGTAGATCTGCTTGGGGAAGAAGATGCCATGGTGTCCCAACCACAAGAAGACATAGCAGTGTAAGCCAAGCCTTTGCCAGCCATCGAAGAATCACAAATAGGGCTCCTATTTGTGTACTAATTACTAAATTCTCTGCAACCTGAGAAGAATCAGTGGTAGAGGTGGAAAGTCAAACAGGGGGTGCAGGGGCCAGTCAAGGGCTTTCCAGCTCTGCTAAGGAAAACCACAGTTGGCAATGGCTTGACTCTCCTGAACATCTGGACATTTTTGTGTTCAGACAACATTTCATATATTACTGCTTGCCATGGTTAATTTCCCAGAATCATCTTGAACATGTGCCTCACTGTTAGCCCAGATTTAATATCTAATTAAACAATTTAATTACAACATATTTAAATTATTTGTTTGAGTGCATTACTATAAAATGTAAGAAGATTCTACTAATTTGTAGACATATTTGAATATGTGAAGTATTAAGTTTTTGACCACACCTCCCCACTGATTAGCTGTTACAGTCAGTGGCAAGTGAATTCGAGGAGCTGTTGGTGAGTAGTTAGAAAGTATGTTTTAGCCAGTTTTTATTGTTTCTATTTTCCATCGAGGGAACCCCTGCCAGGCAAGTTCGGTGGACATGTTTTAATCTGTTCATTTTTATTGTTTCTTTTTTCATCGAGGTGCTGTTTTTGAGTAGTTAAAAAACATTGTTTTAAACAATTTGGGAAAATTTTCACCTTTTAAGTAGCTAGTTTTTTACTCGCGTGCGGCAGACACGATCCCGCTTGAACCCCTACTCGGCAAGTTAAGCAGACATTTTTTCATCTGTTCATTTTTATTGTTTCTTTTTTTCTCATCGAGGGGCTGTTTAAAGCAATGCTTTCAATGCTCACAAAACACTTAGTGACGTTTTCACCTGTTAAGGTGGTTTTCTCACTCACGTGTGCGACAGGACCGGTTTACTAAATCTGGTGAGTGAATTTAAGTTAACGTTAGAAACTTTTATTTTGACATGGCCATTGATTTAAATATAATGAGTTGAAGTTGATTAAATGTTTAAATGCAAAAATGGATGGATGCCCTCTAACGATAAACTATCTTTTTAACTAACTTATTTTATTGTTTTCAGGTGACAGGAAAACATCCTTTGGAAGTGTAAGTATTACCCTCATAACTGTGAAAAGATATCACAGCTATTTAAACATTATACAGCCGTGGCCAAAAGTTTTGAGAATGACACAATTATTAATTTTTACAAAGTCTGCTGCCTCAGTTTTTATGATGACAATTTGCATAAACTCCAGAATGTTATGAAGAGTGATCAGATGAATTGCAATTAATTTCAAAGTCCCTCTTTGCCATGAAAATGAACTTAATCCCAAAAAAACATGTCCACTGCATTTCAGCCCTTCCACAAAAGGACCAGCTGACATCATGTCAGTGATTCTCTCGTTAACACAGGTGAGAGTGTTAACGAGGACAAGGCTGGAGATCACTCTGTCATGCTGATTGAGTTAGAATAACAGACTGGGAGCTTTAAAAGGAGGGTGGTGCTTGAAATTATTGTTCTTCCTCTGTTAACTATGGTTACCTGCAAGGAAACACGTGTAGCCATCATTGCTTTGCACAAAAAGGGATTCACAGGCAAGGATATTGCTGCTACTAAGATTGCACCTAAATCAACCATTTATCGGATCATCAAGACCTTCAAGGAGAGAGGTTCAACTGTTGTGAAGAAGGCTTCAGGGCGCCCAAGAAAGTCCAGCAAGCGCCAGGACCGTCTCCTAAAGTTGATTCAGCTGTGGGATCGGGGCACCACCAGTGCAGAGCTTGCTCAGGAATAGCAGCAGGCAGGTGTGAGTGCGTCTGCACGCACAGTAAGGTGAAGACTTTTGGAGGATGGCCTGGTGTCAAGAAGGGCAGCAAAGAAGCCACTTCTCTCAAGGAAAAACATCAGGGACAGACTGCTATTCTGCAAAAAGTACAGGGATTGGACTGCTGAGGACTGGGGTAATGTCATTTTCTCTGATGAATCCCCTTTCCGATTGTTTGGGGCATCTGGAAAAAAGCTTGTCCGGAGAAGAAAAGGTGAGCGCTACCATCAGTCCTGTGTCATGCCAACAGTAAAGCATCCTGAGACCCCTCATGTGTGTTTCATTCTCAAAACTTTTGGCCATGGCTGTAGACTCAAACGTGGAAGTTATGCAAGAACAGAGTAACATCTGGAGGAAATAAAATTTGGCAAATAATTTCATAGATCCCCTGAAAAAACAGATTGGGAGGTTAGTCTTGGGATTGTAAGAAAATATATGGTTATTCAAATGAAGATTTTGATTTAATTAGAAGAATGTACAGTACTGTGCAAAAGTTTTAGGCAGGAACAATGCTGTGAAGTAAGAATCAATAAGAATCAGAAAACAGCATCAATTCTTCTAGGTACACTTGCAATAAGAATTTATGCTGTTTTGAAGGCAAAGGGTGGTCACACCAAATATTGATTTGATGTAGATTTTTCTTCTGTTCACTCACTTTGCATTTTGTTAATTGATGAATATAAACTATTAACATGCCTATTTTTGAAAGCATTCTCCACACCTGCGTAAAACTTTTGCACAGTACTGTATATTTACCCAGCCTTATGGCAGTAACAAAAGTAAACCCCATATTGCCAATATTGTGAACTGAGGTGTGTAAAAAAAAAAAAAAAAAAAAAAAAAACAGTTTTGATGTTATTTGTTTTGATTCTGAGATAGACTTTAATAATGCTCATGTACTTAACAATAAGTGCATTTGTTAAAGCAAACTTTTTCATGTTGTTTTATAGAATAAATGTTCTCAGGAGAATTGTTCACAAGTTTTGCCACTTTCAAGTATTTGATTCAAGGTTATTAGGGGGACCTCCCACCTGTAACTCAGGAGCTACCAGAAGCTCTCTGTTTGTTTCTGAGTAGACAAATACTAGTAGCTCTCATAGAGAAAAAAGTTGGAAACCTCTCAAACCTGAAGGCAAGGCATGATGTTTCTTGACTGTGTGTATTGTTGTATTTTCAAATGAAAAGATTTCAGTTGAAATAAAACAGAAAAAAAATTACTTTTGTTATTTGCTTGCTTTTTTATATAATTGAATAATTGTTGGAAGGGCTGGAATTTTTAAGTTAGGTTCACTTAAGTTATCAAGTACACATTACTTATTTCTTTAAGGCAACCACTTTCCTCAAATTTTTAAAGTAAATTCAAATTATCCGGGTTTGCAGTGCATTTTGGTTACCAGATTCTATAGCTTGAGCCATTTACATTATTTTCTTGAAAGTTAAATCCAGTTCTGCTAACTGTCTCCTCCTGAAACAGTCATTGTTGACTCCACACACTAGCCTGTTTCTTAGGTTTCCTAGGTAACTAACATTACACTGTATACAGTACAAATGATCAAAATAGCCTTTTGGAAGTCATATATAAGCCCCTTGATCACATAGGACATTTTTTATACTCTCTGTAATTCAGCAGACTCAACAGGTGTTTGGGGCCCCATATACCAAGTTTTAAAACCTACAAGGCAAACAAATCCAAAGGACAGTCCTGAATGTTATGAATCTCTTGGGTCTGTAATGGAAATCACATGATGATGAGCAGCAGCAGGATTTCAAGAGTACACAGCTCTCTTTTAAGTGGCCAAATTGAGGCTTTACACATATGTAAACTAATCTGTGCAGTTAATGCTGACTTAAACATGGGGTCTTGCTGGGCCATGTTCGACATTCCACTGTAAGAGCAAAAACAATCCCCACAATCTAGATTTATATGCTTCAGGGGGCTCCCCTGGTTTTATTGTCATCTCTGCTATCATGTACATGTTAATAAAATCAGTCCTGACAATTGTCAGAAACTTTTTAAGAACATTGTCAGAATGCCCTAGTAATTATTTGAGAATGTCAGGATATAAGCATGCATTCAAATCCAGAAAGCTGTACATACTACTGTACTACTTTAGTAGTACTACTTTTCTTTACTACTTTACTTTTTACTTTTTACCAATTTAGTCATTGCCAATTTTTACACCCTAACTTGTTCTTCCCATTGAGAGACTGAGGGTTAACATGCTGCTGTTCATGCAATGCCATAGGACAGCTGAATGCACTTGGAAAACAGTGCTGATTGCCCTATTCCATGACCTTAGATGGCTGCGAGTAGCTAGTGCCACTGATTGAAGAGAGAAATGCTATCCTTCCCCACAGAAATCAGAGCCAGTCAAATTTTCTCAATCTCATAGATATGGATGGATAGTGTACTGTCAGGATTTGAACTTGAGATCTCCTAACATTTGGCTTCCATGTTTTGTAAGATACAGATGGGGGGCATTTTCACATCACTTTTTGTCTAATTTCTCTCACCCTTTCTCCTTCTTCAAAAATAGTCTCACCTGCCTGGTAATTTTGTGTAGACTATATCACATTTTTTACTACATATTTCATTAGTTTGGGAGTAAAGTTTCTTCTTTTCCATTTCCAAAAACTACTTTCTCTACCTCTGTGTCACGAAAAGAGGATGAGATGGAAGCAAATGCAGGTATGGCAGTTTACTAACAGACAAGTCCAAAGTGGTAGGCATAAATCGAAATCACAAAACAGGCAAGGGTCACACGATCAGGCAAACAGTACAAAATAGGCAAAGCAGATAATCAAAGTCAAAGGAGATAATGTTGAGAACCAGAATATTAAACACTAAATAAGGCTTGGCAACGACAGAGACAATAGCAACTGAGCGTATACTTAACAGGGAGTGAGTGAAATTGAGAGTCCTTTTATACTGTGGCTGTGATTGTGCAGTTATTGAGAACAGGTGTCTCTGATTAGAACTCCGGGGATGGTGAACATGTCTGTGTGTGTGTTTGGGAAGTGTAGTTGTCTTCAGCCATGTTTGTAGTTTGTGATGCATTTTGGGAAATGGAGTTGCTGGTTTGCGAAGATATGACAGAGCCTGGCCCCCCTCCCATCCCCCTGATGGGCTCACTCCGGAAGCAGACCCTTTCTGGGTCTACCTCTTGGTCATGGTCCTGGACGATCTGGGTGTTGCATATGAAATTCTCTGCACAAACTTGGATCCAAGATGTCCTGAGCAGGAACCCAGCATTGTTCTTCTGGCCTGTATCCCTCCCATTCTACTAAGTATTCCAGCTTACCCCTCCTTGGCCGGGAGTTAAGGATGTTCTTAACGAGGTATGCTGGTTGGCCGTCAATGTCCAACGGGGCAGGAGGGGCATCGAGTGGCACATCCGCGGCTAGTGGGCCGGGGATGACTGGCTTGAGTCAAGAGACGTGGACTGATGGTGCGATGTGGCAGTGACGGGGTAAGTCCAATCTGTAAGTGACTTCGTTGATTTGTTTAACGATCTTGAACGGTCCTATGTATCTTGGGCTGAGTTTTTTGCATGTTTGTGTTTGTCTGAGATCTTTAGTCAAGAGCCAGACTCAGTCACCTGGCTGGTAACGAGGATGTTCGCTACGATGACGGTCCGCGTTCTGCTTGTAGATGTGGATGGCATGTGCTCGGCATTGGTGTGTATTCTCCCAGACGTACTCGCTTCGTTGGAACCACTGGTCGACAGCTGGGGTTGGCGTTTCATGGGAACAGAGGTGGTTGGTAGCCTAAGACACACTGGAACGGGGTGAGTTGTGTTGCCGAATGACGTAGGAAGTTCTGGGCGTACTCGGCCCATGGGATGAACCTGGACCAGTCCTCAGGGTTTGCTGCACAGAATGTCCAGTGAAATCACACAGTCTCCTGGTTGACACATTCCACATGACCGTTGGCTTGCGGGTGGTAACCTGGGGTTAGACTGATGGTGGTACCCATCTTACTTATGAAGCTGGACCAGACTCTAGATGTGAATTGTGGACCCCGATCACTGACAATTTCCTCCGGGATCCTAAAGTATCGAAACACATGCTGGAACAGCAGCTCAGCTGTGGTAAAGGCAGATGGGATGGATGGTAGGGGAGTTAGGCACAGAGACTGGGAGAACCGGTCAGCAATCACTAGGATGGTTGTGTTACCTAGAGGTCCGTGATGAAATCGATGGAGAGGTGTGACCAAAGACGTTCAGGTATGGGTAGCGGATTGAGTTTACCCGCTGGCAGTGTTCAAGGAACCTTCGACTGGGCACACATAGAACATGAAGCTACGACTCGATGCACCTCCCTTAGCATGTTGGGCCACCAATATTTCTCGGGCAGTAATTGGTAGGTACGTTGCATACCTGAGTGACCTGTGGTGACCGCCATGTGGGCCCATGAAATGAGTTCCTCCCGGTGCTGCTCTGGAACAAACTGTTTCCCTGGAGGACACACAGCTGGGATCTTTGATCTGGGTATCCTTGCCAGGGTTTGATCCAACTCCCACTCAATGGCGCGGAGGGCACATGAAGGTGGTAGAATGAATTCATCTGGGTTATCTCATATTTCAGTGTCATGTAGACGGGATAGGGCATCTGCCTTGGTGTTCTTAGACCCTGGTCAATAGGACACTGTGAACTGGAAGCATGAGAAGAATAGAGACCAGCGAACTTGATGACGTGTCAAATGTTTAGCGGTGTGGAGATATTCAAGGTTCTTATGGTCTGTCAAGATGATAAATGGGTATATTGCTCCCCCCAGCCAATGTCGCCAATCCTTGAGGGCTAATTTGACAGCTAAGTGTTCCCTGTTACCTATGTCATAGTTCCGTTCTGCTGGTGACAACTTCTTGGAGAAGGCCACTGGGTGGAGCTTGGGCTTGTCCCTGAACCTCTGAGACAGGATGGCTCCTACTCCCCTTTCTGAAGCATCGACTTCTATGATGAATGGCTTGGAGGGATCCGGGTGCTTGAGGATGGGGGTTGTGGTGAACGATTGCTTGAGTTGCTCTTGTGCCGAGTCGGCTGCTGGAGTCCAGACTAAACGTTTTGGTTTACCTTTCAGCAGGGATGTTAAGGGGTGTGCTATGGAGCTGAATCCTCTTATGAAGCACCTGTAGAAATTGGCAAACCCCAGAAACCTCTGTAACTCCTTGACCATGCGGGGAGTAGGCCAATCTATCACAGCTTTCACTTTGTCTTGATCCATGGTGACCCCCTCTGGGCTGATGATATAGCCCAGAAATGATGTGGTTTGCTGGTGGAATTCACACTTTTCTGGTTTGACGTAGAGTTGATGCTTGAGGAGTCTCTTTAACACCTTGACTGGGCATTGCCGGATGAGGTGAGTACTCTGTCCACAGGAGAAACATCGAAACACTCACCGTCATCTCTCTCTTTCCTCTTTGCTTAGTCGTGCACGCCCCAGCTGGATCGGTTCAGAGATGGTGCACGGTGCAGTGGGAATTCCCATGCTCCGGGATGTGTGCTGGCTCTGAAGTAGGCGATTGAGACAAATGGACAGATCGATTAGTGAATCGAGGGTGAGTTGCTCATCATGGCAGGCTAGCTCTTGTAATGAATTTAATCGTTTAAAACGTGTTTTATATTCTCTCCACCAATTTATGTAGCGAATTAGCTCAAATGGCGTGAAATATATTTATATATTTAATCAAAGTGTGTTATGATCAGTTATAAATATACCTCAGCCATGAAAGGGAATTAACATATGTATACATATACATATAGATAATTAACTACAACGGATTATAATTAATTACGACTATACATGTGTTCTAGATCAACTTGTAGAATTAGCTGTAGTCTAGTTTTAGAATTAATTCGAAGAGGCTGATCGGTTTGTGCGTCCACCAAACTAATCTTCGTATTATTCTAAAAGAGGGAGATTATTCTTCTGGCCAAGAAGGATAATTCTCCGGTTTTGTTATTAAAATAAAGCATGTAGCGAGGGCGCAGCGTTAAAGTGACTTAATTCATGAGCAAAAACAGAGACAATCAAGCGTGATAATAATAGATTTTAATAAACGAACGAAGCTACGGATACACACAACTAACTCTAAACAAACAATACATATATACATATATATACAAGAAAAGAGAAAGTAGAGAAAGAAAGTAATGAAATTAAAAGAATGGCAGACAAAAACAGCGATGGTCCAGAACTGCAAGGTGTATTCTGCTACGGGGCGTGAGCCTTGAGAGATGGTTAGGAGTGTCTCTCCAGTTTTCTTGTCCTCAGGGGAGTGATCAAAGACACACCAAAACAACCCCGTGAAGCCCTCACCATGTGAGGAGATGGGCTCGCCGCCTTGCTCCCATACCACTGTTGCCCAGGTGAGAGCTTTGTCGGTTAGCAATTCCATGAAATTATGTGCCTGCATAGCTGGCAAAGAACAATGAACACTGCAGGAGGAAGCCTTTGCATCACGCTGGATCACTGGCATACTCCTCTGGCATGGGTAGCGGTGGTAGCGGTGTGTGCATGGCCACCGGTGTGCTTTGGGAGAGACGAGTGACCTGTTCAGTCAGGTGGGCGAGCTGTTGGTGGTGTTCTTCCATGAGCCTTCCGTGGGCGTCGACAGCTTGTTGCCAGTCTGGCGGACCTGTTGCATCCATATTGTGGTGAAGTATTCTGTCACGTAAAGAGGAAGACAGAAGCAAACGCAGGTATGGCAGTTTACTTGCATCCAAGACCAAAGGGGTGGGCATAAACTGAAATCACAAAACAGGCAAGGGTCACACGATCAGGCAAACAGTAGGCAAAGCAGATAATCAAAGTCAAGGGAGATAATAAAGTCGAGAACCAGACTATCAGACACTAAATAAGGCTTGGCAACGACAGAGAGAATGGCAACTGAGTATACTTCACAAGGAGTGAGTGAAACTGAGAGTCCTTGTATACTGTGGCTGTGATTGTGCTGTGATTGAGAACAGATGTCTCTGCTTAGAACTCCGGGATGGTGAACGTGTCCACGTGTGTTTGGGAAGTGTAGTTGTCTTCAGCCATGTTTGTAGTTTGTGATGCATTCTGGGAAATGGACGTGCTGGTTTGTGAAGATTGTGAAGACACTCTGCTTGCTCTGACATTTACTTTCATTCTGTATGCTGGAAAAATGAGCAATTAGCAACTTTACTTTCTTGATTTTTGGCATTTTGAATCTTTAGATTTTGGTTTTTGAATTGAGACAGTTGCACTTGAAACATAGTTACAATAATTCAGCCAAAAGCCACAATAAAAAAAAAAACTAGCTTTGAACGCTAGTGGCAGCCCAAACATACCCACAAAAATAAACTAAAATACATCCACATTAAGACAGGCATTAACTGTGGTATTTTGGATTGATGTTTTAAACTGCTAATCTTGTTTCCAGAACTATTGTGGCTCATCTGTGTATTTCTTTATTTCCAATCTGGCTTTCCATTTCTTACTGCTGATGAGTGGTTTGCATCTTGTGGTATGGCTTCAATAATTCTGCTCTTGAAGTCTTTTTCAAATGGTGGATTGTGATACCTTCACCCCTGCTCTGTGGAGGTTGTTATTGATGTCACTGACTGTGGTTTTTGGGGTTTTCTTCACAGCTCTCAGTGTTTGTCATCAACTACTGTTTTCCTTGGCTGACCTGTTCCATGTCTGGTTGTTAGTACACCAGTGGTTTCTTTCTTTTTAAGGACATTCCAAATTGCTGTATTGGATATGCCCAATGTTTGTGCAATGGTTCTGATAGATTTTCCCTCTTTTCTCAGCTTGCTCTCTGGTCTTCATGTTGTTTTATCCTTTTTAACAGCAAATGCAGTCTTCACAGGCAAAACCCAGGTCTCAGACCAAGAGTAGATATTCAGAGCTATTAACTGCTTAAACAATCAGTATAACAGGGCACACCTAGGCAACAAGAAGTCATATGTTCCAATATTTTTGATCACTTGAAAAATAGGTGGGTTCGAACAAAAGGTACCATGTTCTAAGTTGTTTAACACATCTAGATGTATATATGAAAATATAGGAAATGAAAGATGAACTATCGTGTCATATTCAGCTTTTGCTCTCAAACCCAAATGTCTTCACTGTAAAGGAAAAACAATAGAATTGGCCTTTCAGAGGGGACTGTATGTAGTGATTTTAGAATCTGCTTCCATCAGAATCCAGTTTAAAGCCCTATGCGAATCTTTAAAATTTTAGGTTATTTTACACAAGATCTTCCATAGATTTCAATACTTTAAAACTAATATAAGATTAAGAAACATTTCCTGTTACACTATCCATTTTTTTGCAAAATTTTGATGACAATTCCTTGCCATCAAACTGAATTGATTTGAAAGAGTTTGATAAAATAAAATAAAATGTGAAGTGTATTACAGGATGCAATAATAGAGTAGGAGATGAAATAATGGCCAGCAGGCCATTTCTTGTGCGCAAGGGTCCCTGCCCATATTATTACTTATATTTATTCTTAAACTTAGTTATTATTATGTTTTAATATGTATATAATAATAAAGTTTCAGTATTGTTTGCTTGAGATGGTTCTCAATTATGCCTTCCTAATCTGATTCCAAAGGAACCATTTTGTGTTCCTACTGTGGAAGACGTACTGTATACACCTTCCGGATCTTCTTAGGTACATTGGGTTCATAGCTCTAATACAAAACAAACTTCAAATACCATACATGTCTTGGCTGATTTGGGGTTGAATTGTTCCTTTGAAAGAAGCAGAGATGATAAAAGTGCAATTTTTAAAATGTACTTTATTATCTATTTTTAAATATCTCTGGCTATAATAATTTATTTCAACTACAGTATTCAAAAGGTGTGCTTTTTCTACAGCATGTTTAAACTGAGACTGAAATTTCATTGAAAGGGTCACATGCATGGCACAAACTCCTGATTGGTAGAGCCAGGGGAATGGAGGTGAGGCTTACAGGAGTAATAACAGTCCAATTACAGGTTTAGACATGATGAAGAGATGTTTTAAGCTGTTTTGTTCAGGTCAAAATAACAATTTAAAAGTGTAAAGCTAAGATTTTTTGATAAGAAGTGCACACTACAGGAAATTTAAACACTCATTACACACTCATTAGGTTACATATAGAACAGCACAACTTTAAGAACATAAATAAAATCATATCATCAGTGTATAACAGTGCACAACAATAACCCAAATAGTCATGGCAAGCTTTAGAACAGGGTTGTATACCCAAAGTAAGATTACTTAACAGAACCCCAGTACCTAAAGGATGTTGTGGAAGAAATAAATAAAAAGAATGTATGGGTTTAGATGGTGTACACAGACACTACTACACAAAAAGAATACTGTAATAGCTAGCTAATAGGGTAATTAAAGATTAGCATGAGATAGCACTCTCAGGGTACCTATAGGTTCACTAAACATATGGTATATGGCCTTTACTTCTATCTTATAGATATCATAGCAATCTTTTCATTTCACAGTCATCTGAATGTTAAATATTTCTAAAACAACTCGCCACTTGTATTATTTATTACCCTGTGTTCACACTAGAAAGTGACGAAGCGACCAGTGCCCATTTATTTTCTATATACGTGCACAACATGGAGCTGCGATTTCAGTGACAAGTGACAGTGCAACTTTCTCAATTCTATGCAAATTAGGTAAGATGCCATGAAGCGAAAAAAATCCAAAGGATTAGCTTGAATGATTCCGCATCCTATGGGTTGTGTGGTCCAAAATTAATTAAATCCCTCACTCACTTTAGTTCCTACCTGCAATTACTGGTTGACATACAAAAATAGAAGAAAAACTTATAACCATGATTTCATCCTGTCATATACAACCTCTCATTAAATGTGTATAGAGGCATTAGGGGAAAAAAATCAATCTCGGAAGGAAGTAGCAGTGATAGTGAGTGTATGTAGCTAGTACAGTTTTCTTATTTCACTAATCTGCCCACAAAGTATGAAGCCTAGAACATAACATGTAATCAACCAATTTTCACACTGATTAGTTCATTATTTAACATGTTTAATTAGATATCTTTAGATGCTATATATAGCTACTGCCACTGTAAAGTGCATGCCCACAAGTGACAACAGTAGCGTAGTCACTACATGCCAACAAGAGACAAACTATAAGCAACACAAGCCTACTAAGCTTGTGTTGCTTATAGTTTGTCTCTTGTGAATGTAGGGTTAGTGTTAATTCTGATGTATTCTAGCAGTGCATTATGGGTAATTAAAACCATTCCCTCACACACAGGTTTGTGTGTTTGAAACATAGCTTAGAATGTCCAATGGTGGAGTATAACACTAATTAGAATCCTTCAAAATGGTGTTCAGCATGACTTCTATGACTTTTGGGCGTGTGGGACCCATCAACCTTTGACAAATGACAGATGAACATTTGGGCACAACAAGACAGAAAATGGATAAATGATGTATTTTTCACATGATTAAATATACTGTATATCTGCATGGCTTTGTAGTTTATTTACCTTTTTCAGAAAGATAAAAGTAGAAGGCAGTAAATTGCATTACTATGTTTATAGCAGTATTTCATCTGGCCATTTTAATACATGAATATGTAAATGTGCCATATTTAATGTGATTCATTTAATTTCTCAGGCATTTCTATATGTTGAATTGAAACTTCTTCAAAGCCCTTGTAAGCTTAAATAATTTAAAAAAGAAAAATCAAAAGCCCTTGGAGGTGTGATGTTAATATAACCACTAAAATACTATTATAATTCTATTTATGTATTTACATCACATTTATATAGGTGTATGTATATAATACTGCACGACTCTAGAGTAGACTTTATAAAGTGCTAATTATGTATATTTTGCTGAAATAAATTATGTTTATTTTGCTGAAATTGTAAGTTTATTTTGTATAAAGTATGTGAACATCTTTTCTTTTTTGAAGATTTATTTTTAAACTTTTGAACTTCTCTAGTTTATGTATACAAAGAGAACAGGTCTAATATATTCTACCTCATTTAAACTCTACAAATTAAATAAGCCTATGCTCAGCAGACGCTGACTAATCTGATTTCCAATACATTATGATAAATAAATACATATACAATTGTTGTTATAATTTTGAATAGTACTAAAAGTAATGGAGAAACATAACACCAGGGAATGAAATGGACTGCACATGACATTTAATAACAACCTTCTTTAAAAACAAACAAACAAACAAAAAAAACCCTGTTTGTATTAGATATGAGAGAGAGAGAGAGAGAGAGAGAGAGAGAGAGAGAGAGAGAGAGAGAGAATATACAAATAAGATACAAAAACCTGAATTTTAAGGTACGAAGCTGGGGTGGGACCCTTAAGGATACATGCTTTATATGTTCAGTTGGAGGAGCACAATTGTAAAAGAACATCCTTAGTGGACCTTAAAGACCTTTGACGCTACATTTAAGTTGTTTGTACCTTACAAGCATCAATGATCTCATTCAACTTTCATGTCAGTTTCCTGCTTGTAACATCCTGGTGGAGTCACTTCCTGTGTAACATAAATATATATATATATATGGAGGGAGAGACAGAGAGAGCGAGGGGGGGGGGGGGGGGTTAGGGGGTAGTTGGTTACTTGAGGTCTCTGTGGGCACCCAGCTTGTCTTTCTCATTTTGTATTTGTTTGGATGCTGGGATTCACCCTTAAAACCCTGGAGAACAGTGGCACAAAGTATGATTTGATGAGTTTAACTGAAAGCTAACAAGGAATCAAAGGAAGCACCAAAAATCACTATCTAGCTTTGATTGTAACATAAACTGAATCAACTAAACTAATAAAACTGTTCTGTTGAAATAAAATAATTTCCTGTTAGGCCTTTGTGAACAAAATTCTAACGGTGGCAAAATTGTCACTTCCTGTGTGCTTGTTTTCCCCCCTAAACCAGTCAACAAAATTAAAAGTTCTAACAATCACTAGTTAGGCTTTTATATTATTATAGGAAGAAGGTTTATATTAGGAGAGAAGGCTTGTAAAGTTATTTTGATGTCACTTCCCGTGTGCTTTGTTCCTGCCGAATGGTTTCTGTCCTTCTGTGAAGTTGTGAGTGTCTTGATGCCACTTCCTGGATCTTTTGTTTTTCTCCATTCATCCATGTCACACTGGTGTTGTTCTCCGATTGGCTGCATCCTTAGCATTAGAGTTGTGTAGGAAGTCTCTGTCGGAGTCAAGCAGCTTCCCCGCGGCAGTTTTGTCAGAGTCGCGTGAGAGCGTGAACATGGGGACATCGCGTGATGGTGTTTCGCTGGAGCGGCGCCCGAAACGATAACGGTAAGTGGGGATGCGGCCAAAGCCGAGACTGGACTTTTTGACGAGTGTCTTGGCACGCTGCTGCTTGCGATGTTTTTCAATAAACATGTGCACAGCAAGCACCCCCACTGTCTCGGCCATGATGAAGGAAAGAGCACCAAAATAAAAGGACCAACCATACGAGTAACTCTTCTTTGAGTCACTCTGACCCGGATCACCTGAGTTAGCCGAGATGTAGACAATTATTCCAATAATGTTACTAAGACCTGCAGACAGAGAGACATACAGAGAGACACAGACAGACACACAGAGAGTGAATGGATATACTGTATATGTACAGTATATATGACAAAGAATTAATATACAGTCATGTGAAAAAATAAGTACACCCCATGGAAATTGTTGGCTTTTTGACGTATTTGGACAAGCAAACATTTGATCATCTTTGAAACAGTGCCTATTAATGAAGTTGGTATACCTGAACAAAACCACAAGGAAAATTTGCTTTTTCAATCATTTATTCAATAGAAATAGCAATAGATGTTATATTCTTCTGTGGAAAAAGTAAGTACACCCTTGGCCTCAGAAGCTAGTATTGCCTCCTTCAGCAGAAATAAGTTCTTGTAGGCGTTTTGCATAATTTTCCACCAGGCTTACTGGAATTTTGGCCACTCTTCCATGCAATATTCTTTCAGTTGCAAGATGTTTGAGGGTTTTCTTACATGTACTGCCCATTTCAAATATCCCTACAACATTTCAATGGGATTCAAATCTGGGCTTTGACTAGGCCATTTATTCTTTTTGAACCATTCCTTGGTGGATTTACTGGTGTGCTTAGGATCATTATCCCAGTGAAAGGTCCACTTTTGGTTCAACTTCAACTTTTGGACAGATGGCCTCACATTATCTTCAAGCACTCTTTGATAGTTGAATCAATGAATGCAAGCTGTCCAGTCCAAGCAACCCCAAACCATAACATCCCCACCACCGTGCTTCACAGTCAGTATGAGGTGCTTCTCCTGAAAAGCTGTCTTCATGTCTGCTGTTACTGTGGCCAAACAACTCTATCTTTGATTCGTCTGTCCAGAGCACATTATTCCCAAAGGTCTGGTATCTGCCCTTATGCTCATTGGCAAACTGCAGTCTTGCAAAGAATTTTTCCTGGCATGCCTCCCATGCAGGTCAAATTTTTGCAGTCTCTTTCTGATTGTAGAAGCATGCGCTTTGACACCAACAGTTGCAAGACTTACTAGCAGATCCTGTGATGAAATTTTGGGGTTCTTGGATTATTCATTTTGCATCAAATGGTCTGCTCTTGGGCTGAATTTGCTGGGACGGCCAGTACTGGTTTGAAATCTGTACCATTTGTAGATTATTTTCCTTACAGTGGAATGATGTATTTCAAATTATTTAGAGATCATTTTAAATCCCTTGCCAGACTCATAGGCATCCACAACCTTTTTTCTGAAAGCCTTAAAGAACTCTTTAGATCTTGGCATGATGACACCACACACCACAATAACAAAGGGAACACCAGACACTAGATATGAGAGGGGCATAAATAAGACAGGTTCCACCTGCACTCCCTAAGCAGATTCTAATCACTGGCACCCAATCTTGAACACCTGATTCTAATTTTGTGGATTTGAAGGTGTGATAAATGTAGGGCTGTATTTACTTTTTCCATGTGACTGATCTGTTTTCTGTTAATTTAAATTGTGAAAATTACTACAAAATGTCAGTGTATCACATTTATTAATAGGCACTGTTTCAAAGAGGATCAAATGTTTGCTTGTCCAAATATGTCCAAAAAAACCCAACAATTTCGATGGGGTGTACTTATTATTATTATTATTATTATTTTATTTTATTTATTTATTTTTTTACATGACTGTATACGCTATATGGCCAAAAGTTTGTGGACACCTGACCATCACACCCATACATGGTTGATGAACATCCCATTCCAAAACCATGGGCATTAAAATTGAGTTGGTCCCCTCTTTGCTGCTATAACAGTCTTCACTCTTCCAGGAGTTCTTCACTATATTGTTTAAAGGGGTTGTGGGATTTGTGCTCTTGCAGCCGTAAAAACATTATTGAGTTTGGGCACTGATTTCAGACTAGAAGGCATGGTGCACAGGCGGTGTTCCAATTCATTTAATTGTGTGGCAAGAGTTTAGGGAAGGCCCACATATGGGTGTGATGGTCAGGCCATATAGTGTATTTATATATGACAAATTGTATTAATATACTGTATGTACAAATGGCTAATTACTTCTCAAAATATTGCTACACTGCTAGACTTCACTGCACTGCTATATGCTGTTTACTATTTTCTTAGCATGAAAGCTCAACTCACTGCTGTGTGTCAGTTAAGAAAAAACAGTACCAGAGTTTTAGGGTAACAAATCAGTAAGTGGATTTAGTTATCGTCATCGTCATCGAAAGACACAAAGAAAAATGATAGATGTAATAATATGAGGAATTTAATTATGCTGAAGTTTGAAAGTCTTAGGCACTGTTCAGACCTGGTGTTAACATCTGTCTTGGGTGATCCGATCATAAGTGGATAGCGCTGATGTGTGTACTGGTACTGGTTTGTGCTGGAGTGATAAATTAAGTCTTTTTTTTTTTACACACTACTCAGTTTAGGATACATATTAACAGTTCACCTGAAAGGTGCAGTCAGAATGAATTCAAAATATTTGCATAGCCAGTGTGAGTTATGTGCACATAGTAAGGAGTTAATACAGCACATCTGTATTCAAACCTCAAGCGTAACTACAGGCTTATGCTCTACTTGGGCAGTTGCGTGAGTTGCACAGAGTGTGTCAAAAACAGGGATGTGTCTCAATTATAGACAATTCCGATTGTGAACTTAAGCCCATTTTTCTTGCACAATACCGCTTTGAAGAAGTCCAGTGCCACTGTCTGACAGATGTAATGATGTAACCATAATACATATCATCCTGAAATGTATGATTTGGGCTGTAAAAAACGTAAAGACTATGGAATGCCATTCAATGTCAATATTAAATCCACAAATATGACACTAAATGATTATTATGATTAATTATTTAATCATATTTTCCACAAAATGTGCTCCCCCCCACAGATTGGAGGAGACAGCAACTTAATCAGAGACAGCTTATATTTACTGCATTTATATATATGGATAAAATTATAGACTGCACTTACTTAAAGTGAACTGTAACCATAGCAGATGAGTGGCTGGTCAGGCTGTGAAAAACATATTTGCCCCATCCTGATTTCATTTGTTTTTGTGTAGATCTCATACTAAATTGTTTCAGAAATTAAAACAAAATCTAAGATAAAACAAAGGGAACCTGAGTAAACACAAAATACAGTTTTTAAATGATAATGTTATTTATTGAAGCAAAAAAATTATCCAATACTAACTGGGCCTGTGTGAAAATGTATTTGCCCCCATAGTTACTAATTCCCCAAATTAAACTGCATTCAAAATGGGGTTCCACTGGACTAGATGCAACCAGGCCTGATTACTGCAAACCCTGTTCAATCAAATCAACACTTAAATAGAACTTTTTCAACAGCATGAAGTTGGTTAAAAGGTCTTACCCAGTAACACACTATGCCAAAATTGAAAGAAATTCCAGAAATGACGAGGAAAAAGGTGATTGAAATACATCAGTCTTGGAAGGGTTACAAAGCTATTTCAAAGGCTCTGGGACTCCAAAAGGATCACAGCAAGAGCCATTATCTCCAAATGGAAAAAAACCCAGCACAGTAGTGAACCTTCCCAGAAGTGGCTGACCATCCAAAATTCCTCCAAGAGCACAGCAACTACTCATCCAGGAAGTCACAAAAGAGCCAAGGACAACATCAAAGGACCTACGGGCCTCTCTTGCATCAATAAAGTTCACTGTTCATGACTCCACTATCAGAAAGACACTGGGCAAAAATGGCATCCATGGAAGTGTGGCGAGGTGAAAACCACTGCTAACCCAGAAGAACATTAAGGCGTGTCTGAATTTTACTAAAACACACCTTGATGATCCTCAAACCTTTTGGGAGAATTTCTTTGGACTGATGAGTTGAAAGTGGAACTGTTTGGAAGACAGGGATCCTGTTACATATGGCGTAAACCAAACACAGAATTACACAAAAAGAACATAATACCTATGGTCAAGCATGGTTGTGGAAGTGTGATGGTGTGGGGATGCTTTGCTGCTTCAGGGCCTGGCCAACTGCAATAATTGAGGAAAACATGAATTCTGCTCTCTACCAGAAAATCCTAAAGGAGAATGTCTGGTCTTCAGTCTGTAAGTTGAAACTCAAGGACAGCTGGATTATACAGCAAGACAATGATCCAAAGCATAGGAGTAAGTCCTAGCTCTAGAAGTAAGTGAAAGACTGATCTCCAGTTTTTCACATGGGTGATAGGTGTTGGATAACATTCTGTTCTTCTTCCAATTTGCCCCAATTATTTATTGTTTTATTGAAGCAAAAAAGCTATCAGCAAACAGAAGAAATCAGGATGGGGCAAATACTTTTTCACAGCACTGTATATGTCATCATGTCACTCCTATTGACCACCCACTCAGCTCTTGAAGACTCTGGGTGTCACACCAGAGAGGCTGAGATGGATGCAATCACAGTTAAAATCTTTATTTAATGAGACAGGCAGACAAATCCAAATCATGAAGACAATATCGTGGTCAAAAACAGGCATGGGTCAGGCGATCTATATACGGGCATAAACTGGGCTAAGACTAGTAATGAGGAAACAAGGGCAGGATCAAAAACACAAAGTAAGGAACAAAGAACAAAGGCTTGGTAAGGTTCTGGCAGCAAAACACAGAAATGCAATACTTTGCATTGAACAAAGAAACACAAGGGATTTAAATACACAAACTAATCAGCTGAGACATTAGGAAATAACCAGTAACATAACAGGGGAGGAGATAGGATAGAAACCAAAACAAATACACATGTCAAAAGTAAACAAAGTCAATGACAACCTGGAAGCGTGCGTTCTCGCGCTATGGGCTGTTGAGCGCGCTGCTCGCTCTGGTGCTCAGCACGAGGGTAAATCCATGACACTGGGGCAAGAGACCATGTCTAAAACACTGTAGTGTGGCTCCCTGCTTAAAAGTCTGGTTAAAACTATGGAATGTTCTATCAACAAAACTAGAACAATACAATATAGCACATGAAAACACTGTGGAACTGTTTGGAAGACATGGGTCCCATTACATCTGGCATAAACCAAACACCGAATTTCCACAAAAAGAACATGGTGGTGGAAGTGTAATGGTGTGGGGATGCTTTGCTGCTTCAGGGCCTGGTCAACTTGCAATAATTGAGGTAAACATGAATTCTGCAGTTGAAACTCAAACGCAACTGAATCATGCAGCAACACAATGATCTAAAGCATAGGAGTAAGTCCTAGTCCTAGAAGCATAAGACTGATATCTACTTATAGGAAGCGTTTGGTTGCAGTTATTGCTGCTAAAGGTGGCACAAACAGATTTTAAGTTTAAGGGGCCAATTAGTTTTTCACGTTGGTGATATGGTGTTGGATTACTTTTTTTGCTTCAATAAAACAATAAATAAATAAAAACTGTATTGTGTGTATTGGCAACAAAGGTTGCCTTTGTTTTATGTTGTATTTCATTTGAAGATCTAAATCTATATAGTATGAGATATACACAAAAACAGAAGAAATCAGGATACAAATACTTTTTCACAGCACTTTAACACTAACTTGAATGCACATCGAATTAACCAAAATGTTGGCATTATTTATTAATTTGACAACTAAAAATAAATAAATAGCTTACCTCAGTGGTCACCAACCCTCTTCCATGAGATCTACCTTCCTGCAGGTTTCATCTCCAAACAAAATCTAACACAACTCTTTTAGTCGATGAATTACAATTACATGACTTTGATTTAGTATCTCTTGGCCACATTCAATTTACTGTTGTCATACAATGTAAAAAATAAACTTCATGGCCTGTCCAGTTACTTGCTGCAGCTCTTAACAGTAAATACACTGTTTTCCTCCCTGCTTATGAGTCATGCTTTCTGCAACTTTAATTCTAGTTAATCATGCCAAAAATATGCAGAATCGAGTGCTATTTTATATGCTTTTTTTTTTTTTTTTTTACGTTTACTGTAATTAACATGATAATTACAATATATTGGCAATATACTAGACGTCTGTTAGATGTTTATTTGAAGTCTTGCCATCTTCTCAGTTATATATGATCATATTAGTGATCATATTTTATCTCTTGCTTTTATGGTATGTGGTATCGCGGTTGACAGTAAAGAAAAGTTGATAATTTTTCCTGATGTAAAAGCAAGGGCTTATGTTTGAAGGCAGTGGTCTAGACTCTGTAAATATTGAAATCACCAGTGTTATATATACATTTAGTTTGATCTTTGGTATTAACTTGGATTTGAACTATTTCACTAAGCAAACCCAGGTAGTTACAAAATCTGGTAACAAGTGGTCAGTGGAGGCACAATCTAAACACTGGGTGTGAACGGCTATCTGTCTCAACTGTCTATTTCTGATTGGATCACATGAGTATGATGTTGAAACCAGATCTAGACGTGACCTAAGAAGAAAGAGATGAAGATAAGAATTGAGGAACAGGGAATTGAGAGTTAGAGAATGACAGAGACAAAATGAGAAAGGAGAAATTAGAGGGAGTGCAAGTGGGAGAAGTAGAAGGTTGGTGAGGGAACAACAGAGAATGACAGAGAGAGAGAGAGAGAGAGAGAGAGAGAGAGAGAGAGAGAGAGAGAGAGAGAGAGAGAGAGAGGGAGATGGAATGAGGGAGAGAGATAAATAATAAGGAGAATATAGAAAGAGAATGAGAACAATGAAAAAAGAGACAGAGGGGTTAGAAAGGGAAAAGAATAAGAAGGAGTAAAAAAAATTTGAAGGAATTTTAAGAAAAAAAAGAAGAACGCTTTAGAATACAACTCGGGCTGTGTCTCAGTTAGCACTTTGTTAATTCATGTTGTGCATTTGCTAACATTGAACAGAAAATGACGACCAGTTTGGTGTCAAACATTTAGAACCAGACAAAAGTGGACAAATGTATTCAAAACAGTCACTATCCAAGACTTCTAACTGGATGCTAAAATAGGCAGAAAGATTTACAATACGCAAAAGCAGAATCAGTTCCTCTGTGTGTGTGTGTGTGTGTGTGTGTGTGTGTGTGTGTGTGTGTGTGTGTGTGTGTGTGTGTGTGTGTGTGTGTGTGTGTGTGTGTGTGTGTGAGTTACCAGCAGAGACGAAGAAGATTCCGGCACTGAGGATGACATTGTGTTTGCTCCTGTAAAACTCGCTCGCAGCTACACACAACCCGCCCATAAACAACAAACCCACACTCATGATTGGAAACACACTGGAGGCTCTGAGTGCACCTGAGAATATATACACACACACACACACACACACACACACACACACACACACACACACACACACACACACACACACACACACACACACTTGAGACTGAGTCCATCCATCTAAATCTGCATTAAACAGTAGGAAAGAACATTTTATTACAATGTGCAATACTTGGTTCTGATTGGTCCCCATGGTTACAAAACCTTGTGTGGTGTTATACTCTCATCTTACCAGACTGAAATTATTATTATTATTATTATTATTATTATTATTAATAATAATAATAATAATAATAATAATAATAATAATAGTAGTAGTAACAACAACAACAACAACAACAATAATAATAACAATAACAATAACAATAATAATAATAATGACTGAGAATGTACCACCACCTGCAGATTGGAGCAACTGCTCCAGTGTTAGAAGGAGAAAAGCCAATGTATGGAGAGTCCATACTACATGCAATGCAATATTGCAAGTTTTCATCAGGGAGACATCAGTGCAGCACTTGGGCAGTGCACATCTACAGTACTGTGCAAAAGTTTTAGGCACATGCAAAGAAATGCTGTGGAGCAAAGATACCTTCAAAATAATGAAATTAAATGTTTCTACATTTTTAAAAAAATACTGTAAAGAGCAGTAACCAATAGTAAATCAAACAAAGTCAATATTTGGAGTGACAAAAAAATAATAAAAATAAAAATAGTAGTCTCTGGTACAATTAGTGCAGTTTTATAAGGAAATGAGCTGGTAAGTTTTATTGAGCATCTTGCAGAACCAGCCACAGTTCTTCTGGAGACTTTGACTTTCGCACTCGCTTCTTATTTTTGCAGCAAAACCCAGCAGCCTTCATTGTGTTTACTGTCTGAAAAGTGTCTCTTATGTAATATGCTGCTTTCTTTAATGACATACAAACATTTTTCTGTAACATTTAATTTTGTGCTAGAAAACTAATGTTTGGGAATCTAAAATGTTTTTTGTACTGACTTGATAATGTAGAAGTCATAAAATAAAAAATCTATAACAAAGTTTGTACTAAAAAAAATAGGGTGCCTAAAACTTTTGCACAGTACTGTAGGTGTAGGGCTTCTTCTTGGGAAACCTCTAGTGACACAATGCAAACATAAACATCATGACTGCAACACAGGTATGGGTGAGCTGGGGCCTGCCCACATCCCCCATAAAAATTGACAATAAAATCTTGTTGTTAAGAAAAGACATCAGTGTGGTTGGAAAACCCACTCCAAAAGGAAGAGCTGTGAATGAATGGGAATCCCAGCTAAGAATAGCAGTCTCAGCAATTAACAGTGTGTGGTATGTAGAGTAAGTATTAACTTGACGACGTTTAGCAGCACATCTTAGCCACAAGCTCTGTTAGCCGGTTAATTAGCAGAACCCATCAGAATGTGAAACACTTAAAGGGAGAAAAACAACAGGGAAGATGATAAAATGGTTTGAACATGAGTGGTGTTGTCCCTTTCACAAGACCAGGAATCACTCAGCTCAATGGAGACCATCCAAGGTGAATGAGGTATAACAAAGCAAAAGGAGAACCGACTTAGTGACAGTATACAGTGAATAATATCTGAGTAGTGTGGTCACTAATACTATGGAGAAAGGTGTTCAACTCCCTTGAGCCTATAGAGGTGAATGTACGGAATACAAAAAAATCAGTGCAGGCAGCAGAGCATGCATGGGATAAAAACTGACTCAACTTTTTGAGGACAGGGCACCTGTAGCTTCAACAATAGTCTAAACAAATAGGTCCATATTGAATTCATGTAGTCTGACATGTGTGCAGATGTGAAGGTTATAGGGAATGATCGTATTATGCCAGTGGTTTTTGTTTTGAATATGGCATCATATGTGACCTTGGAATGGCATGCTTGCACAGGTGTAACTGGTAGTTTAGGAAATATAAATTACAGTATAAATATTATAGAGGTCAAAAATGTTTCATTCATGTTTCATTGTACATTCATAACACTTTAGCAGCCAACACCTTATATTGACTCCTCTACGCACGCGCACACACACACACACACACACACACACACACACACACACACACACACACACACACACACACACACACACACACACACACACACAAAGAGCTATCCATTCATCAGCGTCTTCAGAGGAGTCGGCAAACTGCAGTGACAGAACTCATTCATCTACTAACGCTCAGGGGAAGAACAAACACTCGTCCATCATCCAGTTCTCCTTTCATTTTTGAAGAATGGATCAGTCACAGCATTTAATTACAGAGGAACAGGAGCACGCTTGTTGAGGTCTGACAGAATATTTTATTCAAAAACTGTCAACATAGTTTCAAATATTGAAACCAATGGTACATTCAAGAAATATAAACCTCCAAATTAATTCTTAAACTCCAAATTATTTATTATTACGTGCTATTATTTATAATTAAGTGTTATTAAGTGCTATTATTAAGTGCTGACACCAATGACGTTTTCTTGTTTATTTAATGTAATTTCTATTAGCCCAGCTGATACACACATTGCAAAGCACAGATATCATAAATATAATAGTGCAGCAATTATACATTACTTAACTAATTTTGAGTATTTTTGTTGTGTTCATCAGAGATTATTAATGAGAAAGGAAGACTAGACAGGAATAGCTACTTTACCGTCTCATTTAATGGAACAACAACAACAGCATTTGCCCTGTGTCACTACATCACTTCTGGCATGAGCCTGAACAGTCCTAACTCCCTTTCATAAAGTAATAAAATATCACTCATGAACACAACACATTTTACACCATATGGGCCCACAGTATAGATACATAAGAAGACAGCTGTGATTTCAGTCGGCTGTTTGCAGTCTGTTGTCTAGTTTCCATTTTTGCTCTTTTCCTGCTTAACTCCAATTTAATTGTAGTAATAAAATATAACTCCTGAACATAACATTTCCCCCCTTTTTAAGGAAACATATGGCTGTGGCTCAGGTGGTAGAGTGGGTTGCCTACTAATTGTAGGGTTGGTGGTTCGACTCCTGGCCCATGTGACTCCATGTGCAGAAATGTGCTTGGGCAAGACACTGAGCCCCAAGTTGCTCCTGATGGCAGGCAAGTGCCTTGCATGGTAGCTCTGCTGCCATTTTTGTGTGAATGGGTGAATGAGACACAGTGTAAAGCGCTTTGTGAACAGCGAAGGTTAAAAGGTGCTATGTAAGTGCAGACCATTTACCATTACTTGAGGTCAATAAGCAACAATTATAATGATAATTGAAAGTGAACCATCCATGTTCATCTCAACAACATTTTAACCTTCTAATATTTAAAATGCACTGTAACATCTTGGATAACAACAGTAGTACAGACGGTTAACAAGACAATATCATTAGAACATTTTTGAGCCAGCATGGTGCATTAAAATTGTATCAATAATGCAGACCCATTCAATACATTAAGTCTAAGTGACATAGTCATTCAACCAACTAGCTTTTGAACATCACGTTTAGGTCTGGTGGTACGAGTGTGCATGCATTGAGCAGTGTTCTCAGCAGGAGTCGTTGGCGTGCCTGGGAATGGAGTGAGGTGAAAAGCATTCCATGTTTTACCATCACTAAGAATATATGTACCGCCCCCAGTCTTTTGGTAATTGTAAGAGGATCAGTAAACTTCCTGTGTCCTTTAGGAACATGCAAGGGGTTCCATACCCGCACTTTATCCCCCTTCTGGAAAGTGCGAGCAGCCTGCCAAGCATCAGTGTAGTTTTTTGTGCTGCAGCCGAGTAACCCTCAAGTCATGTCAGTGATAGGGGGCACAGGGGCAGATGGCAAAATAGACAGCTTTTTGCCCATTTGACTTCCATAAAGTAGCTGAAAGGGTGAAGTACCGGTTGCAGCATGTGGAGTGGCATGGTACATCTGCAGAAATCAGTTACAACTGATTTCCATGGCTGATGTTGCTGAATGGCCATCTGGACAGTGTGTTTGAGCACACAGTTGAACCTCTCTACAGCACCGTTAGTAGGTGCTGCCAGGTAGTAGAGAGATGATTGATGTTGACGACTATTCCTTTCTTCCAGAAAAGCAGCAAAGGCAGCAGATGTAAACTGAACACTGTTATCAGTAACTATACTCAATGGGTTGCATGGCGACTGAAGACTGATGACAGAAATAAAACCATAGAATCAGTAGAGACAGTGTGAGTGAAGGAGAAGCAGGTAAGGGCAAACATGACAGACAATTAGCAGGGGCATTTTGAGAACCTGGGCGCTATACCACATCATAATTAAATGACATAAGCCACACAGACCACCTTGCTACAAGCAGTCCAGCACGGTGACACCCTGAAACGGCGGCTCCACAGATAAGTACACCATTTCTCGACAGCCCACACACATGCTAGAGCTTCCTTTTCCACTGTGGCATAATTTAAGCCCAGCAGTAGACCACATGCAAAGGCTACAGTTCGTTCAATTTCGCCAGGGCTGACCCGAGAAAGTATGGCTCCCAGCCCATAGTAAGAAGCATCTGTGAAGACGAAGGTGTGTAGTGTGGGGTCGAATAGCCAGACCAGGGCTTTTTGCTAACATACTTCAGTAAGGCTTTGCTCAGCCTCTTTTGACCAGCCAAAACCACTTGCATCTTGTAGGCATGTGTGCACTGGAGCAACAAAAGTGGCAAAGTCAGGAATGAACTTACTGTACCACAACAAGGGTCCAAGTAAGGAGGGCAGGGGCATTGATGATCGCCTTTACACATGACTCATCAGGAAGGAGACCCTCACCTGACATATTGTGACCTACGAACAGCAGGCTAGTTTGACAGAAATGACACTTTTCTGTATTGAGCTGCAGGCCAGCAACTTCCAGGTTGGAATGCTTTGACGTGTGCAGGCATGTCACGTACATGGATGATAATATTGTCAAGGTAATTTTTAACCCATGGTAAGCTAGCTAGGATGATGGTCATCATCTTCTGGGTGCAGCAGGAGCTGAAGCTAGCCCATAAGGACATGGAAAAAATGGAACAGTCCATCATTGGTAATGAAGGCAGTGAGGTCAGGACTGTCCTCGTGCAACGGCACTTGGTAGTAAGCCAGGTCAATTGTAGTCAAAACAGTAGCACCTTTTAGGGCAGAAAGCAGTTCATCCATATGGAGCAAGGGAAAAGAGTCCACGATCACTGCTTTATTTGGTTCTCTTAGATCAACGCACATTTTGATTCTCCCTGATGTTTTCTGAGTAACCTCAATTGGTGACACCCACAAAGGCAGAGGTGTCGATGCGTTCTATCACACCAGCTGCTTGCAACTGATCTAATGAAAGATGGAGAAAGGAAGATGGCAAAGTTTTTGGTGCACTGGTGTAACGGTCTCATCTATCTTTAAACAGTGTATAAAGTTTTTGGCTGAACTCTGTTGACTCAGCAACAATGCACTGTAAGACTTGTGCAGGGGAACACAGAAAAAACTTGGAAAAGGCATGTTAGCAGCAGCCATCTCCGCTACCAGCATTAGTAAGAAAAAAATCCACAATCCTTGTCACCAATTTGTTGTGAGTATTGGAGGTTATTAAATAGCAAGGAAGACTAGACAGGAATAGCTAACTTTACCATCTCGTTTAATGGAACAACAACAGCTTCCGCCCTACGTCATTACATCACTTTCGGCATGATCCTGAGCAGTCCTAACTCCCTTTCATAAAGTAATAAAATATCACTCATGAGCACAACACATTTCACACCATTTGGGCCCACAGTATAGATACATAAGAAGACAGCTGTGATGTCAGTCTGCTGTTTGCAGTCTGTTGTCTAGTTTCCATTTTTGCTCTTTTCCTGCTTACCTCCAATTTAACTGACAGTGTGATAGTTAGTAATAGTACAGGGACCTACCCTTTGTTTATTTGTTTGTTTTGCCAGATCATATGCTATTACTGAATGCATTATAATGTCAAGATTTATTTCTTACATGCCTCCACAATTACTGATATCTTCTTTGTAATCTATACAGGACAACACGGACAATTTTGATTTTTCTAGTCTAAATTAACCATTAGACCAATCTGATGCCTGGATTTTGACACGCCCCTCTCATTATCATAAGCAGTGAGATTAGGAATTAGTGCGTGAGTATACACCGAGACGTTAGCAGCAGATCCTTTAATCCTGTAAATTTCGAGGTGGGGCCTCCATGGATCAGACTTGTTTGTCCAGCGCATCCCAAAGATTCTTGATCAGATTGAGGTCTTGGGAAATTGGAGGCCAAGTCAACACCTTGAACTCTTTGTCATGTTCCTCTAACCATTCCTGAACAATTTTCCTTCTGAAAGAGGCCACTGGCATTAGGGAATACTGCTGCCATGAAGGGGTGTACTTGGTCTGCAACAATGTCAATGTAGGTTGTATGTGTCAAAGGTTTCCCAGCAGCATCACACTGCCTCTGCTGGCTTGCCTTCTTCTCACAGTTAATCCTTGTGCAATCTCTTACCCAGGACGCGCACACACACACCTGGCCATCCACATGATGTAAAAGTCAAGTCAGGTCAAGTGGGCTTTTATTGTCATTCCACTATATAGCTTGTATACATTGGAACGAAATGACGTTTCTTCAGGACCATGGTGCAACACGGAACAGTACGCAAGACTACATAAAGTGCAAATACACAACAGTGTGAGATGACTGCAAAACAATAAATACACAGAACAAAACAATAAATACAGAGGACAGTAAATACACAGGACAATAGATACACAGAACACGGACTGTAAACTGTAAACATGGACTGTAACTGTAAGCTATTGTGTAGTGTAGCAGCACAAGTATAGCAGCAATACTGGCAGCAAAAATAAGTTCCAAGTGACTAATGCAGCTATGTAAAGTGAGGTGTGCAGTAGTACTGAGTCTTACTGTTTTAGGTGTTTGGCTAGCCCAGGTGAGCGTTGAAAGGCAGCAGGGTGTTGAGTAATCTGTCTGCCTCAGGGAAGAAACTGTTGTAGAGTCTGCTGGTGGTGGCATGGATGCTCCTGTACCTTCTGCCAGATGGCAGGAGGGTGAATAGTCCATGAAAGGGGTGAGAGGGGTCATCTGCAATACTGGTAGCTTTGCAGATGCAGTGGTTGTCGAAGGAGGTGTCGATCATGGGTAGAGTGACCCTGATGATCTTTTCAGCTGTCCTCACAATTCGCTGTAGGGTCTTGCGGTCGGAGGCTGTGCAGTTCCCGTACCACACAGTGAGACAGCTGGTCAGGATGCTCTCTATTTTCCCTCTGTAGAAAAAGGTGAGGATGGGAGGGGGGAGTTTGGCTCTCTTCAGCCTCCACAGGAAGTGGAGGTAATGCTGGGCCGTCTTGGCTAGGCAGGTGGTAATGAATGTCCAGGAGAGGTCCTCAGTCATGTGCATACCAAGAAGCTTGGAGCTTTTGACTCTCTCCACAGTTGTTCCATTGATGTGCAGTGGTCCACTGGGGTTCTCCTGAAGTTGACAATCATCTCTTTAGTCTTATCAATGTTAAGTTGTCTCTACACCATTGTGCGAGCTGGTTCACCTCCTCCCTGTATGCTGACTCATCATTGTTGTTGATGAGGCCCACAACTGTAGTGTCATCAGCAAACATGATGATATTATTAGAATTGAACTTAGCAGCACAGTCATGAGTCAGCAGGGTAAACAGCAGTGGACTGAGCACACAGCCCTGGGGGACGCCGGTGTTCATTGTGGTGGTGCTGGAGGTGGGAGGGAGAGGGAGGTGTTTAAACCCAGCAGGCTCAGCTTT
Source organism: Cranoglanis bouderius (assembly GCA_023630585.1). Lineage (NCBI taxonomy): Eukaryota > Metazoa > Chordata > Actinopteri > Siluriformes > Cranoglanididae > Cranoglanis > Cranoglanis bouderius. The sequence goes on from CM042539.1 coordinate 1,720,505, forward strand.
GTTGTCAGTTGTTGTGGAATGATTGTGTTGAATGTTGAACTGAAGTCTATAAACAGCATCCTTAAGTAATTGTCATTTTTATATAGATGGATCAGAAACAGATGGATGGTAGCAGATATGGTGTCCTCTGTTGAGTGATTGGGAAGGTATGCATACTGAAATGGGTCCAATGTGGTGGGAAGACTGCTCTTTATGTGTTTCATGACTAGCTGCTCGAAGCACTTCATGATGATAGGTGTGAGTGCAACAGGCCGGTAGTCATTCAGGCAGGACACAGATGATTTGAAGCACACGGGGACAACTGCTTGGCTCAGGGAAATGTTGAAGATGTCTGTGAGGACATTTGCAAGCTGATCAGCACCCGGCCAGGTATGTTGTCCGGACCTGCAGCTTTCCGTGGGTTGACTCTGGACAGAGTTTTCCTGACATCTACTGCAGACAGACAAAGTACTTGGTCGGTGGGAGTTGGGGTGGTCTTTCTCACTGGCATGTTGTTCTGTGCTTCGAACTGTGCATAGAAATCATTCAGGGCATCTGGGAGCAAGGCGTCATCATCACAGACAGGTGGTCTAGCTTTGAAGTCTGTGATGGCCTGAATGCCTTGCCACATGCCTTGTGTCCTTGATGTTTATGAAGTGACTGTGGATTCTTTCTGTGTAGTTGCACTTTGCCTCTCTGATGGCCCGGGACAGATTGACCCTCTGCTGTGTGGAGGGCTGCCTTGTCATCAGACCTGAAGGCATCAGCCACGGTTTCTGGTTTGCATGTGTGGTGATGGTCTTGAAGGAAGTTACATCATCTATGCACTTGCTGATGTAGCCAGTCACTGATGCTGTGTATTCCTCCAAGTCTGTGTTGTTGTGGTAGGTAGCAGCCTCTCTGAACGTATTCCAGTCTGTGTGCTCAAAACAGTCCTGAAGTGCTGAGATGGCTCCCTCAGACCAGGTTCTCACCTGTTTCAGAACCGGTTTGGCATGTTTCAGAACTGGTCTATAAGCTGGGATTAGCATAACAGAGATGTGGTCCAAGCAGCCAAGGTGGGGACAGGGTGCAGCCTTGTAAGCACCGTGAATGTTGGTGTAAACAAAGTCTAAAGTGTTTGTACCACAGGTTGCAAAATTAACATGCTGGTGGAATTTTGGCAGCAGTAATTTCAGATTCACTATCTGTGCTATCTGTAAGTTACTCATAAACTCCACCAGTGATGAACAGTAGCTTGAAACCACAACAGCATTCCTGCACTATTTGTTGTTTATGTAAACACACAGACCACCGCCACGAGTCTTACTGGACAGTGCTGCTATCCTGTCAGCGCGATGTGCAGTTAGCCCGACTAGCTGAATGGCTGCATCCGGAATACTGTCGTTGAGCCATGTTTCTGTACAAATGAAAACACAGCAGTCCCTGATTTCACACTGGGTAGTTACAGTATCTCACAAAAGTGAGTACACCCCTCACATTTTTGTAAATATTTTATTGTATCTTTTCATGGGACAACACTGAAGAAATGATACTTTGCTACAATGTAAAGTAGTGAGTGTACAGCTTGTATAACAGTGTAAATTTGCTGTCCCCTCAAAATAAGTCAACACACAGCCATTAATATCTAAACCGCTGGCAACAAAAGTGAGTACACCCCTAAGTGAAAATGTCCAAATTGGGCCCAAAGTGTCAATATTTTGTGTGGCCACCATTATTTTCCAGCACTGCCTTAACCCTGTTGGGCATGGAGTTCACCAGAGCTTCACAGGTTGCCCCTGGAGTCCTCTTCAACTCCTCCATGATGACATCACAGAGCTGGTGGATGTTAGAGACCTTGCGCTCCTCCACCTTCCATTTGAGGATGCCCCACAGATGCTCAATAGGGTTTAGGTCTGGAGACATGCTTGGCCAGTCCATCACCTTTACCCTCAGCTTCTTTAGCAAGGCAGTGGTTGTCTTGGAGGTGTGTTTGGGGTAGTTATCATGTTGGAATACTGCCCTGCGGCCCAGTTTCCGAAGGGAGGGGATCTGCTCTGCAGGGGTCAGCATGGGCACTCTGACTGTTCTGTGGCTATGCAGCCCCATACACAGCAAGCTGCAATGCACTGTGTGTTCTGACACCTTTCTATCATAGCCAGCATTAACTTTTTCAATTTGTTCTACAGTAGCTCTTCTGTGGGATTTGACCATATGAGCTAGCCTTCACTCCCCATGCGCATCAGAGAGCCTTAGGGGCCCATGACCCTGTCACCAGTTCACTGGTTGTCCTTCCTTGGACCAGGTACTAGGTAGGTTGGTACTAGCCACTGTATGCCAGGAACACCCCACAAGAACTATATTTATGGTAATATTACATTTACTGTAATATTATAAATGATATTTATTCATTTAGACACTTTAATCCAAAGCAGTTTACAGTTGAGACAGGATAGACAGTCATTCAAGGGCCTTGCTCAAGGCCCAACATTGGCAGCTTGGGGATGCTGGGGTTTAAACTCACAACCTTTTGATTAGTAGCTCAGAGCCTTAACCACAATACCACAACTGGTATACCACATTTAATGCATCCACAAGTCCATACGTTGTATCCCTGGATGAATGTAACTTAGCATAAAACTGGTTTGTCAGACTCAGAAGTTTTTTTGCTTCATGTCCAAACAGAACAACACATAGACACTCCCATGTACAGGATGAAACCTGCGGGGTGCATAGGACGAAATCTGTGTGTGACTTGTTCAATGAGTATGATGGAACACTGCGACACTTTGACTGGCCTGCAAAATCATTGGACATCAGTCCCATAGACCAAAATAGTCACATGTGTGATTTCATTTCTTAATACTTGATTTTTGTCCCACTCGTCTTAATAACATCAGCAGCCCAGTTAGGTAATGATATCTGTACATTTTTGTCCACTCTTCCACTGACTGTGTGCAAGTCAGCTGGCATATCTGAGTTCTGAGTGCTCATTTTGATGCTTCACCTGCTGTTCCAAATAATCCCTTACCTAGCTAATGGCTGTCACTGGAGAAGGCACTTGAAGAGGTAAATATCCCAATATGACAGAGTGGAAAACAATTAAAGGAATACACACAAACACTTCAACTGTATTATACTCTATGTCTATCTCTATCTCTATATCTATATACTATATATCTAATTATAAAAACTCATATCACTCAAACATCATAATTTTTTTGTAAAATTAAAATGACAAATAAATGATATCTGGACATGATACTGAAAATCACCCTATTGACCTAGTGTTGTTAGCTCTGTGGAATACTTTTGTCTGTTTTTATGTCTAACAGTGTGTCGTACAGTGCCAGAAACCAAATAAGCAAGTTTGTATAAAATTACTCATCAACTTTACAAAAGCGTGTTATGAATTAGACAGCAAGTTATTTTGCAAATAATCTTCAGATAAGGGTAATAATAATAAATAAAGCACAACATTGGCTACATTATTCAGTCCGTATAGGATTTTGCGGCATTTTTTTGTTATTGTTGCGGCCAAAAATGCTTGATTTTGCGGCGGCTTTTAAAAAAAAAAAAGTACTTTTTTTGTGGAAAACTACTTGAACCTGCAAGATTGCAATTTCATGAAATTGTTTTGCACGGTCTTTCGCAGTGATGTTTGTTGGTAAATGAGACCTTTTAGCTGTACTCATGTTCGACACACATGAATCAAAGAGGGCTTTGACTGAATGCATGTTGTGATGACATCACATGACACTTCTTGGCCCAAATCTGTGGAAAATCTGCAGTAATTTTGAAACATTTCAAGCTCCTCTGAATACTGCGGAGATTGCTCGATTTTGCGTTAATTTCTGAGATCGCAAATTTAAAAAATCCTGAAGGGACTGATTATTTGTGTTGTTGTGCTTAAGATAACATGTGTTTGGTGTCCTCTGTCTTTAGCTGTTTGCTAATTTATGTAAAGCACTAACTAACCTAAACCACTATGTGTTACGATTCCCCCGAGTGCGAGTGCGAGCATCGCACTTCCGCATTCAGTGACTTTCGCTTTGTTTACTTCGCCACGTGTGTCTTTGTTTTGGTTCATGTCTTGTCTCTGCCCTTGTATTGTCATTGGCTTCTTCCTAATGTGTCCTAACATGATTCAGGTGTCTTGTGTTAACCTCTCATTTTGTTCATGTATTTAAACCCCCATGTTTCTTACCCTGATTGCAAAGTATTAGCTCAGCAACCTCGTGTTCTGTCTACTGCCAAGCCTTTGGACATTGTTACGTGTTTTCCTGGTTTCGATCTTGTTTCTGTCTCGTGTTATTGATTCTTGCCTCACCTCGTTTATGCCGTTTGCCGATCGCCTGACCCACGCCTGTTATTTTGACTACGCCTTTGTGTCACGCTTTGGATTACCGCTGTTCATATAATATTGATTGTCCCTATATTTTTGGATGTTCCTATACTTTTTAATATTTCTAATAAAGTGAATTTTCCCTGCACTTGCATCCGCTTACCGCCGTGTTACCTAACACTATGTCTCTTAGGTTTGATTAGAGTTACTTGGCATGAAAAAGGCTTATGTTCTTCAAACACTAGCTTTTGTGACACAGCATTTTAAATTCTGTACAATAGATGTCTCTGAAAAATGAAAAATCTCATCCAATGCTGTCTGTCTGAACCTAACCACTGTCTGGGTGGATATGTACAGCATGAGTGTGTGTGTGTGTGTGTGTGTGTGTGTGTGTGTGTGTGTGTGTGAGAGAGAGAGAGAGAGAGAGAGAGAGAGAGAGAGAGAGAGAGAGAGAGAGAGAGAGAGAGAGAGAGACTCACGCAGTAAATACTCAGCTGTGTCCTGTTTATAATCAGCATCCTCAGGAAAGTGATCAATCTTCTTACACACCCCACGAAATGTCCCTACAGAGAAACACAAAGGGAGAGATTGAAAAAGAGATAGAGACAGAAAAAAGAGAAGGAAAGCCAGAGAAAGGAGAGTCAGATATAAAGAAAAGAGACAGAGTGAGACAGATACCCAGTGTCTGATGCAGTGTGCATATTTAACATTTTATATATTTAAGTTTCAAACATTTGTTTTCACTTTGTGTCATTAATATGGATGGTTACACTGAGTGGTGTGTGTGTGTGTGTGTGTGTGTCTGTGTGTGTGTGTGTGTGTGTGTGTGTGCTTGGCTGCACGCTCAAGATGACAAATGAACAAAAATAACATGGCTGCCCTCAGGCAGAGTACACACACCAACACACACACACACACACACACACACACACACACACACACACACACACACACACACACACACACAAAAAGATGTTTAGTGGCCCTGAAGTGCACTGTGTCTACTAATTAGTACACTGTGTGTACTAATAGTATAAACATGCCACACAGCAGCAACACTCTTTACACTGATCATTACATACTTATTCAGCATAATCATCTGACTGATCAATCAGAACATAAAAAATATAGAAATGTACATTTTTAAATCTTCCAAGATCCCAATAAGCTAAAAGATTCTTACATATCAGATATATGTTCCTTAAAAATTTTGTCTAGCTACAGTCCTAAACCAAAACCCAACAATCAGAGATGCCATGCCCTACAGTGCTGTGAAATATTTATTGCCCCATCTTGCTTTCTTTTGTTTTTGTGTAGATCTCATACTAAATTGTTTCAGAAATGAAAACACAATCTAAGATAAAACAAACGCAACCTGAATAAACACAAAATACAGTTTTCAAATGAAAATGTTATTTGTTGAAGTAAAAAAAGTTATCCAATACCAGCTGGGCCTGTGTGAAAATGTATTTGCCCCCGTAGTTACTAATTCCCCAAATCTATGAAACTGCATTCATAATGGGGTTCAGCTGGGCTAGACGCAACCAGGCCTGATTACTGCAAACCCTGTTCAATCAAATCAACACTTAAATAGAACTTTTTCAACAGCATGAAGTTGGTTAAAACCCAGGAACACACTATGCCAAAATTGAAAGAAATTCCAGAAATGATGAAGAAGAATGTGATTGAAATACATCAGTCTCGGAAGGGTTACAAAGCTATTTATAAAGCTCTGGAACCAAAGTGAGAGCCATTATCTCCAAATAGAAAAACTTGGCACAGTAGTGAACCAAGAAGTGGCTGACCTTCCAAAATTCCTCCAAGTGCACAGCAACTACTCATCCAAGAAGTCAAGGACAACATCAAAGGACCTACAGGCCTCTCTTTCATCAATAAAAGTCACTGTTCATGACTCCACTATCAGAAAGACACTGGGCAAAAATGGCATCCATGGAAGCGTGGTGAGGCAAAAACCACTGCTAACCCAGAAGAACATTAAGGCTTGTCTGAATTTTGCCAAAACACACCTTGATAATCCTCAAACCTTTTGGGAGTATGTTCTGTGGACTGATGAGTCAAAAGTGGAACCGTTTGGAAGACAGGGGTCCCGTTAGATCTGTCATAAACCAAACACAAAATTCCACAAAAAGAACATCATACCTACGGTCAAGCATGGTGGTGGAAGTGTGATGGTGTGGGGATGCTTTGCTGCTTCAGGGCCTGGCCAACTTGCAATAATTGAGGGAAACATGAATTCTGCTATCTAACAGAAAATGCTAAAGGAGAATGTCCGGTCTTCAGTCCCTTAGTTGAAACTCAAGCGCAACTGGATTATGCAGCAAGACAATGATCCAAAGCATAGGAGTAAGTCCTAGTCCTGGAAGTAAGTGAACAACTGATCTCCAGTTATTGGAAGCGTTTGGTTGCAGTTATTGCTGCTAAATGTTAGATTTTAAGTTTAAGGGGGCAATTAGTTTTCACATTGGTGATAGGTGTTGGATAACATTTTTTGCTTGAAAACAAAAAAAATAAAGAAATAGAAACTGTATTGTGTGTTTACTCAGGTTACATTTGTTTTATGTTGTATTTCATTTGAAGATCTAAAACTATTCAGTATGAGATATACACAAAAACAGAAGAAATCAGGATGAGGGCAAATACTTTTTCACAGCATTGTATGTGGCATCATATGACACCTAGTGACCACCCACTCAGCTCCCAAAGTATCTGGGGCAAGAGACCATGTCTACAACACTGCAGTATGGCTCACTGCTTAAAAGCCCGGTTAAAAGTATGGAATGTAAAGATCAACAAAACTAGAGCAATACAATATAAAACACATGAAAACACAATTTGTATACAAAACAAAAATGCATGTAATGACTACACAACATTAATATCTATTCAAAAGCATAACACTGGAGAAAATATGCGAGCACAGTGTTTGTGCAACAACCTGAGAGTGAAGAGAAAATTATTCTTGACAATTCACAATGGTCTTTTCCCACACTAACAACATTAACTACACAGTCTTGTGACTTTGCCTATTAAAAGTTGTTTTTAATGTATCATGGTGATGAATAGACGACAAACAATCTGCACTAATGCTTCTGAAAAAAGGGAACAAAGTCAGTGTCCAGCTGGGATTATAGATGCTTTTCACTAGAAATATGAAAGCTGCCAAGCACTTTCATGGTGTTGACCAGGGGTGACCAATAGGTTGATCGCGATCTACCAGTTGATCGCAAAGCCAATGATGCTAGATCATTTAAATATGCTTTTGTTAAATTCGAATAACAATAAATATAACAATGTCCTTCATTCTCCTTTTAGTTTCTGTCTGACTTGCACTTGATCAGTGCACTTGCACTTCAGAGACGCCTGTTTCTGGCTTATTTGGAGGAAGCTGACTGCACTTGATGAGTAAATTTTGACCAGGCGAGATCTTTGTTCATTCATTTTCCATAACAACTAACTAGGTAACCTATTTTGCGCCTTCCAAGGGCTTCAGAGAACAGAGAGTGAAATTGCAAAGGTAGCAGTATTTGGTAGCGTACATAAATGACCTTCATCCATAAACCATAAATCTAAAATAAATTCCAACCATCTGAAAATGAGCGCGGTACCAAGCAAAAAGCCAAAACCTTACCATTTCCATGCGGAGTTTCTGATCTGCCAAACAAGTATAGCTATTCCAAAGAAAGGAAACGTGGACAGACATTTTAGGACACTTCATAAAAACTATGACAATGATTTTCCTGCAAGATGCGACCCCTTAGAAGAACAAAGGTGAAAGAACTGAAATCTCAATTAATTGGTCAACAGTCACTTTTTACTCGCCCAGGCCTAAAAGCAAAGGTAGCCACGGAGGCATCACTCCGGGTGAGTCACACCATCGTTAAACATATTGATTAAACAAATGATAAAGGACGCGTTTGTCGAGGCCGCAGACTCGTTGTTTCGGGATTTTATAAACAAATCTGAGATTGTGTCCGCTATCAAAGCTATTCAGCTATCGAGAAATACAGTTACACAACGTTGTGTAATGATGGCTGATGACTTGACACAGCAACTTAGAAAGGACAAAACTGACTGTGAATGATTCTCTCTGCAGTTAGATGAGTGCACAGACATTAGCGATTCAGCACAATTGTGCTTTTTTATAAGGATGGTGTTTAAAGACATGACAGCGAGAGAGGAACTACTAACACCTATGCCTATGAAAGAACACACTCGGGGTGAGGACATTTTTCAGTCATTTAAGGACTTTGTCGACAAAACACAGCTACCGATGTCTAAATTGGTGTCAATCACCACTGACGGTGCACCTGCGATGGTTGGCCGTTCGAATGGATTCATTGCCAAGTGCAAGGAGGAGGATGCTTTTCCCACCTTCCTTAATTATCACTGTATTATACACCAACAAGCACTGTGTGCGAAAATGCTGAACATGAAAGAGATCATGGATGTGTCCATGAAAATCATCTACTCAATTCGTGCACGCTCACTTCAGAGACGTCTGTTTCGTGTTTATTTGGAGGAAGCTGACTGCAACCACACAGAGCTCCTGCTGCATACAGATGTCAGATGGTTAAGCAGGGGCAAATTCTTGCAAAGATTTCACGAGCTACTGCCTGAGATAAAGGAGTTTCTCCTATCTACAAAAAAATACAGAATACAAACAACATGAGGATGAGCTTTTAGGTTTGGCTTTTTTGACTGACCTGACTAACATGCTGAATGAGCTAAATTGAGAGCTGCAAGGTAAAGATAAGATGGTGGTCAACATTATCAGCTCAGTTAATGCTTTCAAACGAAAACTACAGTTACTCACATCTAAGCTGCAGTGCCACAAACTTCCAAAACATTGCATCTGAGCTGCATAAGCAAGGAAAGGAGCCTGCACAATTTGAGAGTGAGCGCTACATTGAGCAAATTGAAAAGGTCAGGCCAGACTTTGACAAACGTTTTCAAGACTTTGCTTTACTTGAGCCAATCACTACATTCATGTGCTTTCCATTTGGAGATGAGCAGGAGGTTGATTCCCTGGCCTCAGACATGAGAAAGCTGTTTCAGATGAACCCATCAGCATTGGAGGAGGACAGTGCTTTTTAATTTGAATTTAATTTCCAGTAGGAACAGGATCCGGCACCTCCAAAATATAGCACACCCGCGTTCCGGAACCTTTTTATGTGGCTCCGGCACCTCTACAGCTGGATGGTTAAAATCTCACGCACCAATATTATAAAAACAAATAGTTTTAGTTTTTAATTCACCAAAAGTAAAACAGAACAACAAAAAAGACTGCAATAAAAATGCTAATATTATATCACTGGTGCTCAAATACTGCTAACAGCCAATCAATAGCCTCTTTCACATAACGTAATCATGTCGTGAAGTGAAGCCTACAGTTACCTAGCATGCCCGGTAGAGTGTGTCATGGCGAAAAGAAAGCAGTTATCATTAACAGCATTTTTTTAACACAAACAACGACAGTGAGAAAACAGAGCAAAATACTAAAAAGACAAGAGTCCAAGAGAGCGAGCGGCTGCAGGTCACTTGAAGCAGTTTGGTGACCGTTCCCACGACTAACAGTGATAACGCTATAGCCTGATTGTGCGCTTATGAGGCTAAATGTTGTTAACCTGCACATGGCTTTGAAAGTGAGACTGACAGGAATTAAACAGGGTGAACAGCCCATGTACAGTCATTCGGGCTTTTAGGGAGTACAGGGACTCAAATAGACAAAAAGTTCCAGAAGGACTGAGGCAGTTGTTGGCCTCTGTGAATACCATACCAATCTCCAGTGGAGCGTGAGCAGGGTTTGTACAAAATCAGTCTTATTTGTAGCTCGCAGTGTGAATCCATTCTCAGCCCCACCATCTCGTCTCTCATGTTTTTGAACATCGTGGGTCCACCGCTTACAAAGTTCAATCCCAAGCCATTTGTGCTCATGGATACGTAAGGGACACAGGGAAGAGGAGGAGGACACTGACATGACGGCTTTGGGGAATATTTTGTGTTACGTAAGACAAGAGAAGTTAGGTTTCTCGATTATGTTGTGCAGTTAATGTTAGTTTATTGTAAGTAAGCCTACTGTATGAAACGTAGCTTTGTTTTCAAAGTGCTTTGGGCAAATGTGTTTTGTAGCTAACTGAGATGACAGCACATAAATTGATAGAATTTGCCACCCATAAATGTTTCTTTTTGTACTGAGAATACTCACTGTTATAAACTCGTTACGTCGCTGTACCAGGTGAGTAATTACACAGGCCGAACTATCAGCACTGAATATCGTTGGCTACGTGAGATTCTAGAAGCACTTTTACGTGTCTGTAAGTTTGGGGACCGGGACCTTTCGCATGCCTCTCAACTTGCCGGATCACTGCCCACTTATTGTTCCGGGACCTGCAGATCTACAAATTAAGCACTGGAGGAGGAGATTTTAGACTGACATTCAGGTGGAGGTGAGGGCATCTTATGGACAGTTTTGGAACCTTCTTGCAGAAGACAAGTATCCAAATATCAGAACATGTGCCACCTCATTGACTGCACTGTTTGGCTCAACTTATTTATGTGAATCAGCCTTTTCTCACATGAAGATTATTAAATAAAAACACCGGTCCACCATAACTAATGACAATTTGGAGGCCTGTTTGAGATTAGCTACCAGCAGCTACTGCCTCCGGGCAGTATGCAAAACTGTCTGATTCAGTGCAAGTCATCAGAATAAGGTAAATGCCCTGGCTATTGTAATCTACTGTGCTGTAGGTGTTTTGAGTTAGTGTTAAAATTTAATGATATCAACATTGAACATTATTATTTTTTAAAATTAATTATTAGATGAATTCCATGTAGAGATACATGCAGTAGTCCCAACAAGCATTTGTAATGTATTTTTAAAAATGAAACTGTGTGTTTTTTTGAGTTAGGAGAACTTATTGAGTTGGTAATTTAAAAGTAGAGCATCACGCAAAAAATTGGGCACCCCTGGTGTAGACTGTATATAGCCAAAATTTATGTGCCACATGTACATGCCACAATACCAATTTAAGTAGCATGTGTAATAAATTCTATGTTGAATCAAATAAAATAATATCTTTCTTTCTAAAGCTACTTTTTGTAATGTCTATTCAATGCTTTTCTCATCTAACTTAATTTAATTTAATTTTCTAATTTAATGACTTTAAATGATCTTTTGGGGGGTAATTTCTCAGCCAAAATTGATGTGCAATTAATTGTGATTAATTTGATTAATTAATCAGCACATCATGTAATTAATTAAAAATTTTAAAATTTTAATCGATTGACAGCTCTAATAAATATCCAATTTGAGAATGTGTAATATTGAATAAAGATTATCACTGAGTGAGCATTTGAACCAAATTAACGTCACAATTGAATACATTTAGCAGGTGTGTTGCAACAAACACAAAAACAGTCTAAATAAAGTTTAAATCAAAATAATAAGCGTGAGTTTAGAGGCACGGTTGATATGGGATGCAAACGCTACTTCTGTTCAAGAAGGACATATGGAGGATATTCTGCTAAGATGGTGTGTTACTTATTAATATTTATTATTCAAACACATGGCTAGAACAATGCTAACACGAACTACTTGTTAGTCTAGAGAAGTCCAGAGCCTTAAGTTTGGAATATGCCCAGAGAAATTCCTGGCGCACTGCTAAGGCGCTGAAAACCTGGCAGAGGTAATGGAGGATAGCAACAGTTGCTAAGCAGTGATTTGATTTTAAAATGACATCCCACTATAGGTACTGAAATAGATTATTACATGACAACATAATGACTGTTTGGTTACTGTTTCTTCTCTCAATCAAACACAAGTGAAAAAAAGACAAGCATTGAGTGAACACAATACTGACTCTCTTGTCACAGGGTCATGCAAAATTACAGCGAAATTAAAGTCTGTTGTCAAACCTTTTAACCTGAACAATTAAGAAATTCAAGTTCTTGGGGCTTAATTTTTTAGATGAAAGAAATGGTGTGTCAAGTATTTTGTGAAACGACTGACATATCAAATTATTGTGAAACACAACCTAGACCAAGGCTGTCTAAACTACAGGCTTTTTGTAAAGGCCTTCATGCTATTAAAAATGATCCCATTATTGAGGAAAGTTAAAATAGTTCCTGATTTTAACAGTGGATAGTATTATTAAAATAATTCTACAGGCAGACATAATCAAGGTACTCATGGTAGTTCTTATGATTTTTTTTTCACAGCAGTGGACTCCTAATTTTTGTATTCAATTTTATGTTATTTATATAGAGTTTTTACAATGGACATTATCACAAAGCAGCTTTACAGAAATTCAGATGTACTGTAGGATTAGATCCCCAATGCGCATGCCAGAGGTGACTGTGGCAAAGAAAAACTCCCTGAGACATCATGAGGAAGAAGGAAGCCTGGAGCCTATCCCAGGGGACTTGGGGCACGAGGCGGGGGACACCCTGGACGGGCACAAATGCACACACACTAGATTATTTGGAAATGCCAATCAGCCTACAATGCATGTTTTTGGACTAGGGGAGGAAACTGGAGTACCCAGAGGAAGCCCCCAAGGCACAGGGAGAACATGCAAACTCGAACCCCCAATCCTGGCGGTGTGAGGCAAGCATGCTAACCACTAAGCCACCGTACCCCCAATATAGAAATGTAATTTTTGGTTTTCCGGAATACGAAATGAAATGGTACCTTTTTCTTTATAAATCTTATATTTTTATTAGCAAAGTACCATATTCATAAATGTAAATTCTCAAAGTGAAACCTCTCTTTTGGTCTTCAAATGTGAGCTTAAAAGTTATTTTGAGTCTATTGTACCATCAGAGAACTTAAAAGCAATAAGAACTTTTGCTGTGTACAAAGACTTGGGGATCAATTGGGACTAATATTAGTGTCTCTGAATGACTTTATATACAGGACATTTTATTTATTGATTTATTATTTTCCTCTGTTCTCCTGGATTGTTGATATTGTTATAGTGTTCTTACTGGCATAACAATAATAATAATAAAAAAAAAAAACCCTATAAAGTCTGTACACTATAAAGCAGGTTGTCCACTAATTGTAGGGTTGGCGGTTCGATTCCTGGCCCACATGACTATGTGCCGAAGTGTCCTTGGGCAAGACACTGAACCCCAAGTTACTCCCGATGGCAGGCATGATAGCTCTGCTGCTACTGGTGTGTGTGTGAGTGTGTGTGTGAATGGGTGAATGAGACACAGTGTAAAGCGCTTTGTAAAAAGGCGCTATATAAGTGCAGACCATTATGCCACCCTTAAAATCAACGATATTTGTTTCATTCATTCATGTTCAGTAAGTGCTTTATCTTGATCCCTAGCCTATCCCTGGAAAACTGGCCGTGAAGTGAGAATACACCCTGGATGGGATAATAATGTTCCAGTGATTACGCAAATGAACTAAAATCATCCGTGCATTTTTAAATAGCACAAACTGAAAGTTAGTAACATATGACTTACACCTGACAGAGCAATGTATAAACTGAAGTTAAAATAGAAACATATCAATAGTTTACTTTCAAGGAAAATAACTTTATGTAAGATGTTTTACATTAATGAAAGAAACTTTATTCCTTATATATTCACTATTCAAGACATTTTAGTCGTTTCTTCTTTATGTATGCAAAGGTTTGCATACCAATAAACTGAATTATTAATAAAGAAAAACATCTGTTCAAAGGTTTGCTTCTCCCTGAATGTAATATAAATATTCTTGCGTAAAATTGCCTACAATAAACTTGTATTTTAATGGAGCTTTTGGATCCTTCCAGAGAGAACAGAATAGAATAATAAAAAAGACAGAATAAAGCAATAAAATGACTGAAATCACCATTCAGGCCACTCTCAGTAGGGGTGGAATGATACAAAAATATTCTGGTGTGGTGCTCCAACCTAATATGGTGGTTTTCAGTATGTCACGGCTTCTGCTTATGGCTTCTATTTTCACAGAGACATAGAAATACACTATGTAGGCTTTGAAATAAAGGCTTCTCAGTCCTATATAGTGCAGTTTATGTTCAATTGGTATACAACTCCCTACTTTCAATATAAAGGGCATGACTTCATCCAAGTGTTTCACACTTTAGTCGTGCAGCAAATTTCACCTTTCAGCTTATAACAAAAGGCTAACAATCTAACTGTTTTACAGTCCCTCCAAGATTTTTCAATTTTGCGATCACAGAAATTAACGCAAAATCAAGCAAGCTTCACAATATTTGGAGAAGCTTGCAATTTTTTAAAAAATTACTACAGATTTTCTGCAGTTTTGGGCCGAGATGTGTCATGTGACATCATCACAACATGCATTCAGCCAAAGCCCTCTTCGATTCATGTGCCTCGAACATAAGTACAGCTAAAAGGTCTCATTTACCAACAAATATCACTGCGAAAGACTGTGCAAAACAATTTATTGTATTTGCGATTTCACCAATTCAAGTAGTTTTCTGCAAAAATAAAAGCTCTGCAAATTTGGAAAAAAGCTAAATTAAGCACTGTTGGCCGCAACAATCACAAAAAAAACCCTGAAACTATAAATTCTGTACGGACTGGTTTTAAATTACACCGCCCTGCATCTAGAAACAAAGTTTATGCTGTTTTGCAAATCACACTTGTTTCTACCTATTTTGGTCATGCTGAGTTCAAATATGCCACTGAAAATTCCCTATCACGTACTGTTTTCCCACAAAATAAGAATGAAGTTTTTAATAATTTTGCTATATTTATATTGCTTTCAGGGTTTTATTTAAATTGGTAGAAGCTGTCAAATTTCACTATTATTATTTATTAATTACAACAATAGGCACACAAAACATAACACTTGTTTACAACATGAACAGCACACAAATAGTCTGTGAAATGTTTGTGAAAATCTCTAAATAAAGCTATTTCAAAAGACGAACATTATAATAATATTCAGAGTGCTTAAGGAGTGAACTTCCTTTTGAGGGATTTTCTGGAATGGCAAAACACCCACAGATGTAGCAGAAATCATCTGGGCTATGGTCACATTTCCGTCTTTCACTGGTCATTATAAATCCCTGAAATCAGGAGTTTTGTGTGCATGTAAGTGTGCCTAGCATTCATATAAGGGCTAATCAGAGGAAAAGTGATGAATGTTGCTCACCTATTGTACATAAACATAGTGTTTCCTGTGTTGGTGGCAGTGTATCTGGCAATAGCTCTAACGTTTATGGTCCATCTTAAGCAAAAAAGCTCTACACTGGACATCAGGCTTTGTGAAAAGTTGTGATGTTCTAGAGCAAAACTAACAGCATATCTGGACTCAGCATCTAAGTATTAGTAAGAAACAACTATCAGATCCTATTCAGCAAATCTGATGCAGGGCAGTGTTATCACAGTGTCAGGTCAACTCAAGCTTCGAACTCCCAGAATACACTGCAGCCTACAAACATGGCTGCCGCAGACTACAATTTCCAACTCCACACGCCGGCACGTTCTCAGTCTCTGGAGTTCTAATTATCACACAGCTGTTGCCCATTACACACATACACTCACACCACCCTTTACAAAGGACATTCAGTCACTAGGACTTTGCTAAGTAACGCTCATTGTGCATACTCTGACTTACCCAGCCTTAATCCCATCTAGCTATTCTGGTTTTGATATTTTGATTGTTCCTGGTTTTCTGAGATTCTGTTTTTGTCTACACTGCCCTGTTTGCTGATTGCCTGACCCTTTGCTTGACCTTGAACTTGCCTAACGTATTGGATTTGTTTGCTGAACTGCCATCATTAAAACCGGTTTTGACTGCACTTGCATCTGTCTCAACCTATCTTTATGACAGATTACTTCACCCTCCCTATGGATGCAGCAGGAGAAATGCAGCAAGCCATCACGGCTCATGGACAGCTATTAGGAGAGCAACAGCAGCATCTGGTGGATATCGATAACAATCTCAACCTCCTATCTCAAGCCATCACTGCCAGTACTGCGCGTGGTGTCCCTGCCCCCCCAAGCTACCATCTCTACCCACCGAGCTCCCATGCCCACACCAGAGAAATTCGCCGGTTATTCGTCACTTTGTAAGGGATTTCTTTTGCAATGCTCCCTTTATTTCGCCTGTCACGAAGGAATGTCTGAAGCAAAGAAAATTGCTTGGTTCATGAATTTACTCACTGATAAAGCCTTAAAATGGGCTACGGCCGTATGGGAGATTGGAGGCCAGCCGACGGCTTCATATGCTCGGGTTCACTGAAATGTTCTGCCGAGTTTTCGACCATTCGCCAGAGAGCAAAGAGGTGGGCGAACTTCTCCTTACTCTACGCCAAGGTCCACACATGGTTTCGTACTATTGCGGCTGGAAGTGGATGGAATGACGCCGCTCTGAAAGCCGCATTCCGACAGGGTCTCAACCCGGAAATACTAACAGAAATGGCATGCAGAGACGAACCGCTCATGCTGGATTCACTTATTGACCTAGCCATACGGCTGGACCACCTGCTTCACAGCCGAAGTCACAACCCGGGATCAGGGAGTTTTCCGAGAATGACCGCTCTGGTTGAACCCATGCAACTGGGGCACACTAAGATCAGTGAGGAGGAGAGAGAGAGGAGACGCCGTGAACACCGATGTTTCTACTGTGGTAGTTCTGACCACCTCATCGGACTCTGTCCTCTGCGCTCCAAGTCCACTGCCAAATCCATCTGCAAGTGGGAGAGCCACACCCCGCTATGCAACGGTGAGTCATGACCATACTCTCTCTCTCCAATCATTTACGCTACCAGTCACAGTGCAACTCTCAGGTGTGGTTTCTCTCTTAACAGCATTAATCGACTCTGGGTCGGCGGGGGAACTTCATGGACATGGAGACAGCGAACAGGCCTCAATGTTCCCGTACAATGCCTGTCATGTCCACAAAAAATTCATGCCATTGACAGAGGACCCACTGGAGATGGCCTCATTCACTTCTGCACTGCACCCATCCTATTCAAAGTCTCTGCACTTCATCAGGAGGAGATCACGTTCCTGGTCACCGTCACAAAGAAACATCCCATCATATTGGGGTTCCCCTGGATGTGTCTCCACAACCCCCAAATCTCATGGCGACACCGAGAGATCACAAAGTGGTCTAATTACTGCCACCAACATTGTCTGCAATCGCCACAGCTCTGTCAAGCATCCACATTGGTGGAGAGTCCAGAAAACAATCAACGCCACTATTCATCCCTCCGGAGTACCCGGACCTTGGTGACATTTTCAGCAAAGCCAAAGCCCAAGGATTACCCCCACACCGTCTGTATGACTGTGCCATTGAACTGCATCCAGGAAGCACACCTCCCCATAACAGGGTCTACCCCCTTTCCTTCAAGGAACAAGAAGCTATGGAGGAATATATACAGAAGGCATTGCAACAGGGGTACATTCGCCCATCCACATCTCCTGCTTCTGCTGGGTTCCTTTTTGTGGAGGAAAAGGGGGGGGGCCTACGACCATGTATCGATTATCGTGGACTCAATCAAGTCACCATAAAGTATCATTATCCATTACCTCTGGTTCCAGCAGCACTCTAACAGCTTTGTTCCGCACAAATCTTCACCAAGCATATAATCTAATACGCATCCGAGAAGAGGACGAGTGGAAAACTGCCTTTAGCACCACCTGGTCACTATGAGTACTGCGTCATGCCATATGGGCTTTCTTGTGCTCCCTCAGTATTTCAAAGCTTTATCAATGACATTTTAAGAGACATGCTGGGCAAATATGTCATCGCTTACATTGACGACATTCTAATCTACTCACCCTCATATGAAACCCATGTCCAACATGTTCGCCAAGTCATCCAACACCTCGTCCAGAATCAATTATTTATTAAAGGAGAGAAATGCGAATTCCACCAATGTACCATCTCCTTCCTGGGCTATATCATTTGCCCGGTTGGAGTCTCCATGGATCCAGGGAAAATGTCTGCAGTTACCAAGTGGCCCACACCCAGAACTCTCAAAGACCTACAACGATTCCTGGGCTTTGCCAACTTTTATCGACGGTTCATTCGGGGATTTAGCTCTATAGCTCACCCCATGACCGACCTGCTCATGAAAAGAACCAAGCATCTTGCATGGAACCCCACTGCTGAGGTGGCCCTCAATCAACTGAAAACAGCCTTCACCACAGCTCTCATTTTGAAACACCCTGACCCCAAGAAACCATTTATTGTAGAGGTGGATGTTTCAGAAACAGGAGTAGGAGCTGTTCTGTCCCAGCGATTTGGGGAAAGACCCAAGCTTCATCCCGTGGCCTACTACTCTAAAAAACTCTCCCCCACGGAACAAAATTATGACATTGGGAACAGGGAGCTACTGGCCGTAAAGCTGGCCTTCGAGGAGTGGCACCACTGGCTGAAGGGTGCTCTTCATCCATTCACAATTTTCACTGATCTCCAAGAACTTAGAGTACATCAAGACAGCGAAACGTTTAACCCCTCGTCAAGCGCGGTGGTCCTTGTTCTTTGCCAGATTTCAGTTTACCCTCTCCTACCGACCTGGGTCAAAAAACACTAAGGCCGACGCCCTTTCACGTCTTCATGGGCCCAGTGTACAGCAAGATTCAGAGGAGCACATTTTTCCTCAATCATGCTTTGTGGAAGCTATATCCTGGGAGTTGGATCAAGCCATAGCACGCACTCCGCCACAACACATTCCAAGATCATGCCCACCAACCAAGATATCCATGCCAAGCCATCTATGATTGCAGCTAGTAAAATGGGCACATAACTCCCTTGCCACATCGCACCCAGGAACACAACGCAAGTGCCAATTACTACAGGATAAATACTGGTGGCCAAACATGCTTGCGGAAGTAAGCTGCATAGTCTCATCGTGCTCCACCTGTGCCCGAGCCAAGGTCCCCCGAACCTTGCCCGCCGGGAAGCTTCAGCCCTTACCTATACCACAGAGACCCTGGTCACACATTGTTATTGACTTTATCACTGACCTCCTAGAATCCCAGGGCTATACCACCATCTTAAGCGTCACTGACCGATTTTCTAAATCCCTACAACTCATTCCATTGCCCAGCATGCCCACAGCCTTCATCACTGCTGAACTTCTGTTCACTCATGTTTTCAGATATTTTGGGATCCCAGAGGATATAGTCAGCGACAGAGGCACTCAATTTTCCTCACGTGTATGGGCAAGTTTTATGAAAAAATTAGGAGTGTCGATCAGTTTAACCTCAGGCTATCACCCACAGACCAATGGACAGGTGGAGAGGGCCAATCAGCAGACAGGGTAGTTCCTTAGAACTTTCTATGCTGACAACTAGGAGGATTGGGCTCAGTTTCTACCCTGGGCTGAGTATGCCCAAAACTCACTCAGACATTCTGCTACTCAGCTCACACCTTTCCAATGTGTACTTGGGTATCAACCACCGTTATTTCCTTGGAACGCCACTCCCACCGACTCTCCAGCAGTTGATCATTGGTTTCAAAGAAGTGAACATGTATGGGAAACCACACACCAACGTCTAGAAAGAGTGGCACAAACTAACAAATCAAACGCAGACCGACACCGAGGAGAGAACCCCCACTACAAGCCAGGAGACAGAGTTTGGCTAGCCACCAAAGACCTCCGTCAACCCCAAACCTGCAGAAAACGTTGCTACAGGTACATAGGCCCCTTCAAAATCCTAAAACAAATGAATGACGTCACCTACAGACTGGACTTGCCACGACATTACCGCATTGCCCCATCCTTTCACGTACAGTGAGGGAAAAAAGTATTCCCTGATGATTTTGTATGTTTGCCCACTGACAAAGAAATGATCGGTCTATAATTTTAATGGTACGTGTATTTTAACAATGAGAGACAGAATAACAACAAAAAAATCCAGAAAAATGCATTTCAAAAAAGTTATAAATTGATTTGCATTTTAATGAGTAAAATAAGTATTTGACCCCTTCGACTTAGTACTTGCTGGCAAAACCCTTGTTGGCAATCACAGAGGTCAGATGTTTCTTGTAGTTGGCCACAAGGTTTGCACACATCTCAGGAGGGATTTTGTACCACTCCTCTTTGCAGATCCTCTCCAAGTCCCTTTTAACTCCCTTTAAAAGAGTGCTCCTAATCTCAGGTCTCGAGGCTGACATTTGGCAACTCGAACCTTCAGCTCCCTCCACAGATTTTCTATGGGATTAAGGTCTGGAGACTGGCTAGGCCACTCCAGGACCTTAATGTGCTTCTTCTTGAGCCACTCCTTTGTTGCCTTGGCTGTGTGTTTTGGGTCATTGTCATGCTGGAATACCCATCCACGACCCATTTTCAATGCCCTGGATGAGGGAAGGAGGTCCTCACCAAAGATTTGATGGTACATGGCCCCATCCATCGTCCCTTTGATGCGGTGCAGTTGTCCTGTCCCCTTAGCAGAAAAACACCCCCAAAGCATAATGTTTCCACCTCCATGTTTGACGGTGGGGATGGTGTTCTTGGGGTCACAGGCAGCATTCCTAACTCCAAACACGGCGAGTTGAGTTGATGCCAAAGAGCTCGATTTTGGTCTCATCTGACCACAACACTTTCACCCAGCTCTCCTCTGAATCATTCAGGCAAACTTCAGATGGGCCTGTACATGTGCTTTCTTGAGCAGGGGGACCTTGCGGGCACTGCAGGATTTCAGTCCTTCATGGCGTAGTGTGTTACCAATTGTTTTCTTGGTGACTATGGTCCCAACTGCCTTGAAATCATTAACAAGATCCTCCCGTGTACTTCTGGGCTGATTCCTCACCGTTCTCATGATCAATGAAACTCCACGAGGTGAGATCTTGAATGGAGCCCCAGACCGAAGGAGACTGACAGTTATTTTGTGTTTCTTCCATTTGCGAATAATCGCACCAACTGTTGTCACCTTCTCACCAAGCTGCTTGGCGATGGTCTTGTAGCCCATTCCAGGCTTGTGTAGCTCTACAATCTTGTCCCTGACATCCTTGGACAGCTCTTTGGTCTTGGCCATGGTGGAAAGTTTGGAATCTAATTGATTGATTGCTTCTGTGGACAGGTGTCTTTTTACAGGTAACAAACTGAGATTAGGAGCACTCCCTTTAAGAGAGTGCTCCTAATCTCAGCTCATTACCTGTGTAAAAGACACCTGGGAGCCACAAATCTTGCTGATTGATAGGGGATCAAATACTTATTTCACTCATTAAAATGCAAATCAATTTATAACTTTTTTGAAATGTGTTTTTCTGGATTTTTTTTGTTGTTATTCTGTCTCTCACTGTTAAAATACACCTACCATTAAAATTATAGACTGATCATTTCTTTGTCAGTGGGCAAACATACAAAATCAGCAGGGGATCAAATACTTTTCCCCTCACTGTATCTAGATTAAAACTGGTCCGACAAGGTCCCCTAGCCACGGACACACCTCCAGCTACTCCTCCAGCTCCCCTAGAAATTGAAGGTCAACCTGTTTATCTGGTAAAAGATTGCCGCCGCAGAAGAGGTAAACTAGAGTACCTGATCGACTGGGAGGGGTACGGGCCAGAGGAACAGTGCTGAGTGCCAGCACACAACATCCTCGACCCCAATCTGCGCAGAGAATTCCATGCCGACCATCCTGAATGCCCAGGCCCATGACCCAGAGGGAGACCCAGAATTGCCAGTGCTCCTGGAGCACAGTGCTCCTCCCTTGGGGGAGGGTTATGTCAGGTCAACTCAAGCTTCGAACTCCAGTTCCCAGAATACACTGCAGCCTACAAACATGGCTGCCGCAGACTACAATTTCCAACTCCATACGCTGGCACGTTCTCAGTCTCCGGAGTTCTAATTATCACACAGCTGTTGCCCATTACACATATACACTCACACCACCCTTTATAAAGGACATTCAGTCACTAGGACTTTGCGAAGTAACGCTCATTGTGCATACTCTGACTTATCAAGCCTTTATCCCGTTTAGCTATTCTGGTTTTGATATTTTGATTGTTCCTGGTTTTCTGAGATTCTGTTTTTGTCTACACTGCCCTGTTTGCTGATCGCCTGACCCTTTGCTTGTCTTGACCTTGAACTTGCCTAACGTATTGGATTTGTTTGCTGAACTGCCATCATTAAAACCGATTTCAACTGCACTTACATCTGTCTCATCCTATCATTGTGACACACAGTAAAAAATACATACCAATATATTGTCACTGTAGATTAGTGGTGTAATGTAATGCCACGGGGGCACGGTGGCTTAGTTGTTAGCATGTTTGCCTCGCACTGTCAGGGTTGCAGGTTCAATTCTCACCTCCGCCCTGTGTGTGTGGAGTTTGCATGTTCTGCATGTTTGCATGGTTTCTCCCCCCCGGGTACTCTGGTTTCCTCCCCAATTCAAAGACATGCATTACAATTGGCTGATTGGCATTTCTGAATTGTCCATAGTGTGTGAATGGGAGTGTGCCCTGTGATGGGTTGTGCCCTGAGTCCCCTAGGATAGGGTCCAGGCTCCCCATGGTACAGAAAATGGATGGATGCAATGCCACTATATGTACCTGTATCTGTTTAGTGCTCCAAATGTGTATATCAGCATCTGTATACCATTATGCCCCCAGAAACTTTGAAAAACATGGAAAAACCCTAGAGGTAGAAATGCAGGCACTGTCAGCATGGACTGTGAATTCTGTCTCTGACAGTCCTTCAGAGATGTGCATGGAACAGATTTTTTCTGTTCTTCAAAGAAATATAGTTGGTTATATTTCCCAAAATATAAACAAACTAACTTAAACCACCACGACCCTGACCAGGCAGTTACAGGTTTTTCCAGCAGGATTCCAGTCCTGATGCACACCTCTAGTCTTAACCAGATGCCTTGTTAACCTCTCTAGCAGGCTTTCAAAAATTGAAAGAAAAAAAACAAAAACACCCCCTGAAAAACCCTGAATAGTGTGCCTCCTTTCCCTATCTGTATTTGTATCCATTAGGAATGTATTCATAAAGGAGACAAAATATGGAAAAAGAGTTTTCTTTCACAAGTACTGATTTTCTCTCTCATCCTGTGTTTCTGCTCCTTTCTGTCATTCCATGTCTCATCTTTCCTTTCTCTGTTCTCTCTCAGTCTTCCCCTTTCTCATTGTCTTCCTTAATAATAGTGTATACGAATCAAACTGATAAACAAAACAGTGTATTATGGGTATTCACTGAAAGACCACAAAAATAGTGCACTATATAGTGAATAGGGAGTTATTTTAGACTTCTCTCTCTCTCTCTCTCTCTCTCTCTCTCTCTCTCTTGCTCTCTGTCTCTCTCTCTCTGACACACACTGTTAGTCACACTTCACAGTAAGACCCGCTTGCCTTAATTTGCTTTCACATTCAGTATTGGCTTAAAGGGGTTTACCCTTCATGTGTAACAATGTTATTTATACCGCAATGATGTCAGTGCTTCCTTAAAAATGCATTTTCCCTGCGTATGGAACGTTGCTTTACTCCTGGAAAGAAAGACCTTTGTGTTCAGTGTTTTTATAAGAGCTACAAAATATAAGGCATTGCCAATACATCTAATGTTTTGACAAGCAATACTAACTCCAGTTGCACGGTTTATTTTATATAATAGATTAGATAGATTTCACATGGTCCATTTAAAGTAGAGACCTTCTCGGTAGGGTGCCAACATTGTACAGCAGGTAGCATTGCTGCCTCACAGCTCCTGATTCTCTAGGTTCTCCAGTTTCCTCCCGCCTCCCAAAAAACATCAGTAGGTGGAATTGCTATGCTAAATTGCCCCTTTCTGTGAGTGAGAGTGTACATGATGCCTTCCCTCTCAGGGTGTGTCCCCGCTCCTCACCCAGTGTTCCCAGGATAGACTTGATAAAGTGACCCTGACCAGAATAAAGCGGTTAGTGAAGATGAATGAAATTTCTTAATATTTGTGCAAAACACTAATTTGGGAATGGGCATATACACTCACTGTCCACTATAGGAACATCATACTAATACTGGGTAGGACCCCCTTTACTCTCAAAACAGACTTAATTCTTTCCACAAGGTTTTGGAAACATTTCTTTGAGATTATGGTCCATGTTGTATCACATAATTGCCTCAGATTTGTCAGCTGCATACTGTGAATCTCCTGTTCAGCCATATCCCAAATGTGCTCTATTAGATTCAGATCTAGTGACTGGGGAGGACATTGAAGAAAATAGAATTAATTTTCATGGACATGGATCCAGTTTGTGCATTGTGACATGGCACATTATCATGCTAGAAGTAGCAATTATAATATGGGTAATCTGTAGCCATAAAGGGCTGCATGTGGTCAGTAACAATGCTCAGATAGGCTGTGCCATTCAAACAATGCTCAATTCTTATTAAAGGACCCAATGTGTGCTAAGAAAACATTCCCCACATCATTATGCCACCACCACCAGCCTGAACTGTTGGTCCATGGAGTCATGCTGTTGATCCAAATTCTGACCTACACATTTTTACATAAAGTGCACGGGCAAACGTGTGCTAACATAAGACAGTACAGTAACTACTAAAACAGGAACAATAGGCACAGTAAGTGACAGTAAGTTCTAGTATGAAAATGTCGATATAACAGTAGTGCAAAAGATAGATGCAAAAGAGTAACAATATAGTTAAAAAATGCTGTGAATGTAAACATAACATGCTGTGACGTAGTATTTAGCAGACTAGCTTACACCAAATATGGACATAGCAGTTATTGCGGTAGCACC
The DNA here is from genome assembly GCA_023630585.1 of Cranoglanis bouderius. Taxonomy (NCBI): domain Eukaryota; kingdom Metazoa; phylum Chordata; class Actinopteri; order Siluriformes; family Cranoglanididae; genus Cranoglanis; species Cranoglanis bouderius. Next base: position 1,745,517 of record CM042539.1, read on the forward strand.
CAGGTAAAGTGTATAATAGTGACAAGAAATTAAACATGATATTTTTTTTATAAATACAGTAGCAGCAAAAGTAACAATGGAAATAACAGTCAATACAAAAAAATGCAAAATATTGCAATGGGAGTGGGATGGTGTTCAGTTCAGAGTTCGTGCATGTGTGTGTGCGTGTGTTAGTCCAGTCTCTGAGTATTGAGGAGTCTGATGGCTTGGGGGAAGAAGCTGTTGCACAGTCTGGCCGTGAGGGCCTCCAGACGGCAGGAGTGTGAAGAGTTTGTGTGAGGGGTGTGTGGGGTCATCCACAATCTTGGCACCCCAAATGACAACTTTGCAATCTGGAAATTCGTTTGACAGGGTTGTGATTAACTGTATCAAAGGCATTTGTAAAGTTGAGCCAATTAAAACCTGCACTTATACAATTACCAGGAGCAGCAGGTCAATACATCCTCATAAAGAATGCAAAGGTCAATGAATATTCATGAATATGTAAATTAAACCCAATCACCCGACAAACTGTCCTAACAGGAGTGGAAAAATCACTAGTCCAGCTGCCTGGGACAAGCAAATTACATATCCGGGCTAACTCTACCTACTGACTGTGCATATATGAAGGAGAACTGAAAGGAGATATATGCACATGCTCAGTCCACAAGGATTATTCCGATGCCTGTATGCATATCATATTCGGAATATGGCTGCAACCCGAATATAGACCTTAAATGGACTTTGATGTGCATGTAAATGTAGTCAGTGACTAAACTGAGCAAAAGACAGCACAGTGCAGCACAAAAATTTTATTACTCTAATAATGCTAGCACAACATTGCATGCAGTCACCTCACATTTAAACAGTTCATCAAACAAATTTGAAGATAGGATGATGGCCATAGCTACACAAAATTTGCCCACTCCCTTGGACTCAAGTACTCATTTATTTTCCATAGTTTGCATTAATGCACTTAATTAGCTCATCATCACTTGCAGTTATATTGTTATTTACTGCTTTTTAGCCTAGTTAATTGGATTTCCAGACAACCAAAACTTGCCCCATGTCCACCCCTGCATGTTACCATAAAAACCACAATCTATTCTTAACTAACATTAGAGAAGTTAGGAAGCTAGCTCATCAAGCAGCTAAAAGCTCTCAGCTACCATAGGCATGTTTCCACTGTGGTTCCAGAGCCATCTGAAAAACTGCAGAGAATGAGAGTCTCTTGAAAGAGTAGTCCACAGTTCCTGAATGAGTTTTGTCCCTATTTTGTTTTTACCTCCAAATAGTTACGAATTAACAAACTGATGCTATATGTTAACAGGAAGTGTAATTACCAGTAAAGCCTAATGTGGAATTCATTCATTCATTCGTTTACCTTCAGTAGCACTTTATTCTGTTAAGGGTTGCAGAGGATCCAAAGCCTATCCCATTCTCTGGATGGGACTCCAGTCTATCACAAGGCATCATACATTTTGCTCATTCGCATCCAGTGACAATTTAGGATAGCCAGTCCACCTACTAACTAGGGCTGGGACAATACACTTATCTCCCCAATCAATACTATCACGATACTTGGGTGCCAAATCGATATGTATTGTGATTTTTAAGAATTGCGGTTCTACAAGTATTTCTAAGTTTTATTTCAGGAGCATCATACAGTACTGTACTACAAAATGGTCATTTCAAAACCCTATTATATAGGGTTAATAAATAAATAAAATAAATAAATAAATAAATTTTATTTATTTAATAAATAAAATTAAAATTAAGCAAAGTGCTACATAAAGTGCCCATAAATAAAATAAAGTGCTACATTAAGCTATTCCTGCTCATCAAGTTGTGCCATAAGAAAACAATAAATAATATAAGCCAAAATTGCCACAATACGATACCAGTACAGTACCAGTTTGCATACCGATTTAGCCATTTCTAGCTCTGCATTTCCTGATAATGTGTAAAATCCAAAGTGTGGAAACACTTTGGACTTAAAATGTGAGGGTGCAGGTTGTACCCCCACAGATCTCTGACCGTCTGCCATTTTTTCGCTTTCTTGTGTCTGCTTGAAAGAGATATGACGTTACGTAATACTCATAGATAACAACAAATACATTTTGCGATTTCAAAATGAGTGAATCGATCCCCCCCACCCCTATTACTAACATGATTTTGGAAACTGGAAGTAGTCGGAGAGCACAAACAGAACATACAAAAAAGGATCAAACCCAGACCCTGGAGATTTAAGGTGTTGTGAAACATTACCTGCCATGCCACTGTGCCACCCCAGCTCATATTTCTTATATCTGATGCTACATGGCTGTTAATGTTAGTAAGCAGTGTGCGTTTAATGGTGCAGGTGGAGGAGTGCACAGTGAGAACAACACTTCTAATGGCTTGTTGACTCATCGGCTTTCATTAAGCACGGGCTTAACGATCTCCACAGGGCGCGCTTATCTCCCCCACCGCTCATTGCAAAATTAATCCACACATCGCTTATTAAACACTAGCAAGACGAACGCTGTGCTTTATCCGTACGGTAAATCAGCTTCCTGAGGAGCGTCATTATAAACATGGCACAAGCTTATGTCTAACACAACGAGCTGCAGGAGCTCATATTTACAGCTAACCTTTCACTCTCAGAGCTGTGAAAGGTTTCACTTTATTATTTTGACTGTAGTTCCAATAGTTCCAAACCAATTTAATTCTATACTTTATCTGTCCAACGCCTTCTCTCTTTACATTACATTTGACATTTCTATAAACAAACAAGGGCAAATACAAATAATGATAATAATGAAAAGACATCAATATAAGGTTTCATTTTAAGGCAGATTATTTTGGACTTTTGTGAAACCAAGAGCAGCTGCACAGAAAAGTGCACAGAATGCTATGAAGAAATGAATCTAGGGCTGATTCTTTCTAGCCAGACTGTAGATTTATGCAGCCTATCAATGACAGTCATGTCAGGTTTCACACAGAGTGAAACAGCCCGGCTATGCTGACACATCCATAAAACATCATTAGCAATGATGCGTGTGTGAAATATAGTCACAGGTATAATGAGGTGAATAAATAACTTTTTTTTTTTTTTTTTTTTTACCAAAAGGGTCAAATACAGCTTTTCTATTTGGTATTCTGAGGAAGCATAGCACGATAGACCATTATGGACTTGAAACACTAGAAGTCGCTTATGCAGTTGCCTATCTGCATTCAAATGTGTGTGTAATATAGTCCCCTCTGAAAGTATTGGAACGACAAGGCCAATTCTTTTGGGTTTTAGATAAAAAGATGAATATGAGACAATAGATCAGAATTTCAGCTTTCATTTCCTGATATTTACATCTAGATGTCAGAATCAACACCTTCTGATCAATAAGATTTGAGGATTCAACAGCACTATGGTATAAGAGAATCTTATACACACTGTACACTGACTTGCAGCACATGTGAGCATAACTGATATTGTATACGTTACCATATAACTTGACCACAAATTGTATTAACATCATCCTGTACAGTGTGACGGTGTGAAACTTATAAGCCCAATGTAAAGCAGCCTTTAGTGATTGTGTGATTTTGCTACAGTAGATACCCAAATCTAAAACAAAAAAACTAAAGCTAAAATGAACAACTAGGAATGCCTGCATACATTTTTCCCAGACAAAAATGAGAACTGGTTGTGAGCAGTTATAAAGTAAATGGTTATGGACTGAATAACTTACTTTTATTTCTTTTAAATATAGCCAAGAAGAAAGTTTAAAATGAAGAACAAAGAAGTGGTGGGACAAATGATGACTGTAATCAATGACTGGTTGTTGGGAACAGTCAATAAGTGATTGGTTGTTGGGAAACAATGGTGATCAGTGAGTGGTCATTGGAAACATAGGCTTGCGCAACTCAGTCAGCCTATACACATTAGTGGTAAGTCAACCAAACCTCCTCTCTCAACTTGTACAACCAGCAGCGGTGTAATTGGAGTACTTTTAAGGGCAAGTCTGGCCTTTCAGGGAAGGACCCACTCAGATAGGTGCTGCTCCCATTTCTTGTAGAATAGCACATAGTCTGAGAACAGGCCTAGTAAATTGGTGACAAGCCAGAGGCAGTGCCAGGCAGCTGAACAACAAGCTAACTTTATTTTAAGTTCTTTGTATTAACATAACATACACAGCCACAAAATATAAGTCTACTCAGTCGGTTCCACTAATTAGTATTTATAGACCCCCAGGGCTGTATTCTGAATTTTGGTATGAATTTGCCAACTTTGTTTCAAACATGGATGTTTCTGTAGAAAAAGCAGTAATTGCTGGAGACATTAATATTAATTTTGTTGACCCGCTGAGAACAATGTTTGTGCCCATTCTAGACTCAGTAGTATTCAATCAGAATATATTAGGAACCACTCATTACAGCGGACACACCCTTGATTTAATACTTGCACTTGGATTAAATATAGAAAACGTAGTCACACTTCTCCGGTCTGAAGCTATTTCAGATCACTACCTCATCCATTTAAAATTGGTCTTAGTCATAATACAGTATATGCACTTCACCAGACTATCACATCAGGTGTACAATCAAGTCATCTATTATTTAATTAAAAAATATCAACTTTGATTGGTTCACCCTCTGATCCCACAGAACATGATCAGGTGATTAAATGCTTGGGGTCAATGTTATGCTACTCTTAGCAATGTAGCCTAGCTTAAAAAGAAAAATAATTTGAGAGAAAAAAATATTAGAATATTAGATTAGAGTATTAAAGTCAGACAACTCGATAACTAACTATGTAGAAAGCAATATAACCACATCAGTAGATCGATTAGAATCTTTTACTCAAATTAACATACAGAACTAATTTTCTCTTCAATATCATCAACTTTTGTACTAGATCACTTACCTATACATTTCCTCAAAAAAATACTACCAGAAGCAACTGAACCTCTATCAAAAATAATCAACTCCTCCCTCACTACTGGCTATGTGCTTAAATCCATTAAACTAGCAGTTATCAAACCCCTGTCTGTTATGACCCGTAGGGTGAAAGGGATGAGCAGGATGCAAGTGCAGGGGAAAGTGTTCAGTTTATTAGGTACAAAAAAAACAAAACAAAACATAAAGGACTTCGCTCAACATAATCATGAACATAAATGTACTTAAACTCATTAATGATAAACTAAAGCTCGAAAGGTGAGCTGGAAATCACGGAACAAATCGCAAGGTTAAACTTTAATACACAAGGAACTACTTTCCTAACGCTCGAAGGGTGATCTGGAAATCACCGGAACCAAGTGCACGGAATCTAAGCCATAATAATACTCCGCCCCGAAGCGGAGACGGAGTGGCATATTTAAACACATAATAATTCACACACAACATTAAAGACACCTGGACATGATAATTACATTCGACAGAGAACCAATGAAGAAACGGGGCAGAGACATGACGCAACACAATAACAAAGGCACATGGGGAAACACAGGAGGCGGAGACATGACGTGATAATGACAACACCAAGCACATGGAAAAAGTAAACAAAACATGAGTCCATGAATGAACCGCGCTGGAATGCGGAAGCCCGCCACTCGTCACACTTTGCAGCGTAACGAGGGCTGGAGAAGACGAAACGTAACAGAGCCCCCTCCCCTAAGGCGCGGCTCCCGAAGCACCGCAAGTTCTATCCACTTTGGTGGACCTGGGCCCCTGGGCAGGATCCTAACCTCTGCCCTCCAGGACCTGAGGTTGGTTATGTCCAATGTCCCGTAACCTGAGCAGAACGTGTCGGGTTTTCCTTGAGAACTTGGACAAGAACTTGGACGAGAACTTGGTCTGGATCTCGGAGCTGCGCGTGACCTGATGCTTGACCTGGTGCTGGGCCTGGATCTCGGAGCTGCGCGTGACCTGGCGCTTGACCCGGAGCTCGACCTCGAACCAGGATCGGAGTCTGCTCTGGAACCAGGATCGGAGTCTGCTCTGGAACCAGGATCGGAGTCTGCTCTGGAACCAGGATCGGAGTCTGCTGTGGAACCAGACTCGGAGAAAGGCTTGGAAACAGACTCAGAGAAAGGCTTGGAGACAGACTTGGAAACAGACTTCGAGACAGACTTGGAAACAGACCTCGAGACAGACTTGGAAACAGACTTCGAGACAGACTTGGAAACAGACGTGGAAACAGACTTCGAGAAAGATGTGGAAACAGACTTCGAGACAGACTTGGAAACTGACGTGGAAACAGACTTCGAGAAAGACGTGGAAACAGACTTCGAGACCGGACAGAGATCTAGGTTAGACCCAGAACCATAGACAAAATCCAAAACTTGGTTGGAGACAGCATTAGAGATTGGGCTAGGGACAGAGGAAGGGACAGAGGAAGGGACAGGGCTGGAGACGGAGGAGGAGACAGGGCTGGAGACAGAGGAGGAGACAGGGCTGGAGACAGAGGAGGAAGCTGGGTTAGAAGCGGAGCTGGGAGGTAAATCAGCCTCTGAACTGAGAAGGAGAGCAAACACCCATCCCAAAATCAAACCTATGTAGCTAGCATAGAAATCAGGAACTGGACTTGGAACTGAACTAGGAACTGGGCTAGGAACATGGTCGGAACCTGGACTTGGACTTGGAACTGGAATAGGAACTGAACTAGGAACTGGGCTAGGAACAGTGTCGGAACCTGGACTTGGACAAGGAACTAGACTGGAACTGGGAACGGGAGCAGGACTGGGACCAGGACTGGGAGCAGGACTGGGGACCAGACTGAGAACAGGATTGGGAGCTGGACTGGGAACAGGACTGGGAACCTGACTGGGAGCAGGATTGGGAGCAGGACTGAGAACCTGACGGGGAACCTGCCTGAGAACTGGCTCAGAGATTGGCCTTGGAATAGGGTAAAAATCTGGACATGGACTTGGACATGGACTTGGACATGGACTAGCTTGAGAAGAGGTCATCCCATGGACCTCAGACATGGACAGGGCATGAGTGGAGGTTTCTTCTCGAACCTCTGGTGGCTGCTTCTCGGGGCTGGAGGTCGCCTTGTTAACCTCCCTGAGCAGCTCCGCTGTGGAGACCTTCTGCTGGGCCTCCGGCTGGAGCTCGGGGCTGGAGGTCGCCACGTTAACCTCCCTGAGCAGCTCCGCTGTGGAGACCTTCTGCTGGGCCTCCAGCTGGAGCTCGGGGCTGGAGGTCGCCACGTTAACCTCCCTGAGCAGCTCCGCTGTGGAGACCTTCTGCTGGGCCTCCGGCTGGAGCTCGGGGCTGGAGGTCGCCACGTTAACCTCCCTGAGCAGCTCCGCTGTGGAGACCTTCTGCTGGGCCTCCGGCTGGAGCTCGGGGCTAGAGGTCGCCACGTGAACCTCCTTGAGCAGCTCCCTTGAGGAGACCTCCTGCTGGACCTCCTGCTGGAGCTCGGGGCTGGAGGTCGCCACGTTAACCTCCCTGAGCAGCTCCCTTGAGGAGACCTCCTGCTGGGCCTCCTGCTGGAGCTCAAGGCTGGAGGTCGCCACGTGAACCTCCTTGAGCAGCTCCCTTGAGGAGACCTCCTGCTGGGCCTCCTGCTGGAGCTCGGGGCTGGAGGTCGCCACGTTAACCTCCAGGTGTAACTCCGTGGAGGAGACCTCCTGCTGGGTCTCCTGCTGGAGCTCGGGGCTGGAGGTCGCCACGTTAACCTCCAGGGGCAGCTCCGCTGTGGAGACCTCCTGCTGGGCCTCCTGCTGGAGCTCAGGGCTGGAGGTCGCCACGTTAACCTCCAGGGGCAGCTCCGCTGTGGAGACCTCCTGCTGGGTCTCCGACTGGAGCTCGGGGCTGGAGGTCGCCACGTTAACCTCCAGGGGCAGCTCCGCTGTGGAGACCTTCTGCTGGGCCTCCTGCTGGAGCTCTGGGGTTGCCCGCCTGTGGAGCCGTTTGTGTGCTCGCCAGCTGTCCTTAAAGCAGTCCTGGGAGCAGAAGTAATAGCTCCTAGTTCCCTGATTTTTACAGGTGGGGCACTGTAGACTGGCCTGCCGGGTGCAGCCCTTGGTGGCGCATTCCTGGGTCCAGGGTTGAGAGGTGCAGGCCGCCATATTAGCCTGCTTCCTCTCGTAATACTCCAGGAATGACTGGCTGGACTGATGACCCAGACGGTCCTTCCCCAAGAATGTCCTGAGGTCGGGCATGAATTCTGGGCTGCCAAATACCTGAACCAGTAGATCCACAAAGTCGGAAACCGAAGAGATCCTGGTGGACCCACTGGCAAGGTGAAGCTCCGTCCACTGACGGGCAGAACCGACCAGGCGGGACAGGAGGAACCTTAACCACTGTTCTTCGGTGGGCAAGGGATCCTTTACGCTGAGAAAATACATTTGGGCCTTCCATAAAAAACATTGAGGCCACATGGAGAAGCCATCATATGCCTCCGGGATAATAATGAAAGTCCATTGTTCAAAGGACACTGAATCAAAGGGAGGAACGAAAAATTCAGTGTGGCCAACCCAAGACTTCCCCGCTGCATCCATGTTTGGCGGAGTATTCTGTTACGACCTGTAGGGTGAAAGGGATGAGCAGGATGCAAGTGCAGGGGAAAGTGTTCAGTTTATTAGGTACAAAAAAAACAAAACAAAACATAAAGGACTTCGCTCAACATAATCATGAACATAAATGTATTTAAACTCATTAACGATAAACTAAAGCTCGAAAGGTGATCTGGAGATCACGGAACAAATCGCAAGGTTAAACTTTAATACACAAGAAACTACTTTCCTAACGCTCGAAGGGTGATCTGGAAATCACCGGAACCAAGTGCACGGAATCTAAGCCATAATAATACTCCGCCCCGAAGCGGAGATGGAGTGGCATATTTAAACACATAATAATTCACACACAACATTAAAGACACCTGGACATGATAATTACATTCGACAGAGAACCAATGAAGAAAGGGGCAGAGACATGACGCAACACAATAACAAAGGCACATGGGGAAACACAGGAGGCGGAGACATGACGTGACAATGACAACACCAAGCACATGGAAAAAGTAAACAAAACATGAGTCCATGAATGAACCGCACTGGAACGCGGAAGCCCGCCACTCGTCACACTTTGCAGCGTAACAAGGGCTGGAGAAGAGGAAACGTAACACTGTCAGCTGTCTAACTAAGAAACCACCCCATTCAAACCTTCCCATTATCTCCCATTATAGAAAAGGTTGTAGCACAGCAGTTAGGGTCATACTTGCATAGGAATAACATTCATGAAATCTTTCAGTCAGGATTTATGCCTCACCACAGTACTGAAAAAGCACTGGTTAAAGTGGTAAATGACCTACTGCTGGCCTCTCATCAGGGCTGTGTCTGCTTGGTTTAGTTACTTGACCTTACTGCAGCTGATGATACCATAGACCAATATATTATTCTACATAGACTAAAAAATTCTGTTGGAGTTGAGGGAATAGCTCTTTCCTGGCTTAGGTCTTATTTGTCTGATCATTATCAGTTTGTAGATGTAAATGGTTTGTAGATGTAAATGCACTGAGACTTCTCAATGCATGCAAAAGTCAAGTTTGGTGTTATAAAAGGCTCTGTTCTAGGCCTACTCTTATTTTCTCTATATAGGGAACCTCTGGGTAGAATTATTTGTAAACATGTTTTTATCTGCTACTGCTATGTCACTAGCCATGTTTCCATCCAAGGGTATTTTTGCAATAAAAGATTTAGCGCATTGAAATGTTTACCGATATAGCTGATGGAAATCCAAATTATCCATAAAATTTCACGTGTCGACATAATCTTTTTTCGTTTAACTTTAGCGCATAAACTCTATGTCGATACTTTAAATGTTGCGAAAAAATAGTTTGGAAACAGTTTTTGTGTCACATGACAGAATTTATCCATCAGAAGAATAAGGACATGCGTGCCATCCAGTGCACTGCAAACCTGTGAAATAAGATTATGTGGAATTACGGTATGCAATTTCATTGGCCTCCACTACATTCAGCAGCTTGATATAACACCGCATTCATTCATCCCCCACTACACTGTACTCAGCACAGGATGCCAGCTTGAGCAGGGCGAGAGCAATCCACTTTCTGGTCAGAACCGGTGGTCGGTCGCAACCTGCGATGGGCACAGCTCTCCAGCACTGCCTCCCCCATGGTCAGTGCCGGAAGTGAGACCCATTTACAGCTCAGGATTTTTAGTGCCCAAGACCAGCCTATTTTTTTTCATGGTGGAAGAACTTTGATAAATGTTCAGTTCTTACTATCTTGTTATATTTATTACTGACATGTTTCAACAAGAATATAAAGATAAATAACAAATGACATACTGAGTATTGTTTTCTGCTACAAAAAGTCCAACTATAACATTTATGAAAAAAATGTTTGTCTGCATTCAAACAAATATGAAGAATTTCAGTAAGAAATATACTTTTTTGGCAGCTACCTTGCGCCACGGCATGTGACAATGGTTTGTTTATATCTCCACGGTAACGACCTGAGTACGTGCATTTTTTACCCACCAGGAATTCTCCTGCTTTTCCTGATGAGCCACTCCGGCTATGCCCATGGGCTTCGTAGCATACTTGGAGCCCTATCAGACAAGCAGCTGCTCCATTCTGACCTTGTCCTCTGATATTTTGTACAACTGCAATTATTTGTGAAATTAAAATGAAAGTAAGCTAATTTCATTTAACTGTCTCAATACTTTCTCCATTTTACAAAGATTTGAGGACATGTGGGACACAAAAGGTACACAATTTGTGATATACACAAAATTATGTATGGAAACAGCTCAAGGGCAGATTTCTTTTGTGATACACAAAACTTATGTGACAGTTGGTTTTTTTAAAGGATGACGTCATCACGCACACCATTTTATCGGTAAAAGGCCCATTGGGTGGAAACAGGCGAGAGACAGCAAATATTGCAAACTTTTTTTTAATGCACTTTCACATTGTCGATAACAGAAATGCGCAAAAAGTGGATGGAACCTTGGCTACTGACACACAGCTATACATACAGTTGTGGAAGAGTAATGACTCATAATTTGGTGACTCTTTGAAGAAGATTGGTTCCTTTTTGAGTCAGGTTCCTCTCAAGGTTTCTTCCTCATGTCATCTCAGGGAGTGTTTCCTTGCTACTCTCACATCTTGCTCATTAGGGATCTAAATCCAACTCTATATTCAGATTTCTGTAAAGCTGCTTTGTGACAATGTCCATTGTTAAAATTTTATTTATTATTTAATTTATTAAGGCTCTTATTAATTTAAAGTCCCTAAAGGTGTTTAAAAAGTTGACAAATCTAGCAACAAAGTCACTAAGTTGGCACCTAAGTTAAACACTGTTTAAGGAGGATGGGATATTGTGGGCAACTCAATTTAATATTTCGAAGCCAATCAAATGCCTCATGTTGGCAGGGGTTAAAGTACGGTAGGGGTGGCATCTGAAAAGGGTGCATTTGTCAACATTGTGCGAGGACAGCAAGGTGCCATGACTGTAAACAAGGATGCCTGAAGTCTCTAAATAAGACACCATCCTGTTTTGTGTTTTGTGTGAGTGGAGAACAGATTACAGGCAGTAAAAGCAAACAAGGACATAATGGATCAGGTAAACATCAATTCAAGGATTGCCCAAGATGTTACTTGTATGGACATTAAAAGTGCACTAACCACAGGAAATTGGGGCAAGTTTTTCAAGGGAAAGTATATGGACATAATGTTGTTTGCGCTTGCCCATTTCCCGTTTTCACTGTAATTCCTTGCCAGGTTTTTGAAAGTCTCCAGTCTGGCCGTGCTAGAATAGCTAGCATTATGTTGGCTTAGTTAAATACAAGCATGGCAGCAATGAACTGGCAATCAAACACAAATAGGAGTGTTAATTAGAAAAGGAAAGAAAATGTTTGCTATGAGACAGCTAACTTCCATTGTTCAGTTGGAGTTGCAATACTTTCCACCATTTTTCTCACACTGTCATGGTGAACAGAATTATAGGATTGCCTTCGATAAATAACTACAAATGCAACTTCACACTTCATATCTGTCCATATGTTGCCTTCCAAATGAGACAAACCTTATCACATGATGCCTTTCTATTGAGGCTACTGCCAAATGGAAGGGTCCATGTTAAAAGTATTGTGTTAACTCTTGCTTAACTGTTTAACTTATAGCGTTAACCCATTTTCCGCTAGCTATATTCTGAGCATGGTTAATTCACTTTCCTTATTTTCCAGAAAACACAGTGTAAATGAGTGTCAACCTGCTAGATGAAATGAGTGAATGTGTTTAGCTACTGTAGCAGATGAAATGGCTTGAATAAATGATAAATATTCATTATTCATCCAATCCTGCAGTTTAAAACAGTGACAGAATAAAACACTTACGTTACATTGTAGATAAAACCAGAGTTTCAGCAATATCTTACAAAGAAGAGACACGATTTTTCCATTACTATAGCCAGACACACACACACATGCACACACACACACACACACACACACACAAATCACATTTCCACACATGCATAGTCTACACCCTATACTCGCGTACAGCGTTTGTATACGGTGATTGTGGAGTGTGTGAGTTTAATGTGTGGGTCCCAAGAGCAGGCAGCATTTATTTATTTATAATTAAATTATATTTATAATTAAATTATATTTATAATTACATATATATATATATATATATATATATATATATATATATATATATGAAGAAAAAAGAGACCTAAAAGATTTCCTTCCGGTTACTGAGGTTAAGGATAGCATTAGATTTAGGTGTTGGCGTATAATTAATTAGCTGCTTTAATTATTATTTCCTTACAGGACATTTCCTTACAAGGCTGGTAAGACAAATGTGTGTGTATGTGTCTGTACAAATTTGGGTTTTTCTAGTGACCAACAGCAAGTAGCACTGATGCTCAGCTCATGCTGTTTTAATGTTTTGCAGTTTTTGTCCCTTTGTCCACTGGTTGCTAGTTGTGGAGCTCCAGGCCCAATCTTGAGTGGCGGGTTTCCCCAGTCCTTGATCCACCATGCGTGATCTATCCGCTTGCTCACTGTGGACTATGGTGTGCCTCTTGCTCACAACGATGGCGGAGAGTTTATATGATCACTCTGAGTGATCCTGGGACTTCTCAGTGCTCTCAGAGCACAGTGTTGTCCAGTAGCATTGTGGCTATACAGGCTATGTGGTACTATAAGCAGCTGTGCCACTGAAATTCAATTTAATTCAATTTTATTTTTATAGTGCTTTTAACAATAGACATTGTCACAAATCATCAATTAATTAGATAGATTAGATTACATTAGATAAAGCAGAAATTATATTTGTTTGTTTTTTGTAAAGTTACCTTGGGTGTAAGAAAGGTGCTATATGAATTAAATGTATTATTATTATTATTATTATTATTATTATTATTATTATTATTATTATGTTCCACATTTGCTGCTTCAGAAACTTTTCAATATCACTTTATCAATTCAATTCAATTCAGTTTTATTTGTATAGCGCTTTTAACAATGGACATCGTCACAAAGCAGCTTTACAGAAATATATAAATTTGGGATCTAAATTTTAAATTGATAAATTTATCCCCAGTGAGTAAGCCAGTGGCGATGGTGGCAAGGAAAAACTCCCTGAAACAACATGAGGAAGAAACCTTGAGAGGAACCAGACTCAAAAGGGAACCCATCCTCATCTGGGTGACACCGGATAGTGTAGTTATAAGTAATTCCCTTCTATAACTGTGTGCTAAATGATAAAACAAAAGTGCAACTGTGTAATCAAGAAGTTCACCACACTCTCAACATGAAGTGTTCCAAGGCAGTGGTAGCTCAGTGGTTAAGACATTAGGCTACTGATCAGAAGGTCGTGAATTCAAATCCCGGCACTGCCAAGCTGCCACTGTTGGGCTCTCGAGCAAGGCCTTTAGCCCTCAACTCAGATGTATAAATGAAATAAATGTAAGTCGCTCTGGATAAGGGTGTCTGCCAAATGCCATAAATCTAAATGAAGTCTATTCTGCTGAAATCATGAACTGTCCACCAATGGAGACCCAAACCCACGACAGCGCACCAAATCTGCCTGCATCAGTCTACATCACACATTTTCCCAGCTTCCTAAAAAGTAACAAAGTAATCACACAGGCCTTAACCTTAGCTAAATTACATCTTCATTGGTTGGAAATATGATCCAGATTCCTAGTCTAGTGGGTGACACCGGAAAAGGCGGAAAACAAAATCTCTGGTTTATGCACCACATAGAGTGCTGTAACATCAAGTCCAATGACCTTGAGCAAGTGACCACTTACGTGCCATTATAGAGCTCCATTACCTCTTCTGCAGTTACCATTCTCAAATCCTTTTTATCTTATCCCTGAGGAATTCTAGAAGAGTCAGTGGTACTAATTCCAGAAGTGCAAACTGAGCTTTTTTTGTAGCAGGAAGCTGGTTTGCTCAGTGTATAAGTCCATTTCCCCAGTCGTGGTGGTGCTCCAACCTGTGTCTGTTGGGTGAGGGTTGAGCACAGTGTCTCGTCTTCCTCGGTGTGTGTACCTGTTTTCCACTTGGTGTTTCAGACTGTTCACTTTGCATGCTCTGTTGATGCTGTTGTTAATGGTGAGGATGTTCACTCTGTCCTGTTCCCAAGGCTCTGTGTTTGTGATGATTGCTGCTTCCATTCTCCGCCATCAACCCCAACTAATAGCCACCCCACATGATGCTTCATGCATCTCTGCAGCTCCACAGCATGGTATTCATGGTGCTCCTGCCTAGTGGTATTGTGGACATTCCGATTATGGGTGTGTTTCCCTTGGAAATGGTTTGTAGGTGACATTGACTGTGAGGAAGACACTATAGAAGTGACCAGAATATTTATTTCTTGGTATTAAGCCTTGGTGAGCAGGAGGATGAATGACTGTCTCTCTCGCCTGGTGTCTCGCTCTGTCTTTCTTTCTCTCTGTCTCTTTTAGGCGGGAGAGGCCTGTTTCCAAGGTGACGTGTGTGAGTCTATGTGTGTGTGTGTGTGTGTATACAGTGTACAGTGAGTGATGTGAGTGTGTGTGACAGGCTGTGCTCTCCCTGAGGGCAGATTCTTCTTATCCTCACTCGTTCTTTGTGCTTTTGGTCCCTCATTCCCCTGCACCCCCCACTCAATTCCCCTAAACACACTCCTCTGAGACCTACTGCATTAATCACACACTTCTCCATCTCTCTCCCTCTCACACACACACACACAATAACAGTTACAGAGAGAGGACAAATGCATAAGAAAGACAAAATCATAAATTATATATTATTATGTATCATTAGTGTTATTACATGTCAAATTATTCTCAGTCTCACTATTCATAATTATAAAATAATGGGCATGTTGGGAGTGTGGGCATATCACAAAAGTGGGCTTGAGATAATGGTAACCATAGAGGCTACCCCATGTTATTAAATCTTGTGAGATATATGTATACCTATCAGTCATAACATTAAAACCACCTGCCTAATATTGTGTAGGTCCCCCTTGTGCTGCCAAAACAACTCTGACCCGTCGAGGCATGGACTCCACAAGACCGCTGAAGCTGTGCTGTGGTATCTGGCATCAAGAAGTTAGCAGCAGATCTTTTAAGTCCTGTAAGTTACAAGGTGGGTCCTCCATGGATCGGACTCGTTTGTCCAGCACATCCCGCAGATGCTCAATTGGATTGAGATCTGGGGAATTTGGAGGCCAAGTCAACACTATGAACTCTTTGTCATGTTCCTCAAACCATTCCTGAACAATTTTTTCAGTGTGGGTGCATTATCCTGCTGAAAGAGGCCACTGTCATTACTGTTGCCATGAAGGGGTGTACTTGGTCTGCAACAATGTCTAGGTAGGTGGTATGTGTCAAAGTAACATCCACATGAATGGCAGGACCCAAGGTTTCCCAGCAGAATATTGCCCTATGCATCACACTGCCTCTGCCAGCTTGCCTTCTTTCCATAGTGCATTCTGGTGCCATCTCTTCCCCAGGTAAGCGATGCACACATACCTGGCCGTCCACATGATGTAAAAGAAAGCGTGGTTAATCACACCAGGTCACCTTCTTCCATTGCTCCATGGTCCAGTTCTGATATTCATATGCCAGTTGTAGGCACTTTCGGTGGTGGACAGGGGTCAGCATGTGCATTTTGACCAGTCTGCGGCTACACATCCCCATACGCAGCAAGCTGGGTTAGGGTTAGTGTTCTGACACCTTTCTATCATAGCCAGCATTAACGTTTTCAGCAATTTGTGCTACAGTAGCTCTTCTGTGGGATCGGACCAGATAGGCTAGCCTTCGCTGCCCATGCGCATCAGTGAGCCCTGGGTGCCCATGACCCTGTCGCCGGTTCACCGGTTGTCCTTCCTTGGACCACTTTTGGTAGGTACTAACCACTGCATACCGGGAACACCTCACAAGACCTGCCATTTTGGAGATAATCTGACCCAGTTGTCTAGCCATCACAATTTGGCTCTTGTCAAAGTCACTCAGATTCTTACGCTTGCCCATTTATCCTGCTTCCGACACATCAACTTCGAGAACTGACTATTTACTTGCTCCCACCCCTTGACAGGTGCCATTGTAACAAGGTAATCAATGTTATTCACTTCACCTGTCAGTGGTTTTAATGTTATGGTAGTTTCAGGTGCGAGCTGTGGTAGAGCATGACAGTCATGTTGTCATGTTACCTTCATAGACTCCTAGTGACACAGGTGACAGTGGAAAACTTGCTGAGCTAAAATGGGGAAGAACGCTTCAGAAAAGCAAGAATATAAAGGAAACCTATCCTCTTCTGAGTAATTCATTCACTAGCATTTCTGGTTTGTCCAAAATTATGTGCATCCTGACAACACTACTGCTAATGTTTTTCTTCAGCATAATTTTCAGATTATTTCATATAAAACAAAGTCTGAGTGATTATGAACATGGCTAATCATCATTATTTGGTTTTGCCATTTTGGCCAAGAGGTGGGAAGTATATAATCAGTGAATTCTCCCAAGCACTGACTAGCTCCTCTGTAAAAGACACCATTTAATGCTATTTGCTTATGTCAGAATAAATGAGTCCTGCATCCTGCACTTCTATAAACATGTTTGTCAACGAATTCATCCAGACCTCATGTGTCAGGAACCAGACACTTCTAACAAGGATGCAAATTTCAATATGAGCTTTTTCTATAAGCTTCCTTTCCACGGTTATTCAAAATGTCTCAGACGTGATGGCGGCAGGCTTTCATCTGTGTCCTTGTCGTAGGTGGTATACTGATATAAATGAGATGCCAGTGAATATTTGTTAAATGGTAGCGATTTTCATGATTAAGCCAAACTGCAAAGGCAACTGATGTATTTGGCAACTCCCAGCTTTTTTTTTTTTTTTTCCTGTTTTCACATTCTCATGTTCAAACATAACCAGCTAAGTGCTGATCTGATAATCATAATCACTGGTGACTATATATCACCAATATAAAGGCATGCCTATGTTATTTATGTCAATAGAAGCTACATAGATGTGTGTATTTTGGTCATTTTGAACAGCTCAAATTCTTCACAAATAAAAATTCTATACATTTATGGGAGCTGATCACAACTATAAATCCTACTGTGTTTGTTCCCTTGACAAAATTTAGTGGCACAAAGTCTTTCTATAACAAATACTGTGTTGACTGTCTCAGGTTTTTGTTTTTTTATTTGCATGTGTTTAAATGTGAGGCAGTGGAGTAATGAAAAGAAGTTAAAAGTGAAAAGCTTATTGAAGTGTTATAACTGCCACTTTAATAAATTCTCATTTTAAACCCGATGCACAGAAACAAGTTTTGTGCACAATAAGCTTATTTTATCAAGCCAATAAACTTGATTTGATTATATACAGTGGTAATACAGTATATAGCACAGAAAACTTGTGATATATTTACTTCCACATAATGAGAAAACACCTAAAAACACCCAAATCTGAGCACTCTGATTAACAAATGCAGACATACCAACTGCAAAAACTCCTTTGAAGGAGGTGGCTTCACCGGTGACTTCACCTTTTTACAGTCCCCTTCACATTTATAGTCTACTGGTAAAGCTCCCAGTGTTACCTGGCCACTAAAACTGTACATTTATGAGGCCTGATTTTCTATAATCTTTCACTACTATTGGGTAGATGAGCATGTTTGTGTCTGATGGACCATCTAAAAGATGTGTTTTGACAATGTGAGAATGAATATCCCTTGCTCCCACGAGGAACAGACGTCCCAGTTCCCAACTTTTTTGTAAAATTCGCTAGTGATGGTGATTTATAAAATATATTACACATCTTACCATCATGTTTTGGATGCATTTTTCATAAAATTCGCTGGAGTTGCTCTTTAAAGCACTACTTATAAAACGGTTGCGTGTAGAACTGTAGGGAGCAGGTGTTCATACTGTTTTATGCTTTTGGAACTGAGTGTTGCACAAGTAGTGCTGATCAAAACGTACTTACAAAAATTTTCATGTGCACAATGCACTGACAAAGAGCTGTGCACTGCCAAAGTGCCACATTAGCTCTGATTAAGCCACTGTGACTGGACCTGCGCATCCTAGTGTGGATGCATCAGTATGACTCAGCTATCACAGTCCTATCACAGCTATAGCAAGCTACCACACAGTTAAACAGTGCAGCTGCAGGTCTCACAAAACAACTTTATAAACATAGCGTACTTTATATTTAGTAGCTATTTTGCATTGACAATGGGAAGATTTGTGGTGCAGTATCTCCTGATACTATAATCTTTACTACAAAATTTTTGGTACATTTGTTATGTGGATTGTTTTATTGCTGTTTACATAACTTTAATTCATCATTCGTCTTCAGTAACTGCTTTATCCTGGTCAGGGTCATAGTGGATCTGGAGCCTATTATGGGAACACTGGGCACAAGGAAGGAATACACCCTGGATGAGATGCCAGTACTTCGCAGGGCACCATGCACACACTCATTCGCATACTCTAGTGTGTGTTCATGCATTTTTGGGAGTCAGGAAGGAACCGCAGAACCAAGAGGAATCCCATGCTGACACAGGGAGACAATGTGAAACTCCATATAGCTATTACCCCAAGCTCAGGCTCAAACCAGAGACCCTGGAACTCTGACCCTGGAACCTGCTGTACCACCTTGATGTCCAGTTTATATAACTATTTAAATAAAAATAAAAAAAGTAATAAAAATGTGTCTCTGCAAGATTTAAATAAAAAAAAAATTCACTAGTCCTTTCTTGAGGACATTTCCATACAATATTTGTACACTATCAGCCTATACGTCAATTGCCACCTAAACCGTTGGATCTAAAATTTTGGTCCCACCTACTACATCCTGTGTTCATGTGTAAAGTCTGTTTTGTATCAGTCAGCATCATGTTATTGACATAAAATACACAACCAGATTCAAATACACAACCAAGTTCAAGTGTACAGGTAGAAGTGAAAATAAGAGTTAAGGGAATGGAACGGCACTAGCGTCAGTATCCT
Organism: Cranoglanis bouderius; assembly: GCA_023630585.1. Taxonomy (NCBI): domain Eukaryota; kingdom Metazoa; phylum Chordata; class Actinopteri; order Siluriformes; family Cranoglanididae; genus Cranoglanis; species Cranoglanis bouderius. Next base: position 1,764,973 of record CM042539.1, read on the forward strand.
GCTTTATATTTCACATTTTTAACATGAAAAATGTTTTTTACTCAAAATGAGCTGGAAAACATCTCCGTAATTTATTCATTTATCTTCAATAACTGCTTTATCCTGGTCAGGGTTGTGGTGGATCCGGAGCCTGGGCGTCAAGCAGGATTACACGCTGGATGTGACAGCAGTCCATTGCAGAGCACCACGCACACACACACACAAATACGTTTACACATACATACGCCCTAATGAGCAATTTTAGGCGTAGCTTCATGCATGTTTTTGAGAGGTGGAAGAAAACTGAGGGACCTGGGAGAAACCCATGCAGACATAGGAAGAACATGCAGAGAAACTCCACACGGTAGCTCAAGATCAAACCAGGGATCCTGAAGCCGTGAGGCGGCAACACTACCCGCTGCGCCACCATGCCGCCCGTGTTGCTGTAATGAAAATATGAAACAATGTTGTCTGCACACACACACACACACACACACACACACACACACACACGCTCTCTCTCTCTCTCTCTGTCAGGACTGTTATATTGATCCTTACTGGAATGAAGATAGATTGAAATAAAATAAATGGTATTGCCCTTAAATCGAGCGAGATGGCTTGGGGTGATGGGTGAACACACTGCCAAGGTGTAAACAGAATGCTTTACCTTCCAGGCAGCAGGTTCTCCACAATCCGGAGTGGGTCATCACTTCTTCGTTTTTCCTGCTCGTTTCGTTTTCATGGTTGACTTTGGTTTTACACACTCCTCTTGAGTAAAGCCAGTAGTCTGTACCCACCGCGATGGTCATGAGGCTGAAGGCGGCAAAAGCGCCCACTGTAGTGATGAGCATCTGTACACCTCGGTCACACAGCAGCATCTCTCAACATGCAAAACTCAAACATACACAAATGTCAAGTCTGAATGTGCTGCTGGTTTAATAATAGATCAATTCACCATAGTGCTGCTAGTTACAGTCAGTGATGTGATGTGATGTGATGCAGCTTCTCTGTCATTAGTGGCGATTACCTTGTCCACTCTATCTGGTAGCTAGATTTTTGAATGGTGTGACCCTGTTTGAGATCCGTTTCACATTTGTTTTGAGTATTTTGGGTATTTTCTCAATTTCTGCTACTCAACTTTCTTCCCTCAGAACCTCAGAAGGTCAGAAAAGCTTCAAAATGTCTCCAAGCTGCGGAATAAAAAAAAAAAAAAAAAAAGAAAAAAGGAAAAAAAAAGCTTTTTTTCTTTTCTTTTGAGGAAAACAGTTCTTTCAAGGCCAGCTACTGTTACTGTAACATATGACTTAAATCATTTGAATAGATTAGCATTCAAAGAGAATATCGAACCTGCTGTTTTCTGTGCTGAATCTAGGCAAAAAATCGGGTAACAATTAAATGAAAATAGGTATTAATTAATAAAATTGTCAATCACTTTGTTAATCCAGCAAGAAAATCTCTTTCCCCCGACGAAAGCAGCCGTTTTCCGTTCGAGTCTCAGACAGAGAAATGATATCCGTGTCATTTTCCCGCGCTGCCATGTTTCCCTCAGTGAGAGGGAAAAGACCGATAATAAACGGTTTACTGATATTAACCCTGGCGCTGTGTTAGAAATGATGATGTTTCTGTCCTGCTGCTGCTCCTCAAATGTGACTCTACAGAAGGATGAGCGGCTTTAGGAGCGCTCTGATATGGATGGCCAAAAGAGACAAACACGCGGGGAATTTATACGTATTCAAAGTAGTTTAGTAAGGAATAAATCACGACGGGGTGTACTGCTATAGGCAAATACCTAACTGAAGCGGATTGTTTTCCTATAACAACATGTGTTTTGTTTCTGTTTATTTATTGACTGTTTATACCATGGTCTGTCTGAATACTTGATTCTGATTGGCTGGAAGGTGTGCGTTCAAACCATTGAATGCACAGGTAGTTCCAGTTAGTTTGATCACTGTTCTAAATTAATGCGCTGCCTATAAACAATTGTAACCATAGTAACATACAATTACCATTGCATACAGTAGTTAAAGTCTCCAAGAAATCAAAACTGAAGTTTTGTGGCTTTTAGTATGAATATATTAGCCTTAAGGTTATCTATAAGCTAGTGTGCTCCAAAACAATGACAAAATTCACATTTGGGAAGATTCATTCAAATTGAAATGATGAAATTATCAATCAAGGAATCTGAAGTGTCCCGACCCCAACAGCTTAGCTGGGCTGTGAGGTAAGCTAAACGTTATTTTAAAAGGGGGAGGAGCCAGCCGGTATGCCCTACCCTGACTTCCGGTTTCAATGGTAATTATGTCATTCAGCAGTTATGACCTGTGTTATATAGACATTATTTTAAAAAATGTTACAGGTGTAAAAATTGGTGTATAAATTTGCCATATTTATGGACTGTTTGGCATCCCATATGGACTCTCCCACACACTCTCTCTCAGAGTGCTACTTAAGCCTTCATATGCAAAGATATTGTGAACTCATGCATGAAGAATCAGACTCTGGAGAAGAGAAACACATTTCAGAGAGCCACAAAGATTTCCCTCATACACAAAGACTATTCAAAAGACAAACAAAACAAAAAACAGTGTTAAATTAACAAATACATTGTTGAATCAGCATATACATGACATAACACCTACTCTAAGGAAATAACACTTTAGTATCAATTCAACACCTGAAACTACAGTGTCAAATAGCTGTTAAGACTTTACACTGTTGAAATACCACATAGGTTGTTTATTTGTGTGAAGCTGGATGCAAATCAAATCTGTAACCATTTTCTTTTTCATTCAACACAGGATTGCATGCCAAAAGCCTCACTTAGTATTAAAGTTAGTATATACAGTGCCCTAATATTGACAGCCTTGGTAAATATGAGCAAAGAAGGCTGTGAAAATTTGTCTTTATTGTTTAACCTTTTGATCTTTTGTTTAAAAAATTCACAAAAATACTCTGCTCTCATGGATATCAAAAAAATTTTCAAACAAAACACAGGTTTTTAAAAAATAAAAATGAAAAATAAAAAACTTAAATATAGGTGTGCAACAATTATTGGCACCCTTTAGTCAATACTTTGCCTGATGAGGTTCGAGAATACATGGCAAGGGATCTGAGACCATTCCTCCATACAGAATCTCTCCAGATCCTTCAAATTTTGAGGTCCACATTGGTGGACTCTCCTCTTCAGTTCACCCCACAGGTTTTCTATGGGTTTCAAGTCAGGGAGCTGGGATGGCCATGGCAGGACCTTGATTTTGTGGTCAGTAAACCATTTTTGTGTTGATTTTGATGTATGTTTTGGATCACTGTCCTGCTGGAAGATCCAACCATGGTCCATTTTAAGCTTTCTGGCAGAGGCACTCAGGTTTTCATTTAATATCTGTTGATATTTGATAGAGTCCATGATGCCATGTATCCTAACAAAATGTCCAGGTCCTCTGGCAGACAAATAGCCCCAAAAGAACCACCTCTGGTGTTTATTGCCAAAAAGCTCTATTTTGGTTTCATCTGACCATAGAATTCAACCCATTTGAAGTTCCAGTAGTGTCTGGCAAACTGAAGACACTGGAGTTTGTTTTTGGATGAGAGTAGAGGCTTTTTCCTTGAAACAACTAACTTCTGCAATTCTCCAGCTGTGATCCTTGGATATTTTTTGGCAACTATCCTCTTCACATTGCTTTGAGACAATATAGACACATGTCCAATTACAAGTTGATTCATAACATTTCAAGTTGACTGGAACTTCTTAATTATTGCCTTATGGTGGAAATGGGCATTTTCAATGCTTGTGCTATTTTCTTATAGCCACTTCCCATTTCGTGAAACTCAACAACCTTTTGTCTTACCCATTGTTATGAATGACTAAGGGAATTTGGCCTATATTACCTCATATTTATACCCCTGTTCCTGTTCCTGTTCCTAGTCATCCAGGTATTTTTTTTTTTTTAAAAAGGGAAAAAAAAGTAAAATATCAATGGGAATATACTTCAAATATATTTTCCTCATATGAATTCATAGGGGTGGCAATAATTGTCGCACACCTATATTTAACAAAGATATTTTTTTGGATAAACCTGTGTTGTGTTTGCAATTGTTTGATATACATGAGATCAGAGTGTTTTTGTGAATTTTTTGAACAAAAGATCAAAAGGTTAAACAATAAAGACAATTTTTCACAGCCTTCTTTGCTCATATTTACCAAGGGTGCCGATATTAGTGGAGGGCACTGTAGGCTTACAGTGTTGTATGTCTGTAGCCTTGAAACAGCTTGCACTAATAACTTACAGTGTTTACTTTTGTTCAGTCAAGTACTACAATGGCTTGAGTGTCAAAGTAGAGTGTCAGAATCATTCAGATTTGTATTAACCTCTTATGGTGTTGAATTACCACCTACATTGTTTATATATTAAAACTGAAGGTGATAATTCCACACTGTATGTATCCAGTTCTGTAAGAGCTAATTTAACACCTCAGTGCTTACAGTGTTACATTAAATGCTACAACATTAAATGAAGATCTGCAGTGTTATATTAATTATAGTCAGATATTCTGTATTTATCACGGTCGGGAATTTTGCGCAAAAAGGAAAAATTACATTAAAAATGTGTTGGTATGTAGGTATATTAGAAAGGTAGGCCTACATTCACCATGTGAATGCTGATTTCTCATGTGATCATCTGAGTCAAATCAGCCACATCAGAATATTTTCTCCGACGTTTACAGAAATTCCTGAAGGATGGCAACTCAGCATGTCAGCATCTAACACATCAATACATGGCGACACATGGTGAGTCAAACAGCTGTTCTCTCTGATCCACTGATTACCATCACATTAAGGACTCACACACTGTGCTTGATGTAAATGAACTGTGGCTCTGTTTCAAACGCTTGAACCGATGCCTAGTGCTCTTTCTAAAACGTTGTCCATTTTAAGGCGCCATTGCAATTGCTAAAACACACAAATTATGTTCTAATGTGACTCTTTGATAGTGGTTATTTATTTATTTTTCGTCTGTTCATATGGTGTTAATTTTAGTGTGTGAGGGAGTGTTTGTATTACCCATAATGCACTGTCAGGGCATGTCCAGTTTAACATTGAGAGATGAGTCGGATTATTACAAAAAATAACGTCTAAATGGGTGTCTAATTAAATTATCTGATTAGCTGGTTTATTGATAATTATTTTTTGTGGCAAAGTATAGTTAAATGTATAATTACTTATTTTTTTGTGGAAATGTATACTTAAATTTTGTAGCAAACGTATGATGTTTCCTTCTGTTTGCAATGCAAAATGCAATATTTTCATCAATATCTTTTAATCAATATCTTCATTAACAAAGCAAACACTGGTTTTATGTCCTCATTATTACAAGACCTATTCAGTTATAGCATTAAAAAAAATGAACTGTTCTTAATTTCAGGCAAAATTATATATATTTTTTAAATTTACATTTTAAAAAAGTTTTCAAGGCATTATTTGAGGAACAGTATTTAAATGAACTCGTTAAATAACGTAGCATCTACTGCAGTGTGTGTGGATGCGTGCTATGCTAGGCAGTACAAAGCACACTGAGTAACACTTTAAACATACAGCCAGCGCACAGCATTCCATTTCACATTTACACCTGTACTTCTGCACATTCATGCAATTATAGACGCATGTGGCAGGAGCATAATGCATAAAATCACGCAGATACAGGTCAAGAGCTTCATTTAACATTCACATCAAACATCAAAAAGGGAAAGAAATGTGATCTCAATGACTGACAGTGGCATGGTTGTTGGTGCCAGACAGGCTAGTTTGAGTTCTGTGGGCAGAAATGCTTTGTTTATGACTAAGGTCAAAGGATAATGGCGAGACTGGTTTGAGCTGAAAGGAAGGCTACAGTAATTAAAATAAACACTTTTTACAACCGTAGTGAGCAGAAAAGTATCTTGACAGCAGAAGACCACGTTGGGATCCACTCCTGTCAGCTCAGAACAGGAATCTGGGCACAGGCTCACTGAATCTGGACAGCAGAAAATTGGAAAAAGACCATGTGATGTTGTGGCTCCAACGACCATGCCAATCATCATCGTGATATTTGATGTGAACATTAACTGAAGCTCTTGACCTGTATCTGCACGATTCAATGCATTACGCTGTTGCCACATGACTGGCAGATCGGATAATTGCATCCATTCTGAATTAACGAGCCAGTGTAAAGGTGTTCCTAATAAAGTGGTCGGTGAGTGTATATTGTTGTAAGATCCTCATGTGAGGACAGTGGGGTATTACCCTTTTCCTGTTTGAAGACATTAATCAATTTTTATCGTTATCAGGTGCTAATTAACAGAAATAGTAATGAGAAATGACAAGACACACATTGTAGTTTGGCTGTCAAGAAGATATAAATGTTCAGCAACAAAATTACTTTGCACGAGCTATGCCACTGTTTTCCTAGAAAGAGAGGAAGAGAGAGAAAGAGAGCGAGACAGCAGTCCTGCTTTGGAGTTTATGCCTTGTAGCTGTAATTAAAGTTTAATCAAACCCAAATTTGACCCCAATTGCTGCTTACTTTTGAAACCTCAACCACAGAGACAAACCACTGTATTAGATGTGGCAAGAGGTGTCTCAGTTTGTACAGGCATGGAGGAATAAATCTCTTTGTTTTACAGCACAAAATGATTTACAAATTTACTGTGACACTGGAGTAAAAAAAACTACAAAGTGACTTGTTAGCACTGAGACAGCTAACCATAATATGTTGGCAAGTGTTTTTCTGTACCTTTTGGGCTTAAGTTGAAATGCATTTTTGCAAATTCTCCAGAGAACATTCGGAGAAATAAACTGTCCATTGAGTAGCTTTCATATGGGGGTATTTTTGTTGCATAATTTGCAAATATGTAACACAAGTTCCACAAAAATTAAACAAGATCCACAACTCATATATGCGGAAGAAGGCAGATAGTGATTTCCTCCGGGTGTGTTACGCTGCCTTGAGATGCTGCATGAGTAGTGGTTCAAAAAGATGCTGGAAGAAGTTGGCTTCACATGTCTTGGGACATTGGGGAGAATTAGCTAGTGGGTGGGAATTGGTAAGACCAAACTGGGAAGAAAATGGAAGAAAAATCCATAAAAACACACAAAAAAGCAAACAAACAAACAAACAAACAAACAAGCTCCAGGGATGGACTTCTACAATTCATGTTTGGAGCAGGGACATGTCAGGTTGTTTCAGATAAGTTTACTTTTCATGCTTTAAAACATTAAAACATGAAAACATTAAAACCCAATAAAAAGAAAAGGAAAAGTTTTATCTAACAAGGGTTGAGCATGAATTTATAAAGGACAAAAGTGCTCAATATAGAATAAAAATTAAATAACTAAATTAGTAAATAAATTCATATATTTATTATTTTTTATAGAACATATTGTTAAATAACAGTACATTTCTTATATTTCCTATATTTTCTAATTGTATTTATTATTGTTTTTTTTAAACGTATGTATTTATTTATTTATTTTTATCCATTTTTAAGATATTTCCAAATGGCGTTTCTCTCTAAACACTTTCAGAATGAGGAGGCTTCGTGCCAATGACTGTGGGGCAGTAACAGTCCCCTGCAGTTCTCAGTGATTGATTTTTTTTTTCTCTCTCTCGTGGTAGGAGTAATAAGAGTGTTGTGAGAAGTTAACATGGAGCAAATTTATGCATACATCTTCAGTAACCGCTTTATCCTGGTCACAGTGTTGTGGCAGATCTGGAGACAATCCTGCTGACCTCTGAGTGCAAGGAAGGAGAATTCACTCTAGTTTGGAATGCCAGTCCATCGCAAGGCAGTAATTTAATGCTGTCTGTTTGATCAGCCAATATACGTGTTAAGTTACTCACTTTCCTGAAGTCCTCCATATGTTCATGCTTGACCCTCATTAGAGAAAAGGTTTCTTTTCCTTTTATTTGGTTTTAATTTCTCAAGGAAACGTTTCGTAAACTTATCTGAGATACTAGCCTGATCCATCCATTTTCCATACTGTTTATCCTACACAGGATTGCGGGGAACTCGAGGCACAAAGTGGAGGAAACCCTGGACAGGGTGCCAACCCATTGCAGGGCACAATCACACACACATTCACACACTATGGACAATTTGGAAATGCCAATCAGCCTAACAATGCATGTCTTTGGACTGGGGGAGGAAGCCAGAGTGCCTGGAGGAAACCCCCGAAGCATGGGGAGAACATGCAAGTTCTGCGCATGCAGGGCGGAGGCGGGATTCGAACCCCCAACCCCAGAGGTGAGAGGCAAACATGATTATTTGCAAATTATGCAACAGAAATACCCCCATACTTTCAGACTAATATGCAGTGGACCAATCATGATAATAATCTGGTTTATGCTATCTCTTCATTATGTTATGCTAATTTATGGTGCTGTATTTGGTAGAAAACGTGTTACTTGCTAGAATGGATGCTAGCACAGTCTCTTCTATCAAACATGTTTTAGTAGATTCACTTTCCATTTGTACCAAATTCTGCTGTGTAGCTTCTCTTGAACATGACACTGACATGACAAAGTTTTCTTCTGATACCATTTTCTCAACACATTCAACGAGACTCTTGCGCTCCCCATTAAGCATGACCTGCAATGAGCCACTTTGCAATTCTGACAGGTTTATCTGAGCTGGGAAATAAATGAGCAGATGAAAAATTTATGTGTCACACCTTAGACTGACTTTCAGGCCTGCGCTGTGTGAAGAACAGATCATTCTCTCTCACCATTTTTCTCCAAGACAACAACGATGATCAAGTCATCGTTTACTTCATCTATTCATCATGCCACAATTTTTTCCAGTAACAGATTTAGGCACATACATGCCATGTTTTTCACATAATACTGTATATGTATGAATTCCCTCTCCTTCTTGATTCTATAAGACCTGTGGCTCTTTGCGGGATGAGTATCATGGAGAATGCTGCATAATTCACATTCCCATGAGCAAATGTAGACAGAGAATTAAGTACTAAACACATTCACTAAACACCATAGCTCTGAACTGATTTGAGAAATGAAAATGAAAACCCGAAACAAACAGTATTTCGCTAGAAAAAAAACAAACAAGCAAAAAAAAACCTGAAAATGTAATAAAACTGTTTGGATACAGGAACATTAATTTAATATCCCTGTTACTGGTTAATAAAACTCTAGCACAACTCCAAACTCCCAAATGTTTTTAGAGCAGCATCATGCCTTATGTGATTTCATTCAGTGTATCATTTTAGACTCACTGTGAAGCACAGGATACAATGTTACACTGAAATTGAAACATAAAGATTTCACAGTAATGGCTTACTGGTTTTCCTCTCTACTTGTCCATGTAACTGCTGTATAAATGCCCACCAGCGACGGTCACAAAGTATGAAACTGGACAGGTAGTGTCAGTTCTCTGACTGACAACCAAAATAATCAACTGCCAGCTTCAGTAGAGGGGCACCCATAATGGCCAATCAAATTTTATTGGGAGCCAGTGCCACTCCAGGCCCCCCTCTAGACACACCCCTTCTACATACAGCTTATGTAAAAGGAATGGAACCATTTTTGAGACCTGCACACATAACATCTACTGAAATGACACATTAAAAAAACAAGTCAATCTGAAAAGAGCAGAGAGTCTGACTGGGTCATATTCTGCACAATTATAGTAATTAAAAAAGTGTCAGAATCTTCTTTTGCCACTGCCACACAGAGAAGCTTAGAAGTTATAGAGTCATTAATGCCTTTAATGGCGACAAAATAATAGCGCAGTAGAGCAGAACAAAGAGCCGTGACCTGAAAAGAAGGGGTGTCATGTACATGTCACATCAGCTCAAGCCACTGCATGCATATAATATTGGAAGCATTTTGCACCCAGTTGTCACAAGCACCTAATGTTAGTCACTGGTCAAATAAATAGATGTACAGATAAATAGGACTTAGCACAGTCCAGTCACCACTGTTACCAAGGCAAAGTGTTCCTTATTAAACTGAAGGCGGAACTGTAAAGGAACCTCAATGGTTAGATTGTATATTAAGCAAAAAATAATGAATTAACACAAGCTTATTACCATGGTCCCATGTTGTGCCTTGGTTAAGTGATAATGCCATGAGGTGAACTGGGAAGCGGTGTGACAGCTCAAGCTGATGTTATTAAACACATACTAGGCGCCTACCTCTCTGCTTACGCCTTAGGGCAGATTTTTACAGTGTTCAACAATCACAGTTGATTTTTGAATTCACAGTTTGATATGTGTCCTGCAATTATCAGCTCCACCTATTCAACTTATTACCTCATTAACGTGGTCGTATTATCCTCATGAAAGAGGTGTTAAGGAGCTGAAGAGAAACTCGAGGTACCCCAAATATCCAAATGATATATAACGATATGAATGCCTGCTGTCCTGCTGATTATTTTTAACGAGGAGCACTAAGATGATGTACTCAAATGAGCACCAGGCAGAGCTGGTTGTATTGAAGCAAAGTGAATTCATTAGACTATAACAAAGTACAGAAAATTGGTGAAATTCAATGTGAGTGATTTGACCATTATAGGGACAGGAAGCTATGACCAAATATGGAAATTGGGATAAAAAGTACAGGCAGTACCAATGATACAGTACAGAGATTGTGAGTGTTAGCAGGAACAGGAAACAATGACCAAATAAGGAATGTGGAACATTAAATGTGTTGCAAGAGTGTGGAGTGTGGGAAAATATAGGAGTCATAACCTGGTTAAGCATGAAGGACTGTGATTTAGAGACAAAGGGCTAGAAGAAAAGAGTTTTAGTATGACAACATGCAGATTGATACAGCAGGGAGTAAAGAAACAGAAAATGTAGATTGACAAAGATGATCATATTTTTGCAGTCAGCTGCAACACAATAAATGCCAAAGACAATTAGTAGGATAGAACAATATATAGAGAATATATTTTGGCTGATAGTCCTGATTGTGTTCATCTCATCTTTCTAAATTTGTCTTACAGTAATTAAATTTGTCCCTCAGGAAACAATCCAGAGTTTCCTGCCAGTTTATAAAGTAACACTTTGATACCATAGTAGTATACAGCATGTAGTATTAGTCAGAAATTGACATGATGAAATTTCACCACCATGATAGGTAGTGAGCCTGCAGTATTTTATGATACTATTTAGGTGCTATACAGAAATCTTAGGGGGTGAACAATACAGTTGCACCAGAAGCATGGGCAATACAGTATAGATTTCCTATATCCTATATCCTCATATCTTATATTCTTATGTCATATATATATATATATATATATATATATATTTAATATTGACTTTATAGGAACAAGAGTAGCCAGCCAATTCAACTGCTTGAAAGCCAAGTTATAACACTATAAACACTCAATTTTTGGCTCATACTCATTTATGAAAATGGTTGAGTGACTTCACTGTCTTTATTTGTAATGAGCTCTCATGAAATTTTCAACTGTCACCTCTGACATTTTCACACAGCTTGCGTTCATGTACCTCTCCAGGAGCAAAGTCACCAATTCTGCACCCATCTTCACTAGTAATAAATTACTGTTGGAAAAAGCTTGGAATCATTGAAAAGCACTTTCTCGTTGTACAACATTTTCCCCGTCATTAAGTTGTTGTTTTGTTTTTTTGTTTTTTTTTGTTTTTTTGCTGAATTTAAACGTATCTGGCTGTGATGAGAGATTAGCATTTGTCGATATGTGTCAATAATTCTGGTAGGGACGTGTATAATTATTTAATTATCTTATTACTGGTTGGCGTATCCTCTCTCTGTGTCATTCCTGCTCTCCAGTTTTAAATCTGCATTTCATGAGTGTTCATTAATATTCTCTTTTTGCCTCTTGCTTATGGGATGGTCACCTATATGCATATTAGTCTTTGAATACCAAAGACCTTGAACTCAACACACACACACACACACACACACACACACACACACACACACACACACACACACACACACACACACACACACACACACACACACACACACACACACACATACACTCAGGGCTAATGGCTAACATTGATCTGTTTTCAGTGTGCACACACCTGGGGGCTAAGTCTAACACTGTCCTGTGTTTATTACACATGCATTTCTGGCGGAAATAATGCCAGATAAGCAGTTACAGGGCAAACAGTGCCTGCTCACTAAGCTTTTGATCACCTACCATGAGAGACAGATAGATAGATAGATAGATAGATAGATAGATAGATAGATAGATAGATAGATAGATAGATAGATAGATAGATAGATAGATAGATAGATAGAAAAATAAAGAATATATAAGGAATTCAATCAAAGCAAAAGAAAGAGGGAATAAAGAAGTAATGAGATAAATAAATGCATGAGCAGGAGGAGGACATTGCACTGATGGGCTTATCTTCACCCACAGTCTTATTAGCATAGAAATTACTTTCTACACCAACACAGGTAAATCTGTGGTTAGCACAGGAGAGAGAGAGAGAGAGAGAGTGGGGGGGGGGGGTGGACAGCAATGAGCAAGAGATAAATGGACAGAGACAGAGAGAAAAAGCTGGAGATAGAGATGACTCTCCAACTCACAGCCTGTTTTCACTGAGGCCACCTAGTACTCATTAATATTCACATGCAGACCCCTTATTAATATTAATATTCATTAATTGGCTCAGGGAGGTTCTGGAAGGAAATATGTCTGCTGCTTCTCAGTTGTATCTGTGTTGGTTTGATGCATTTTACTCAACTGAGAGAAGGATACCAATTCAGGAACGCTGACCAGACACCCAGCCCTCAACAATTTTGACAAATTTGGTGTGCGGTGTGAGGACACTGAGGGGGACCTGACGGAAGAGGGTTAGTGTCATGGCATTGATGATCTGCTGATCTTCTGGACTGGATTTCACCCTTGGTGGACCACGGCTGTATGTAGTGACAAAACACACTAGATCACCTTTTCCCTTTTTCTCATAACATTTTTGAATCAAAGAATCACAATGTGCACACTATTGCATCCGTCAGGAGCCGAGTTCGATACTTCAGGTCAGTGTAGAAGGTGCGTAGGTGTGTGTAGCTCAGCTAACACTTACCTCTCTGGAGAATGTTTGTCACTTACCTGTGACAGGATCACACTACAGCTGTATTAATCTAGCATTTGTTTGTAAGCTTGCAAACCGAAAATGAAAATATTGTTGACAGTCAAAATTTTAAGCATCTATTTAAGGAGACGTAAAGGTCTATAGCTTGTTACCATTTTTTGTTATTGTTGCTGATTACCTAGCTGGTTAAGATCAGGATTGATAGCATCAGGTGTTAAGTATTTTCTGTTGAATTCATTTGATGAAGCGGTTAATTATCAAAAACAGATAACTATAAAAGCATAACAGCTGACCTTGAGTATTTATCCTAATAGCTGACATCAGCCAATATGAAATAACAGCTATTTAATTAAATGTTATATTGATGACTGGATGACCATTAATGTTAACTAGTTAGATATTTCTCATTAATTAACTAAACTAAAAGTAGTGGAGTGAACCATCTCTGTATTTGTTGCTTTTTTATGATTGTTGATTTATAGTTAGGTAATTTTAGGTACTTTTTTTGTTTGTTTGTTTGTTTGTTTGCTTGTTTTAACTAAAAGTGATTTATCAGAATTAGAAAGTCAAGTTCACTTTTTATGGCATAGACTGTACAAACCAGCCAAATTTTATTATTTTGCAATAAAGTCTCTTGACGGCAAGAACTTTCGAGCGCAGCTGGAGGATCACCAAAACCAAAATTATTAAAGCAGCATTTTATGTTAAAACTCAATTTGGAATACAGATATTCAGGCATTCAGAGGTGTATGAAGGTGCTAAAGAAATTAAAATCATTAAACATTAATGAAGGGATTTTACAATCAGTTCTTAATGAAACAGAAGTGCAAAATGATCAGATTTCAGATTGCCGTTAGCCATAATATTCAGCATTAAAGTGTAATTAATACAAGAGAGAAAATGCTTCGTATTTATCTTGGTAATTATTTTTGAAGCCTGAGGAAGGGGATGGTGTTATTAACTCACTTAATCATTCCGCAGAGCTAAAGGTGAAGTGCAGACCACACTTCTCTCCAATATGATGTTTGCATTTTTGAGTTTTTCATATGTATTTACTTCACAAGACAAAGACATAACCACCATTTTAACATGTCCATTTTATGCTCGATGACTGTTTTTTTTTTTTTGTTTTTTTTTAAAGCTGAACCATCAGTTTTCCTCTGCTTTCCTGATGAAGGGATGAACAGGAGAGTTGAGTTGTGCAGTGTTCCACACCCACAGCAGCTGTAATTAACTGTTCCAGCATTTCAGAGATAATAACCACCCTGGTGATGCTTAATTATCAGCCACACAAGAACCGGGAATTGCTTTTGTCCGTCTTTACTTTCAACAGCTACATCGTGTTCTAAACGAAGATAGAAAACACAGGCAAGTGCTAAATAGTTTTCACAGCTCAAACTCTGCCGTGCAGTTGCAGAACTCTGTGCTGATTGACTTCTCATGATTTGGTCGTCCATACATTCAAGTCTTTTTATTTTAAATCCTTCGCTCTCTCTCATCTTTCTTGTGTGAGAAATCTGGTAAAGTTAGGTGAGTCTAAGGACTGGGTCTGGAGTTGAGATCTTCATTTGCCAGTCAGTCCGTGTGAACAGGGTTTTCATAATGTGTGAGAAAGAGAACAAGAGGGGAACTGTGATGAGAGAGACTGTTTCTGCTGAGTAAGGAGTGATCTTGATCTAGAACAGACATACACATCTGTTTTTTGTACCAATACTTACCACTCACACTGAGCTGACATAAGGGAAATGTGTATGCCCATTAAATGAGGCACGCCAATGGATATGGTTTTCTTTGATGAACTCTCATTTGATTATGTTGTTCAAAGACTACAATTAAGCATGTAAAAAATGAATGTGCTATATCAAAAATTGACATGAAACCAATTACTGCTTAACGTAACGGACTGGAGTGACCACGTCTTAGTCTGCACGACCACTAGCTACCTTCCAATTATTTAGACCTAAAATATACAGTGGACCACAGATAAGCTGATCTCTCCCTGTAGATTCCTTATCTAACTGACACACCCGATTAAGACAAAGCTGACTTTTACATTCACATGCCCCATCACATTTCATGGGTTCTGTTATGTGTTGAGATGTTCCACTATTCCTCTCGTTATGATTTTTTTTCCCTCTTTCATTTTGCTTGCAGTATAGCAAAGCTCTCTCTAATGTTAAATTGAAGCTCTTGGGAGCTGTTAAATGACTCTGCTATTTCATACCACACTTTTCCCTTGGTGATACTTCCCTTCTGAATGGCCCTGTGACTAGAATTTCTTTCCAGAGAATTTCTCTACAGAAAAGGTCAATCTTTCCCTTGGTTTACCGTTACTATAGCAAAACTATTTCTAATATGAACTTCTCTGTTTTATTTTTTTTTATTTTAATATTTTACATAAATGCATACAAATTGAAATCCTTGCTAAAATAAAAATAATTTAAAAAGTGTCCAGTCACAGTCTGATCTCTGCTCATGCCCTTTACCATACCCTGGGGTATAAACATAAGTTTATGTTAAAACCATGTCACAGATCTTAGTGACTTTAACTGTGGCATGGTTGGATGGGCTGGTTTGAGTAGTTCAGAAACTGCTGATCTCCTGGGATTTTCACACACAACAGTCTCTAGAGTTTACACAGAATGGTGCGAAAAACAAAAAAACATCCTGTGTGTGGAGGATGAAACATCTTGTTGATGAGAGAGATCAGAGGAAAATGACCAGACTGTCTATAGAAGTCTATAGAAACTCAAATAAGCACTCTTTACAACCGTGGTGAGCAGAAAAGCATCTCAGAACGTAAATCAATAAATCAAACCTTGATGTGGATGGGCTACAACAGCAGAAGACCACATCAGGTTCCACTCCTGTCAGCCAAGAGCAAGGATCTGAGGTCCTTGAAAAAAAGTGATTTTTTTTTCTAATCTTCAACTGTCCAGTTTAGGTCCTCTTAGTCCCAGATGTAGTTAACTAGCATGAGGATGTATTTTTGACAAATGAATGAATGTAAATTTACGAAAGCCATACTGCGTTTTTGTTTAATTTCATTGTCTTTTTTAAAAATAAGTTGCTGCTTATTGCCCACGCCCACCTTGAGATTATATTTTTGAAATGTACAATTACTGATTTATTAATGAAAGATATGTTTCACTCGGTAACTTTGATTATCATACCAGACTTTTTCTTATTAAAGAAAGTCTGCAGACCTTGTACCCCTGTCCGAAGGTTGATGATGTGCCACACTGTCCTATTACACACTGCACTGCATTAAAAGTAAGCAATGTACTGTACATGCTACATAGCCATGTATTCGTGTGCTTTGCCACAATTTTAACTTTATTGTCACAACCGCAAAGAACATTTCACCAACACTCTATCACCATCCTCTGAGTTCTAAGGGCATTTCTTCCAGGTCATTTTCTTTTTCCACCATATATAAAGCACATGGACATTCACACAGATTGTGAAGCCTTGCCATTTGTCACTATTCATGTATATTCTGAGCAGTTGTTTTCTGCCGTAATCTTGTGTTTGACCTTTGCATCTTCTCTATTTTTTCCCCACTTGGATATCCCCTTTTTAAGCTGTAGTACGGACTGATGTGAAATGATCTTTGCCTAACCCTCTGACTACATTTTGGAATTGCCCTATGGACGTGTTTACATTGAGATATATCTGTGTTTGACCCAGGCCTGCTTACTGTTTATGATTTTGGATTGTGGATACTGTTTATAATAAAACGCCTGCACATGGATCCTAACCATCCTTCTGAGTTGTGTGTGTTACACTCATTGGTTCGACATAAACTTGTAACAGCAGGATTTAGTGCAGGATCTGTCAAAAAGATGCTTTTTATGTAACATGCATCCAGCTGTTCAGCTGGAGATGTACTCAATTTTAAATATAGCAGTCCCACTTATCCTATGGGGCATGATTATAATGCAGCATCAGCAGTGATAAAAAAAAACAGCCAAAATTAAATGGAAAAATATCTATTACTTTTTTCACTAGTGGATGTAGATTGTAAGCCTCCAGAATGTAAACACTTGTTGAAGTCAATATAATGTAGGCTTACAAAGAGGGTTAAATTACAAATTAATGCTTTTGTTTTTACAAATATAGAAGCCATAGCCCAGTTTGTAGTAGGATAGCTCAATGTTACGATACACAATACATCCATGGCGACTTGCTGTGTAACTCTGTATAGTGGAAGTCTGGAGTTTTTGCTCTCTGTAGTTTTTGGAGATGACATACCCACTGATGGGCTATATAAGCTCAAAGAATGGCAGTGGGTGAGACACAACACGTAACTAATTAAGTTTTTAGTGAAAGAATATCTAAAGCTGAAAATGAGCGTACACACTTTTTAAACTGCATGCACGCACACACACACACACACACAGATAACACTGGTATCATATAAACAAATCATAACACACATTCATCAGTTCTAATAAGATGATGTTTATAAGATGTTTGAGGCAGATAAAATAAAATATCCAGTAATATAACAGGTATTCAATAAAACCAATGAAATGATAAGAATCCAAAATAAAACATTAACAATTATAAATGCTTCATCAGTAACATCATTGTGTTAATCAATATATTGATTGCATTTATTAATTTATTCAATAACTCTGAGATGATGTTACTATTTACTATGCACCTCTACACACACACACAAACACACACACACACACACACACATTCGTCTTATGAGGACCATTTTTGTCCTCATATGTCTTCAGGAGGTTGGTGTGTAAATTATCTTCAGATCATTCCAAGATACACAAAGAATGTAAACAAATGTACATAATTAAATGCATATTAAACTCAAAATAATAAATGGAGACAATTGGAAATCATAACAATATATAGAAATGTACATTATATTCAGAAACTAAATGCTACAAGATGAGAAATTTGATCATTGATACATGTTCTATTTCAGACTCTAATTATAAGATAGCTAAAATGATACAATTCTACCTACATTTGATAATTTTATATATATATATATATATATATATATATTTTTTTTTTTTTACACAGGCAGTGTACTCAGCTGTCAGAGTATTGATGAAAACTATAGAAGTCATGCAAATGTAAAATTAAATATCTTATTTAGCTATTTAGTGATATGATTTTAATCCTTTTGTATATTCCCAAACACACCCTGTGCACTACGTAGTGCACTACGCTGGAAGCGTTGTAACTATGTTATACAGTCTAGCATAATAGTGTAAAAGAACAAAAGAATATTCAGTGTACTTGGAAAATCCCACAATGCACTGCAAGTTAGTATTCAAACTAATGTAACCTACTGAATATCCAGAAAGCACTTGTTTGTAGGAAATGGGGGATTGATTTTTTCTTCACTCCAATCAAACATCTCACTGTTTCTTTCTGCTTCTTTATATTTCTGTCTCATTCTGTTTGTCTCTCTGCCAATTTTTTCTGTCTTTTTATTCTTGCCTTGCTTTCTGTCTGCCTCTCACACTGTCCCTCTCTTCCTCCATCTCTGTCACCGTCTTTTTTGTGTCCCGCCATCTGCTTTTCTTCCTGTCTCTCTCTCAATCGCTTTCTGCTTCCTTATGCAGAAAGTGATTCTTCGCTCAGACTCTACCTGTCTCTCACTCTCCATCCCCGTCTTTCTTGTTCTTGATAAAATACGATTTATAATAAATTGACTATATAAACTCAATATACATTGACTATATTGATTATAGTCTCCGTACTGAGTGAATAGACTGTGAGAACTCAGCAATATCATATCCAGAGGGAGATAATGATCTTTCTTGCATAATGAGTTTTGAGGTGGTGAATTAAACATCAGCCCAATGTGCCATGATCAAACAAAGCAAAAATGCAGAGGGGAAAAATAATGAGCCGTGGATGAATAATTGAGCACAGTGTTGTTGTTGTTGTTGTTGTTGTTGTTGTTTTTTAAATTGCCCATTTGGGGTTGGTCATGCTTTTTCTTAATTTACTGCATTCCCTGTTAGATTAACAGTAATATGACATTCAGTGTAGGGCATAGAAACAAACAGTGCCTTTTGAGATGGTTAAAAGACTTTTTCAATGTAGCATTTTTCAATGTAACTGTACATAAATGCAATGCCAGGTCATATTTTTATAATCACAAATGTAAATTTGTAAACCAGTAGAAAACTTGGGAAATTTGGGTAATTTATTATTATTCTCAGATAGTCATCATCAAATTTCTTGTTCCATCCTCTCCAAAAGTGGCTCATGACCACGGATTTTGGTGGTGTGGGACAACATTAATAACGACATAGCCTCAAACAAAATTAAGCCAAGAGGCTATAACAGTTGACTTTTGCTAGAGGCTATTATCTAGTGAATTTTTAGAGTAATCATAATAGGCAGTTGAGAATCGACAACATACAGTCATCAGTTTTAGGACATATTTATGCAGAAATATGGAAAATTCTAAAGGGTTCACAAACTTTCAAGCCTCACTGTAGCTAGCAAGGTTTTAGATATCAGTTTGTTAAACTGGCTCTAACATTATCTTGGCAGATGCCAAGGGAACATTAGAAAGTAGCCTAAATAAAAACATTTCTACGTGGTTTTGGTAAAATATTTTCATGTTATCTTAAAGCAGAGAAGGCATATTTAGATTTTGGAAAATTTTTGACTTCCGATGAGGTTTTCCAGGCTGCCTCACACACACACACACACACACACACACACACACACACACACACACACACACACACACACACACATATATATATATATATATATATATATTTATTTATTTATTTATTTTATTTTATTTATTTTATTTTATTTTTTATATTTGATGTTATATAATGTCAACACGGTCATGATTGCAAATGTGTAAGAATTCTTAAAAATTCAATGTGTGCTTAAAGTTATAGAATTAGCAGGTTTAATTTTCGACTTTTATAATTTTTCAAAATATGTTAGAATTTTAGAATGATGCACAGGGTTTCGGGCAGGGAGTAGGAATGGTGAGGTTTTAGAGTGGTGGACAAGTCAGGAAATAGTTACAATAGTTGGGGGTGTTAGAGTAATGGTCAGGTTAACATTAAAGGGTGTGGGTGTGGTGATGGGTGGGACTTGACTAGGGTTAGGGTGAAGGGGTGTCGAGGGTGGGGTTTGGATGAGGATGGAGATACAGTGAGGGCCAAAGTTTACAGGTGAAGAGTAGGCTGGGAGTGTGAGGTCAGGGTGAGAGGCTGACCATAGTTAGAGCAGGGGTAATGTTAGCACTAATAGCTTTCATTCATTATTTGCTTCACTCATCTCATAGAGTTACTATAAATTTTGAGTGAAATATTAGCAAGCTCTCAGAAACCTGAGTTTTTGGGATAAAAAAAAAATGGAGAACTGTATTGCTATAAAATCTAGAGAGTTCCAGGGCAGCTTCTGGGATGTAACATTGCTAAATAGTGAACACTACAGGAGGGTTAAACCCTTTGTAAGGTATTTCTAGGATCATTTTCATGACTGAGATGGAGGGACATATTCTGGATTTGTGTAAGAAAATCCAAGAAACTCGTCTTGATCCAGATTCATGATGAAGAGTTTATCAGTCGGTGTGAGCTCCGTTGGCATCTTCGTAAACTCACGATCAAAGTTGCATGTATCTCGGCTGTTTTTCTGCAAAAAAGGGAAGGCCTGCTATTAATTTGTGCACATTTGCAATTTTCCTCTAGTCCCACTCATCTTCCATTGATGAAAGAGGCCAAAATAATTAATAAAGTTTAAAAAGTTTTTTTTTTTTTATATTTTATTAAGTCTTTAGCCAGTAATG
The DNA here is from genome assembly GCA_023630585.1 of Cranoglanis bouderius. Taxonomy (NCBI): domain Eukaryota; kingdom Metazoa; phylum Chordata; class Actinopteri; order Siluriformes; family Cranoglanididae; genus Cranoglanis; species Cranoglanis bouderius. The sequence goes on from CM042539.1 coordinate 1,785,858, forward strand.
TCTATGAACAAATTGAAAAGCAACAAGGCACATCTCTGAAGACAGTTACACTTTTTTGAAAGCAGCCATTGAGCCGAGCCATAGCCTGAAGTGTCCATCCTATCAACTGTAGTATAGAAATTATGGATGTAGCCGAATAAAAACAATTTATTCAGAATGAACAATAATTTGTTTTAAACAGATGTGAATACAGACACGAATAGATATGTTTTGGAACTGGGATCCTGCAGGACAAAGCGAAAAAAAGTTGCATGAACAGGACGTTTTTACTTTCACGCATGTGAGCAAGAGGTCAGATATGAAGCTTGTGGGACAAACAAAGACCGTGAATGTGCGGCACTATGTGATGCATTTCCATGTTCCTTCATTCATCCTTAGTAACTGCCTGATCAGGGTGTGTTTAAATTAGGTTAATTAATTTGTTTATATTCTAGGAAATAGAACCAACTAAATTCATTAGAAAATATTGCTGGAAGGTACAGCCAAAAATAATAGCTGAGCGAGTGGGATTTAAAAAAAAACAAAACGGTCCATTGCACATCTCTAGCATTTCTAATTGTTTCTAATTGACCAATTATAAACTGTCAGAGCCAGAATTCACAGACCTTTTTCTACCTTTGGTTTAATTTCTAGTGTTTCCAGGGCATAGTGGTATGGTTCATTAAAATTTTTTTTTTTTTAAACCCTGAAATCTCCATTCTGGTTTAGGCCACGCCCACTTTGTGTTTACATCCAATTACAGATATAGATATCTGGTGTTACACCCCCATTGTTGTCTGTTGTCCCTTGGTCTCTTATTTTTACTACAAACTACTAATTAAAATATATTTAACAGTTTATAGTACAGTGTATACATTTTGGCTACTACATCTAGTATTAGAATTTGAAAAATGGAAGACAATAGTAGCGGTCTCTGCAGTAGCTAGCCACTGCACCAGTCTTGTATACTCACCATAAGCAAGTGTCCCCCAAAAACCAACACTGATTTACACCTATTTTTAAATCTCGTCCTCTTAAAGACAATCCAAAGCCCATAATACATTGCAGCCTCTTATACACTTGTACAGTTTTTCTGCTACACCGAATACATTTTTAAGACAACTGAGTTGCCTTAGCTAGGCCTCTGTTATCAATTTTCCTCACCAGTTTGAGATGCCTTCACATCTGCAAGGCAATATTTGTTCATAAGAGCGGTACCATCTTAACAGGATATCTGTCAGATTCAAATTCTCAGAGATGTAAAGTAATGGTTGATGTGTGGTCAGTAATGATGATTTTATTTTCATGAATTCTTTATTTAGTCGATTTCTAACAAGATAGAACTACAGAGAGGAAACCCCCTTCTGCAGATCTCTTCCCTCCAAAGCTCCCATACTGTATTGGAACACACATACACATTACGTTTCCTTTTGTCGTTCAGGATCTGTGTATGACAGAGATGTAGAGAGACACAGACCGACTCAGAGAGTGAGAGACTCAGAGAAAGACAGAGAGAGTTTTCTGAAGCTAACCATTAATGTAAATCCATGAATAGAAGCAATTCAGCTGAAAGACGGCGGCAGACACACACCCACATGCACAAGCCCTGCAGCGACACAAGCACATATAACAAACATTTTGGAAAACACTTCACACAGGCTATGTCTCAAATCATGTAGTGTGTATATGCTGGAAACTCAGTGAGATGTAGTGCATTATTCATAATCAGAATCTGAAATGCTGGAACCACCCACTGAGAAATTAGAAGATAGGACAGTTTTTGTGCTCATGGTCACCTACATGGTGGACAGAGTGGAGCCATCAGAGACTGAGCTGTTTTTAGATTTTCAAAATAGTTGTGCGATATGCAATTGTTCCTGTGGAGGCTGTTCTGGCAGCTCAATTTCAGTTCAGTGCAAAGCATTATTGTTCATTTTGAGGCCGTACAAACATCCTGGTACTAGATAGACAAGTATAGTCATTCAGTATAGTGTAGGAATACAGTATTCAGAGTTGAGTTGAATGTAATTTAATATTATTGATTTAATATTATTTAATATTAAGTAATTAATAGTTTATTTATGGACAAAATAATGAACAACACATATAGTGAGCTGGAAGTGAAGCAGATGAGTCAGCTGAACAGTTAGGTTATTCTTCAAACTGTCAGCATGTTTTCTTTACAGGAGAGCACATAGAATAAACAAAAACATAATAATTAGTATTTTCTTTACTTTCATGCTCACTATCTTCTCATCATATCAGTCTTTTTTAATTTTTCTTCTTTAAATGATCTCTTGCTTTTATGTTACATTTGACAGCGAGGAAAAAAACTCAAAATTTCCTTCATCAGTCCACATTTTCAACACTGAATTGGCGCCAGTGTGCCACTTCTTAACCGTTTTGTCCTGAATAGCACAAATTGAGATGAAGACGAAATTGGCACTGCAGAGAAACTACTGTCATTGGTATCCATATCTGTACTGCTTGTTGTCTTCTATGCACTCATCCCCATCACTTCACACTTAAATCATCTGGTCCATCATCTGGTTTCCTTTTTCCCATACTACATTCGTTTGTTTCTCAGTGCAGGGGCAACGCTAGCCCCAGTAAAATCTGACTGACCTCTTAAGTGTCCCTCTCCTGTTGTTTATTGCCACCAAGGACCAAAGAAGATGCTTCTCATCATCTGAACTTGCCAAGAATCTTTAGTCATCTTCTGTCAAAATGCTCTTGCCTTTTGGTTTAACGCATGTACTTTCCGACTAATGCCAGTGCATATAATTTAAAACATTTATATGAAAAAAGGATGTGTTTTAAGACATTCCAATCTATTACCTCTATTTTCCTCCCAATATATGTATAAAGATATGACAGAAAAAATAAGGCAAATATGTTAAACAAAAGACTGCAGCAATACATACTGTAAATTTAATCTTTGGTCCTACGGTGACTAAAACAAAGCAGGTTGGATTTGTATGATGAGTTTCTATATACTGGAAGTTAAGATGATTCTGGCAGCACATGCAGAAATTTTCCAGTCTCTAAATGTTAAATCCTTATAGTTTAAATCATGATATGGAACAGAGGCACAAGTAAAATTCAAATCTCTCAAATCCCATAAATACCTTTTTACGAAAAAAAAAAAAGCATGTGCTACAATTACAATTTCATATTTAAAAAAGGTATTAGCAAAAAAGCATCTATGAGGAGGAATGTATGCGCATTCATGTTGATGGCTTCGGTAGGTCCCATATTAATGCCTCACAAGTAATAATAATAATAATAATAATAATAATAATAAATAAGATATTCATTTTAATGAATGATATCATTGTAGTCATTTAAATTTGATTACTGTTCTAGCAAAAAATATTCTACTACTACTGTACTACTAAATCTGAGGGTGTTAATCTGGCCCCTAAACAGGAATTGTGTGCCCTTTTGTCTGAGTGTAAACACACTTATTATTCACAAGCAGACATTGTCTAACATATCACAGCAGCAGCATGTGATTTGTGACAGTTGAAATGTCATTTTCAATAGACAATATATATACTGGCAATTATTGCACAATGGTAAAGGATGGAAAAAGAGTAAAAGCTACACATCCAAAATTCAGGCTACCAGGAAACCTGAAACCGTTATTTGGTATGTTTTAGAATATATAAGTATTTAGCTGGAGAGAATTTCAGCTGTGGGGTAGAAACAATTCTCTGAGCAATAATGATAAATGAGATGGGGGATCTCATATAGGCTTTTCTATTATGAGTAAATAAATACTACATTTTTAAAATTTGTCTTCTGTTCTGAATAGCTCTTTCTCAGCGATGGCAGCACACTGTGACAACTGTGACAACATCAGTGCAGTGTGGATGTTCTGTGGTAGACACTTATATGAGAAGTGTGATGTGAATATTCTAATGGAAATTGTTCATTTTGATGAGTGTGTGTTTGTGTTGATGGGTTTAGAGGCAGCTGGGAGGTCTTGTAAAACAATTCTGTTCCTTGAAGCATGTGTAAGAACACTTTCACACCTACCTTGTTTTTGGTGTGGACCAATTTTTTTTAGTCTGGTCCATTTTGACAGATATGAACACTCCACCCACACATTGGTTTGGATCTTTGATGTTCATCTTTTTGGCTCTGATAACAGATGGTGTCACTACCCAATTTACACCTCCTGTCACTGATGCTTGGGCTGCATCAGTCGTAGTCTCACCAAGTGCTGTACCTAGATGTTTGCTGCCCCAGTACTGAGTGCAGATGACTCCCTATTGAGGACCAGTGTGGTACACATTGGCAATATGTTAGCTATTTCATGCTAGCAGTCCCTCCAATCTGCAGATGTTGACCCCTCCGTCAGGGGGAAACCTTGGCCAGGGTATGGGTCTGAATGGGTATGAATCTCTGCTAATTTGGTTTATACACCTCCAATGGTGTGGTCTGCCTGATGTATACACATCAGCCCTGCAGACACACCACCATGGAGAATATATACTACAGTTCTCCAGTCCCCAGGCTTTTGGGGTCGCAAAGCCTCTTTGGTGGGGAGCACGGTGGCTTACTGGTTAGCACCTCACACCTCCAGGGTTGGGGGTTTGATACCCACCTCCGCCCTGTGTGCACGGAGCTTGCATGTTCTCCCCGTGCTCCAGGGGTTTCCTCCGGGTACTCTGGTTTCCAACCCCAGTCCAAAGACATGCGTTGTAGGCTGAATGGCATTTTTGAATTGTCCATATTGTCATAGTGTGTGAGTGTGTGTGCGATTATGCCCTAAAATGGGTTGGCACCCAGTCCAGGGTGTTCCACGCCTTGTGCCCCGAGTTCCCTGGAATAGTCTCCAGGCTCCCCCACAACCCTGTGTAGGATAAGCAGTATGGAATATGGATGGATGGATGGAAGCCTCTTTGGTATCAAGCCCCAAGAAAATGTTAACCTGATGCTGCTCAAGAACTTGCTTCCAAATGAACAGCGATGCAAAAGGTAGTATAAATAATAAATATAAGACTCTATTCATTTTATTTTCTTGTTCAGATAAAGCATTTTAGATCCTCTGCTTTTTATCCTAAGAGTGGCCGATCTAGTTCATTTCATGTCAGTAGACCTGCACAATCCCTTTTTTCATGTTCCCATGGCTCTGGAACACAGATGCTTTTTATGGATTGCCTTATAAATCGAAAGTCCTGCCCATTGGTCTTTTCTTAGCACCATGAGCATTTCCAAGATATAGGCAGGCAGCCTTGATTCTGCCCAACATTGTAAATGAGTTTATTGACCCTGCAGTCTTTAGTGAATAAGTGCCATTTAGTCCAAGTGCTCATTTGTTATGGAGGTAAGACATGACCCCCATGTCTAAGCCAAGGCTAGCCACTGGCTGGTCATAACCTTGGACTAAAGATGGGTGGACACCCATCCCCTACCATGCATCTCTGACATGCCATGCATCTCTTCCTCATGGTCCTTATTTAGAGGTGTGCCACTCCAGGAAGTCTGTACTGATGCTAATTGGGTGTCACCACGCATTTTCTCCAAATTCCTCAAGGTTAACATTGCCTTCACTACTGGTATGGGCATGACGGTCATCTCTGCAGTTCTAAGATGACTTTTTTGTACAGGTGTTTCTAATAAGGCGCAAATGTTTCCTTAAATATCTTTAAAAATATATATACACGTTTATTTGTGAAACTAGATTGTGTTTCAAATTCCAACAGTAATATAATTAATGTTTTTAAAGTTTTTAAGGTAACACAACTGAAAAATCTTTGTTCAAACACCCCTATCTATCTTCTCTTCATCTCATCGCTGATCAACGTAAACAATTCTCATGGAAACTGAGCCCTAGAGTACCATTATGCTTGGAACTCTTCCCGGTGCCAGGTGTGTGCGCACATCTGGGAAATAGAAATAAGAGACGACACTAACATCTTACACTAACTTCATGCTTCAAATTTACAAATACTAGGCATTTTTATTTGCTCCCCTGGTGGGTTTATTTTGACATGAGCAATGCTAAGGGGCTCAAGTGAATCTTTAATTTGTGCCTCCACTGAGGCGACGAGGTTTTGAGGATAAAGCCGAATTAGGAGCTGAAGAGCTGCAAATCTGTTCTCTGCTGATAAGCAGCAAAATTCAAAATGAATGAATTAATGAATCAGGAAGCTACAACACACACACACACACACACACACACACACACACACACACACACACACACACACTGCAGATAAATAAGTTTAAAAGACAGAACTGAATGAACATTCACTACCAGATTAGCTTTCCATTGCGTAACACTGTGAACTGTGAAGGATTAGCAGAAATTTACAATCAACAGCTTTTATAACAGTTGTAACACCCTCATATGCATTATATGCATTATCAATTCATCTTCATTGTCAGTCAGAAGTTTCTGAACACACTATTTTACATGACCTCATTTAAAATCCTCTTAAAATGTGAAAATCTAACCAAGGGATAGGTTAAAGTGAATTAAGAAATGTTTAGTGAATTCAGAATGTTCGGAACAACTTTCAAATGTACCTGCTTTTAATAAAGTGCTCATTCAGAGTCGCATTAGGATCTGAGAGCGAGCAGTTAATAAGTTCCATAGAGATTCAGGTTTCATTTCAATTCTTATTCTGTCTCGTTTTGTCTGTTCTGTGGCAATAATACTGCTTAGACTGTAATATAACATTAAAAAAAAAAAAATTTTTTTTAAAAAGTCCAGGTATTCAAAAACTTTTGACTGCCTGTGCAACTGCTAATATTTTCATCAGCATTAGAATTTGTGATACTTGATAGCATACGTCCTCCTTTGTACACTGTCATTGTAGCTGCATGCTAACATGTGCACTGGAATTCAAGTGGAATTCAGCTGCATTAGCATTTGAGTTACATAAAAACATGTGCACTGGAATCAGAGCTACAGTATGTGCTAGCATTACCACTTATTATACATGCCAACAGGTGCATTTGCATTTTACACTATTTCACTATTTCAATTCAATAATAAATATGTACTCAACTTGACATCCAAACCACACACACACACACACACACACACACACACACACACACTCTCTATTTAACGCAAACACTGGGCATAAGTGTTAAATAAATGGTCATAAAAAACAAATGTATATATTTAAATTTTTTATTTATTTTAATTTATATGTTGCATTTGTCTCTGTAAAATACTTTGGCACATGAAAAATATATGATAAAAATCACCCACAATGTATGCAAATTATGATAATCTATGCTAAACTATGTTTGAGCTAATAATTCATGCATTCATAGTAATTCATAATTCATTCCATTTCTGTATGTGTGTTAGAATGAGTTGTGGATAAATAAACCAGCAAAGTCTTCTAAATATTTGTCTCTTTTTTTTTTTGTCTACAACATTAGCAACATTAGTGACATTGTATAGCAGCTTCTGCTTTTATGGGCAGAAGGGATGGGTATGTCACAGAACCAATAAAAATGTAAAATAGACAAGGTTTATGGTGCTTTGAGCCTAAAAACCTAAAAAAAAAAAATTAAAAAAAACCCAGAACAGTCTGTTCTAACTCTAACAGATTAAACATAACTGTTTGGATAGCAATACTGCACTGCTAGCTAGCTGTTGGATGTTAGCTGGCTAGGTAGCAAGCTGGCTTGTATTCTTCCTCAGCAATTCTTTTCTTAGTAGCAACTAACCTTATTTTATTTAGCTAGCCTAACAGGCAGAGAAAAACTAGTTTAAAATGCCAAAAAAAACCCAAAAAAATCCTGAAAATCCTGAATGTATAAACACTTTTTTTAAGCTAACTGTTTGCTGTTTGCTAGCAAGAATCACTGCTAATTTTGTTGCATTTGTTGATATCATTAGCTGCTTTCAGTGGTTAAAACTGAATTATTACCCTTACTAGACCTGCCAAACCATAAGAGCAATTATGCATAAGGGGATAATGTATAATATTCGTGTATATAGGGAGTTTTTTATCATTAACAGATTTGACACTTCATTGTAGGCCTGTTTGTGTTTGTTCGTTTTCTCTTTTGCCCAAACAAGTGACATTTGGGCTATTTTTGAAATTCAGTGGACTACCTAATAATATGATGTTTGATATATACTTGTCAAAGGTTAGCTAAGTCAAACATCCATTCATATATTTTATTTCACATTAAACCATTCTCCATTCACCAGCACAGAAAGCAAGTGTGTTGCATCTTCCAAGCTAGAAAGTCGAGCCTAGACGAGAGATTAGATGAGAGACCTCCTGCTAATGTGAGATGGGAGGAAAGGGTGCACCTTCTAGGGGGTCACTTAATGTTGGAGAATTCAAAACACATACGCAATTTCCAGCCATTCCAGATGTCGATTGACTCAGCTACCATTTTTATTGGGATAATATTGTTCTTTTTGCATACTTTTGAGTAATACGCTAAATGCGTAAAAGGTTGACCCTCTAATCTTCATTTTCAAAGCTTACTGGATAAATAAACTGCCCTGAGAGGAGATTTGGTTAATTAGCTTATTGAACCAAAATCACATTTACATCAACTAATCTTACGCTTAACACGAAGCACTTGTATTTTCAAGACCAGACCAGACCAGTTTTTGTGTGTGCCAGAAACTGTTTATTTCATCAAATCCTCACTGAATCTTTTCGAGTTACAATGTTGAGCTAGCGTTATAGATTATGTATATAATGTGCATCTACCTTTCTGTGTAACAACCTTATTTAATATATTATTTTAGAGAGAGAAAATAGCTAACGACCAAGCGAGTTCATGATTTAGCTATTAAATGTAGCCAGAGCCAATTCTTAATTTTTTGGAGCTAATAGATTTACACCGATCAGTCATAACATTAAATCCACCTGCCTAATATTGTGTAGGTCCCCCTTTGTGCCCCCAAAACAGCTCTGACCCGTCAAGGCATGGACCCCACAAGACCTTTGAAGGTGTGCTGTGGTATCTGGCACCAAGATGTTAGCAGCAGATCCTTTAAGTCCTGTAAGTTGCGAGGTGGGGCCTCCTTGGATCGGACTTGTTTGTTCAGCACATCCCCCAGATGTGAATTGAGATATGGGAAATTTGGAGGCCAAGTCAACACCTTGAGCTCTTTGTCGTGTTCCTCAAACCATTCCTGAACAATTTTTGCAGTGTGGCAGGGCGCATTATCCTGCTGAAAGAGGCCACTGCCATTATGGAATACTGTTGCTATGAAGGGGTGTACTTGGTCTGCAATAATGTTTAGTGGGTGGTATGTGTCAAAGTAACATCCACATGAATGCCAGGACCTAAGGTTTCCCAGCAGAACATTGCCCAGAGCATCACACTCCCTCCACCAGCTTGCCTTCTTCCCATAGTGCATCCAGGTGCCATCTCTTCCCCAGGTAAGTGACAGCACCCAGCCATCCACATGACATAAAAGAAAACGTGATTCATCAAACCAGGCCACCTTCATCCATTGCTCCATGGTCTAGTTCTGGTGCCCAGTGTAGGTACTTTCGGCTGTTGACAGGGGTCAGCACGGGCACCCATATACAGCAAGCTGCAATGCACAGTGTGTTCTGACACCTTTCACCTTCTATCATAGCCAGCATTAACTTTTTCAACATTTTGTACTACAGTAGCTGTGGGATCAGACCAGATGGGCTAGCCTTCGCTCCCCAAGAAAATCAATGAGCCTTGGGTGCCCATGACCCTGTCGCTGGTTCATTCATTATCCTTCCTTGGACCACTTTTGGAAGCTATTAACCACTGCATACCGGGAATACTGCCACAAGACCCAGTCATCTAGCCATCACAATTTTTCAAACACACAAATCTGCAGTTTAGACCATCTTCTAAAAGGTAAAGGTTGTGCTTTAGAGAGCAGCAGATCCGAAATGTAGGGCGCTTTCATTATAGCAATATCTCAAAATGACTTTGGTGAAGTACGGATTGGAAATGAATTTGGAGGTTGTCATTTTTGTGGGTTTTTTTTGTGTTATTTGTGGCTTGGGAGTTGGTTGACTAAACAAGAGTTTATATGCAGAACTTGAATTCACAGCTCTGATTCAGGACATAACTGTGTTTATAAAGGACTGACCTGCTGTGGTGTTTTTCCTTATTTCTAAAGAACATAAAATAGTAAAATCCTAAGCAAACAGTACAGTGCGCCAAGATAGAGGAAGGAGTTTAGTTGCAATTTCCAACCCATTTAACATTATGTTATGTATTCTGCATAAGGACGTTGGGATAAATATTTAGGGCACAAAATTAATTATATCATTATTCCATTATCATTATTCCAGCATAATATGCTAATAGCTAATAGCCTATAGCAAATTGGATACTAATAAATACATGCTAACTTGCAGCATGAGTAATAACAGCTAGTTACATGCAATGGTTAGAATTGTCATTTTGCAAAAACTTGTTAGCATGTAGTGAATAAACAATACCTGTGTGTATTCAATAAAACACAACAGGGCATGCTGTTATAGGAAAATAATCAATGATGGGATGGGAAGTTTTTCCTATAACATTACATCCAAACATGTTTTATTTCTACAGTGGATATAAAAAGTTTACACACCCCTGTTAAAATTGCAGATTTTTATTTCAATATCATTTCAGATTTTTTTTTCACCTCTAATGTGATATAGCAAACAAACAAACAAAAAAAATCCAAGTGACTGACAAATAGAAACCTTTTAGAATGGGGCATATGACTGTGCTCAGAATTAAGCAATCAAATTCAAACTCATGTTCAAAAGTAATTATCATCATGCACCTGTCATTAATGAAGTGATTCTGGTTAACCCCAAATAAAGAGAAGCTGTTTCTGTAGGATTGTAGGATTTTCTTGGTTTCATGCAACTGCTGAAAGAGCTTACAAAGCATGTACAGGATCTCATTGCCAAAAGGTAGCAATCAGGTGGAAAATGGGGCACCACAGTAACATTACCAAGAACAGGATGCCCCTCTAAAATTGATGAAAAAACAAGAAGAAAAACTTATCATGGAGGCTGCCAAGAGACCTACGGCAACACTAAAGGAGCTGCAGGAATATCTGGCCAGAACTGGTCATTCCCTGCATATGACAACAGCCTCTTCACATGTTTGGGATATGGGGTACACTGGCTAGACGGAAACCCTTTCTCATAAAAAACAAACAAACAAACAAACAAAAACTTCCCAAGCCCTAAATCACCCCAATCCATGTGGCAAAATGTGTTATGGTCTGATGAGGCTATGGTAGAACTTTTGGGCATAATTCTAAAAGATATGTTTGGCACAAAAACAAGACAGCTTATCACCTAAAAAACACCATTCCCACCATAAAGCATAGTGGTGGCACCATCATGCTATGGTGCTACTCACAGGCAATTGCTTTAAGACTACACAGGAAACCCTGGCTTCCTCTAAAATTTCATTAAAATGCGGCAATGAAATGTTTATCAAAGTGTCTATATTATTCATTAATCTTAGTGGAATTCAGTATTTTAGAAAATCAAATGATCAAATATCTTACTGCAATATCATGCTATTTGTTCATTTAACTCAAACTGTTTTCTGTGAACAGCATAGCTTGCATTAAAATCTCGTTTGAGGAACCTGACACAGATCTAACAGACACCCAGTGAAGCCTGTGCATCTCTTGCTGTTAATTACAAATTTATCAACCATAACATTAAAACGACCTTCCTAATATTGTGTAGGTCCCCCTTGTGCCACCAAAATAGTTCTGACCCGTCGAGGCATGGACTCCACAAGAACAAGGTGTTCTGTGGTGTCTGGCACCAAGATGTCAGCAGCAGATCCTTTAGTAAGTTGAGAGGTGGGGCCTCCATGGATTGGACTTGTTTTTCTAGCAAATCCCACAGATGCTCGATCAGATTGAGATCTGGGGAATTTGGAGGCCAAATCAACACCTTGAACTCTTTTTCATGTTTCTCAAACCATTCCTTAACAATTTTTGCAGGCCAGTGCCATTAGGGAATGCCATTGCCTTGAAGGGCTATACTTGGTCTACAACAATGTTTAGGTAGGTGGTATGTGTCAAAGTAACATCCACAAGAAATCCCCAGGTAAGTGACGCACACTCACCCAGCCGTCCACAAGTTTTTTCTTTTTTACCATCTAAAACATTTCTATTTGTTTTTCACTTGAATTTTGTTTGTTGCTATATCACATTAAATGTGGAAAAATATCTCACATGGTTTATCTTGGTTTACATCACAAAACCTGCAATTTTAACAGGGGTGTGTAGACTTTTTATATCCACTGTATATCATAGAAATTTGCCAACAATTACAAATTTTTATTTATTAAATAACATCATACTTTTCGACCGATGAGTCTTTACAGAAGGCTTCACCATATCAATGATTATAAATGTTTTTTTAATAACAACACATTTTTAATCTGTTTATTACTAGATGATGTGGCGCATCTGCCATAGAAACCCCTGTCAATGAAATGTTGCTTCAGAAATTATAACATACATTAATATAAACCTGATATTAATGAACATCTTCTGACAAATCAGATTCAGGTATAATGACAAATCAGGTATAATGAGTAATAATTGATATGTTGTTGGATGGAGAATTTAAACAAACTGTTTGATCACTGAAGAAATACAAACAGTTCTTGCTAGCAAACTGAAACAGTTAGGCCCCAATGTAGAGGTGGGAGTGTAGTTAAGCCATTAGTCATCTGTGGGAGGAGGTAGCCTCTGGTGAACATGTTAAACATCTCTAAAAGGCAAAAGTCAGTGAAATCCTGTCTTGTGGAAACCTGAGAGCAAGACAGCTGGTGTACTTGAGCCAGAAAAATCTACCATGGCGTCATAGCACATCCAGGGAAAGCTGTTTATAAAGCTAAAGCTAAATCTAAAGCTGCTTTGGGACAATGTCCATTGTTAAAAGCGCTATACAAATAAACTGAACTTGAACTTGAACTTGTTTATGGTTACATCCACATTATGTAAGTGGCATAAATCTGACTTTTCGCCTGTTATTTTCATACCTGTGTGAACACAATTATTACATCTTTTATATCCTAAATAGGAAACCAATATGTGGTCATGTGACCACGGTGATAATGCTTAGATCAGAAAGGGGATTTCAGTAATCCCTAGTGGAACACAGTGCAATTGATACACTATATGACTAAAAGTTTGTGGACACCTGACCATCACACTCATATGTACTGGTTGAACATCCCATTCCAGACTTAGTCCTGTTTTGCTGTTACACTAACCCCCACTGTTCTGGGAAGGTTTTCCAATAGATTTTGGAGCATGGCTGTGGAGAATCCAGACACAAGCGCATTATTGAGATCAGGCACTGATGTTGGACGAGGAGCGGTGCAGTCTGCGTTCCAATTCATTCCAAAAATGGTTAATTGGGGTTGAGGTCAGGGATTTGTGCAGGACACTCCAGTTCTTCCACTCCAACCCTGGCAAACCATGTCTTCATGGACCACACGTGCACAGGGAAAAGGTTTTGGGCCCCTTAGTTCCAGTGAAGAGAACTAATGGGCCCAAACAAACAGCATACAAAGACATCCTATACAATTGTGTGCTTCCAATTTTGTGGCAACAGTTTGTGGAAGGCCCTTATATATGTGTGATGGTCAGGTGTCCACAAACGTTTGGCCATATAGTGTATTTTACTGATTATTCATATTTCATTTCATAAATGAAATATTTTGTGATAAATTCTTGAGATAACTTTCTTATTGAAGATGGAGTCTTTACTGCAAAACTACATAAGGAGCAAAATAGTTAAATGTAAGAGGTTAGCTGGTTTGGTTAGTTGTAACTAAGAGAGACAAAGCAACAAGAAGAAAATGTGGCAAAAGCCCAGCGCAAAAGCTGGTAAATAATAGCCAGTTCTTACATTTTTCCCCCCAAGAAATAAGGGATCACAGCTCTGCTTTCTTCTCTTCCTTTGTCTCACAAATGGTGGAATCACTCTTCCAAGGTGGATGGATTTTAGGGTAACTTTTATCTATTGTAGGTGAACTTGGCAAAGCAAAAATGAAACTTTACTGAAAGTAAATTCCTTTTCCATGTTCCTTTGTCCTTTCAAACAGTTTAGTTTTGTAATGTGAATGTAGCCAAGATGCATTATTCTTAAGCATGCCTTTTCGATTTTTAATTTTTATTATTTTTTAAAAATAAGAGCTAAGGTTGTCTGTCATCAGCTTATTTGTGTATAAAGCAGGAATACTAATCATCTACTCATCACTGTAGAGCTCATTTATATTAATGTAAATATAATATACTCAAGGTGCAACCGTTGCAGAATGCATGCTGTTTATGGAGGTTATGCATTCAAATAATAATTCAGACATGCAAAATAAAAGTCAGTGGCATCACACTAATGAATCACATTCACAGATGATGTAAAAGACATGCAGTGAGCTGATTGGTCAATTTCCATCCAAATGTTTACGCAATCTCTGTTTCCATTGGCTCCCCAATAATGTGACTTTCTGCTTATCTGACTTTCCACCTACCCATGTATCTTTTTTCTCAGTATCTAAATAAATGTCTTTTTGTCTATCTACTTGTTTGTCTTCCTACCTTCGTTTCCACCTGCCTTTTTGTTTATTTTATTTTATTTTTTCTAAATATCTGTCATTATTGTCAGTAGACTTGTATTTTGCTATTTCTACCTTCCTGTCTTTCGTTTTAGCCGCCCAACTTTCTTTTACATTATTTGCATTTTTTTTATTTCCTTCATTTCCTTTCCTGCCTCGCTCCCTTCTTTCCATATTCAGGTTATGAGCCAATTCCTTGTTGCCTTATAAACAGATGGATGGAAGCACACACTGTTGTGTGGCTGCAGGAAGTCACTCATGCGTCCTGGAGGAAGTGGAGAACTCCTGGAGGAAGTGGATAACTGAGAAAAACTGGAGCATTCCTGGAGGAAGCGGAGATCTCCTGTACTGATGTTCTGTCTGCCATTTACACGTGTTTTAGTAAATAAAATCCGGATTATTAAAGTACCTAGTTATTACAGCGAAGTTCTACATGCATCTAAGTATATACGCATATAGTAAGTTACAGCCAAGTGGTCTGCAGGGAGCAAGTTTTGCATGCATCTGATTATCTAATAGTCATTTTCTATGTTCATAAGCACTTCAGCCAAGTGGCCAGTAGGGAGCAGGGCGTGCACCAGCAGAAGCAAGAAATGACGGGAGGGGGAGGGGGGGCACAGTTCTTTTAACAGCTAATATTAATTAGCTCTGAGTTTCTGCACTAGGATAGTCAGTGTTTATGAAGGAGAAACCCTCGAACTCGTCCTGGTCGAGGTTCATGATGACTTCCTGGTCAGGAGGAGTGAGCACCGGAGGGTGACGTGTGAAAAAGCGATCAAAATTCTCCGCCTCTCGGCCACACTGCAAAAAGGAAGAACACAAAAAGGAAAACGAGTGATGGATGGAGGGAGAAAGGGATGGAGAAGAGGAGAACAGAGACATGGAGGACAAATAAAAATATGACTGATGAACACCATCTACACAATGGAGTGATTGAATGTGTGAATGAGGCATGTGCCGATCATTGGTTACATGACATACTGCGATATTCAACACAAATAATATCGCATTTCATTTCAGAAGAGGCAGCCTAGATAGGCAGCATTTTTGAAGCAATATAGTCATGTGCCGATAATCAGTTACACAATGGAACATATTTATAAATCACAATCACTGGTAAATGACCAAGCACGTCCATGACACAGTTGATTTACATTCAGTGATTTACATAATTCCTATGTAACTCATAACTCATGCCAATTATACATTGTGAAACTGAGGCCCCTTAGATACGAATTTATACAAACTCAGCAGCTCTTGAAGAATTTGAATTTCATGAATATTGTCATGAATACCCTATTTCAATTGTAAAAGCTCTTTAAAAATAAGTTAGTTCATATCCAGTTTGATAAACACGGCCCAATATTTGTACAACTAGTCAGTACAAGTCCTGCTACCCTTGTTTTCCTGCTTTTTGACCCTTTTCACTATCCACATTTATGGTAAACTCTGCAAGTTGATCCTCTAGCATTTGTATCTATTCTAGTAATGCTAGTAGCAACATTTCTCACATCACCAGCACTGCTGACAATAAATTACAATATATTTACATATTCAGCATCACTTCTGAATGTTTCACACAGAGACAGATATGATTCACTTTGTCTTTTCTTTACAGGTAAAATGAGAGTTAGGTCACCCTTTGATGGACACAATATAGCTGTGCAACCCAGTTTATAATTTAATTTAAGACAGTATTTAAGAGATTTAAAAGGTGCAGGGTCATTGTTGTGTTTTTGTCTGGGTAACAGATCACTTTCTGTACTTCATATGGCATTGAATTTAGTACACTTGGCTGAAGCAAAACCGCTCTGCGTACCATGTATCATAAGGGCATTAATCATATGTTTTACAGCCTATAATCACATGCATACAAGAAATCTTTTCCCTTGAACAGTACATTGAACTATTCATCTCCTTGGATTTATTTCTTTTCTTGCTGAATGCAGTCACATACACTCACTGGACACTTTATTAGCAACTCCTATATATATTCATGCAAAGATCCAATCAGCCAATCATGTGACAGCATGAAATCATGCAGGTACAGGTCAAGAGCTTCAGTTCATGTTCACATCAAACATCAGAATTGGGGGAAAATGTGATTTCAGTGACTTTGACAGTGGCATGGTTGTTGGTTCCAGAGGGGCTGGTTTGAGTATTTCAAGTTCAAGTTCAAGTTCAATTTATTTGTATAGCGCGTTTAACAATGGACATATGAATTTGACATATGAATCGGATCAATATGAATTTATCCCCAATGAGCAAGCCAGAGCCAACGGTGGCAAGGAAAAACTCCCTGAGACAATATGAGGAAGAAACATTGAGAGGAACCAGACTCAAAAGGAACCCATCCTCATCTGGGTAACACCGGATAGTGCGATTATAAATAAATAAATCCCTTCTATAAATGTACCAATACTACACGGTCAAGTAGCAGTTGTGAAACCATGAAAATTCATTACAGTTTTTATATGAAGTCTGTTTTGTTGAACTTCACCACTGTTCACTGATGCAGACTTGAGTGCCAAACTGTTTGTGGCAATTGCAGTCCTAGCCATCATAGCGTAACTGTTCATATGAATTGAGGTCCAAAGCCATCTTTATTGTTTTTCAGAAACTGCTGATCTCCTGGGATTTTCACAAACAACAGTTTACAGAGAATGGTGCAAAAAAACTCAAATAAAAACTCTTTACAAACGTGTTACGAGGAAAAAATTTCAGAACACATGGCATGTCGAACCTTGAGGTGGATGGGCTACAACATCAGAAGACCAAACTGGGTTCCACTCCTGTCAACCAAGAACAGGAATCTGAGGCACGGACTCAGTGAAGTTGGAGAGTTAAAGACCGGGAAAATATCAGGCGATGTTTATGCCAATTTTCAACTGTCCAGATGCGGTTAGCCCAGTGTTTCCTCAGATACATCAGATACTGTTTTTTGCACTATTCTGTATAAACTCTAGAGAATGCTGTGTGTGAAAATCACAGGAGATCAACAGTTTCTGAAATACTCAAACCAGCTTGTATGGCACCAACAACCATGCCATGGTTATAGTCACTGAGATCACATTTTTCCCCATTCTGATGTTTAATGTGAACATTAACCGAAGCTCTTGACTTGTATCTGCATGATTTTATGCATTGTGCTGCTGCCATGTGAATTTCTGATTGGATAATTGCATGAATGAGTAGGTATACAGGTGTTCCTAATAAAGCAACAGTGAGTGTATGTCGATCTAACATAAACAACACCACATTGAGTGGAACACTTCCAGAAACACATCCCAAAATGTGGAGTGATGTCGAGAAAAGGGGATGTCTGTTGGTGTTGCATCCAGTCTGAACATTTAAGCGCTTCCTACCCTCATACTGAGGGAGACAATGGTGACTATGTTTACATACACATCAGCATTCTGATATTAATCAGAATTTGGCAATATTCTAATTAGTAGTGAGCCATGTAAACGTCGCAGTCCGATCGCCCGATTCAGATTAAGACAATATTCTGATTCTCCAAATTCTGATTCCCACCCCTAGAATACGCCTGCTTTAATCGGAAATGTGTCGCATGTAAACACCTTATTCAGAAAATCCACTGAAAGGAGATATATGCGCATGATCAGTCCGCAAGGAATTGTGCTAACAGATGCTTGGCTATAGGCTAGGTATTTAGGAATGGCTGCTCAGGCATACTTATAACAACATATAAACACACATATAAACATCGTATTCGGAATATGGCTGCAACCCGAATATAAACAGAATTTGATGTGCATGTAAATGTAGTCATTGACATGCAACAAATTTCAGATTAAAACAGGTATATTCCAGGGGTGGGAATCAGAATTTGGGGAATCAGAATATTGTTAATATGACTTAATCTGAATCGGGCAATCGGATTCCGGCGTATTCATGTCTCAATACTAATTAGAATATTGTCAAATTCTGATTAATACTGGAATATTTATGTTCGTGTAAATGTAGCTAGTGAGTAGAACTACCTACGAATAATGAAGAAAAAAAAATCACTCACCCCATCATTACTGAATACTTGTTCTCACTCTTGTACAATTCTGTTGTAGCAGTGATTGACTTTAAAGCAGCAATACACAATCATGATCTCTCAAAAGCATTCAGTAAACAGAGAGCCTTATTTCCCCCGCGTTGGAGTTACACAGTTACGCTGGCTCATAGACAATCAATTGCACATTAAGGCTGAGAAGTGTGGGTACCATCCTCAAGCTAATGGGAGGCCTTAACAAGGAGATTCCTAAGGTCATACTGTCATCATTCTCCAATTGATTGGAGTTGTAATTTACCCTGGGCACAAAATAAACAAAAAAATCAGTTCCTTTACAGGCCTCTTCCAGTGAACACTCGGTTATCAACCTCCCCGATCGATCTACCAGAAATTAAAAGATTTCCTCTTGAGTGTTAAGCTTCAGATATAGAAGTCGAAAGTGCTGCAATAGTTATGAGTCAGCATTGCTATAATTCTCACGCACACCTATTCTCAATCAGTAAATTAATCAGCTAGTTAGCTAACTTGCTACTAGAGTTAGGCTGGGTTCACGCCATGTCAGAATTAGCGCGATTACTAGATGACAACCCGGACGTTCTACTTGGAGCTGTTCACGTCCTCGGACTTGGAATTATGTGTTTCTTTGAACCTTTAACAATGTTACAAGTGCATAGTAATTTACAATGGAGTCCGAACTTCTTAAGCAGGACAAATAATGGCCTGCACGGTCATCTTCTCATCCATAAAATATCTGTTGTCACCCTGTCTCTGGTACAATGTGCCAGTGAAATTAGCAGATAGAGCTGCATCTGTGAGTCTAGGAATACTGACAAGCACAATAAAGAACATACAGCCTAATTTGAGTAATCAATAGACAAAACCACAGTCGTTATGCAAATGCATTATTAATAAACTTATAGTTTATTTAGCAGGACATTAGACATTAGATGGTTATCTAACTCTGTACCTCTGTACTAGCTACATTACATTGTATTGTAATTGTATTGTATGTCTTTCGTTTATTTTTAGATTAAAGCTGCGTTCACGCCATGTTTTAAAACAAAGATAGCTGTACCTAAGCGGAGAAGTTACTGACCAAGTTATTGTGATGCACCAGAAGTGGTGACGAACAACACAGCCTCAAAACCTCAATAATGTGCATCCAAGACGCGCACCTTATCACTACCTTGGAAACCGTGATATGAGTAAGTGGTTATTGTGACATGAGGAGGTAATATCGGCACATGCCTGACATGAACACAACACAAACACACACTGACACATGAGAGTGCTTCCCACGAGAATGTCTTACTCCTGTTTGCAGTCTGAGTAACTGTCACATTTTCTTATGATCTGTCAGTGTCTATCTTTCTGCTATCTTACTGCCTGTTTTTGTCTTGTTGATCTCTCCGTTGATCTCTTCATCACTCTGTCATTCTGTTGCTTTGTTTGTCTTTCTGTCTAACGCATCATCTATCTTTCTGTCAGCGTTTCTTTCAGGTTTTCTTTTCTTTAAGTCTATCTACATGCCTGTATATCTATCCATCTTTTTTAAGTATCTATCTATCTATCTATCTATCTATCTATCTATTTACTTCTATCTCATATCACAATAATAAGTAAATACCCAAACAAGCCAGACATGTTACAGTTAATTATAGTTAGGTGGTACATGTATCCCTGATAGCCCTGCTGAAAAAAAAACAACAAAAAACAATAGAAACCATCACAGAAATTCTAATGGTTTCCACTACAAATACCACTACAAATCATCAGCTAACCATTAAAACCATTACCATTAGCATTATTGGTCCTTAATGGTATCCACTAGACATAACATGCCACCAAAAGAAGGCAACAAATTACCAGTAGAGACCCACAGGGACCATTACAGGTTCCATTAAAACCAATACAATTCCCACTATAACCATTAAAACCATTACACATTCTATCAGAGTTTCTATTGTTTTGGGGGGTTTTTTCAGCAGTGCTAACTCTTGGATAATTCACTACCATTCAGAGATAACTCACTCAGGGATAATCACTGTTAGCACTCAGTCCTAACTCACCGCTAGCACTCTGGGATACATCACTGCTACATCACTTACAAACTTATTGCTTGTGATTATCATTTAATACCACAATATGCAATGTATTTATTTAGGGATTATTTATTAAAAGATGGGTGCAAAGAAAAAACAAAAAACAAATTCTGTGTAATAAGATTTATTATTTCAGAACAGGGTATAGCTATGATTAGTGTAGAACACTTCCTCAGATGCTAACTGGCAATTTGATTAGCTAGCAGGCTACAGTAGCACAAACATGCTGTCTGCCTTTGTGTCAAATAATTATGCCTGTCTTTGTTTGTTTTCCCATCTGTCTTTTTTTTTCAGTCTGTTCACCTTTCTTCGGTCTTTCTTGATTGTATGCTGTAATTAGCCAGAGTACCATTGTTCTCTCTTATAGCTGGACTATTGACACACTGCTTTACACATAAAGCAGAACTACAGCCATTCACAGCTCTACACACACACACACACACACACACACACACACACACACACACACGCACACACACACACACACACACACTCACTGCTATCTCACTCTCACAGCCCGCCCGAGAAAAAGCTGGATTTTCCCTCATATCTCTAACAAACCTCCTGCCCACAGGGATAAAGGAGCGAGAGACACAACAGAGAAGTAAGAAAATAGAAGAAGGAGCGGAAAAAATAGAAAAGGGATGTTTTACTAAACACTCATAATTAGTCCTGACTTTTACAAGTCAAATAGTCCATTTTTAAGTTTGAGTCAATGAAAGAATCCAGTGTATTGACAGAGAAACAGCTAGCGGACAGGTTAATCAGACACATGTGACGAAAAGAAAGAAAGAAAGACAGGCAGAAAGACAGAAGGAGAGGCAGGGATAGAAGCAGAGATAGAAAGACAGGATAAAAGACAGAAAGAAGGAAAGAGAGTAAGAAAGATTTGTGCACATATGTATGTGTGTGTGTGTATGTCTATAAGATGTCATGCATGCAATTGTGTGTGTGTGTGTGTGTGTGTGTGTGTGTGTGTGTGTGTGTGTGTGTGTGTGTGGACTTGCCAGTTGTTTAAGTCCGTGCTCAGAAAACAATAGAAACCCTCATAGAATGTGTAATGGTTTTAATGGTTATAATGGGAATTGTATTGGTTTTAATGGAAACTGTAATGGTCCCTGTGGGTCTCTACTGGTAATTTGTTGCCTTCTACTGGTGGCATGTTATGTCTAGTGGATACCATTAAGGACCAATTAATGGTTTTAATAGTTAGCTGATGGTTTGTAATGGTATTTGTAGTGGAACCCACTAGTGTGAAGGTTTCGATTGTTTTTTTTGTTTTTTTCAGCAGAGGTGACTTATATCTACATTTATTTCCAGATCCACCTACCACGTAGTTTCACATCACAGGAATACAAAGGCCATATTTGGCCACACTTCATTTAAACGTGTACTTGACTCAGTACCATCTAAGTTTTTCAAGACAGCCAGTCATAAGCCGCTCCTTATCAAACTGCATCTTGACTCATTTGATCACTCCAATCACTGTGTAATTTTCAGAATCAGAGCTGGCTAAAGTGCTCAATGACCTACTGCTGGATATGTTTCAGGTATGGTAGTGCTGGAAAAAGTGTTTATACGCAGTTACTGTATACTTATCAGTTTGACTAGCTAAACAAAATGGAAGACTGTGTTAAAAGACATTAAGATGATTCTGTGAAAGTGTGCTAGTCTATTATTTGAATCCCATGAAAGAAACATCACCAAACTGTATGTTATCCTCATTCCATTCAAGCTACACTGGCTGCCTACTGAGTTCTGCATTGACTTGTTGTGCTTACGATATGGTCTAGCTTTTGCATTTCTTGCAGATCTCCTGAAGTAGTAATGCTCACATATTAGTAGTTCATTTATTAATAATTGTAGATTTATGCATATTTGTATAGGTGTATACAGTATGTGTGTGTGTGTGTGTGTGTGTGTGTGTGTGTGTGTGTGTGTGTGTGTGTGTGTGTGTGTGTGTGCGTGACTCACAGCTTTAGGTTTGAATGGTGGTTGAACCTCTTTGTTCTCAAGCTTCTCCCAATCCATGTAGCGGAAGAAACCATGCTCTCGGATGTCTCTCTCTCCCTCGGGGCCACATCCTAGACGTTTTCCAGGGTGCTTCGTCATCAGCTACAAACACACACACACACACACACACACACACACACACACACACACACACACACACACACACACACACATATGCGTGTGGTGAGGTTTGTGATTGGCTAATCAAATTAAATGTTAAGAGCTTTGTCTATGTTGTCCCCAACCAGCAAAATAAGGAAGTATGTTCTTATTGTATAGAATGCATAAAAGAAATAACCTCAGATGTTAACGTGCTCTTGTTGACTTAAAAATTATCGCTTTAAAAATGGCAGTGTTCCACATACTACATATTGCATGAATATGCACTTTCCACACATCACTAAGAGTATGGATTTTCCACACAGGAAAATGAATACACTCAAACTCAGTAGCAAGAGCAGCTGATTTCCTTATTCAGTTTCCATCAAACTAACTCACTAGAATCTTAACTACTGGACTGAAAATTGCCTAGAGTGCTTAGTAGGTGAATTGTTAAATGGTGGTAGCTCAGTGGTTAAGACATTGGACTTCTGATTGGAAGGTTGTGAGTTCAAAATCCCAGCACCACCAAGCTGCCACTGCTGGACCCTTGAGCAAAGCCCTTAACCCTCAACTGCTCAGATGTATAAATGAGATAAACGTAAGTCGCTCTGGATAAGGGTGTCTGCCAAATGCCTTAAATGTAAGTGGCTAGTATGCCAGATAACTGGTTTGAAAGGGGGGTCGACTCTGTATTTCCAGGGACATCTTGTTGCCCCATGATCCCAGTGCCCTACATTCCCAGGGTCCAAGAAATGGATTGGTACACAGAAAGACAAAGTGGGTTACGCACTCCTTTACAGATGGCCACTGCCTCCTTAGACATTGATTTGGGATATGACACGTGATGTTCCATGATGGACTGGAACAGTTCGTCCTCATCCTCTCCATCAAATGGCGGCTGGGAGACGAAAGAGAGATGATAATAATAATAATAACAATAATAATATGTATGTATGGTTAAGTGAAAGAGTGCATGCTGGTTTTACCTGTCCAGCTAGCATTTCATACAGCAGCACCCCAAAGGCCCACCAGTCTACCGACTTCCCATACGGCTGATACGCAATGATCTAACACACATATGCAGATATAATTTGTGAGAGAACGTAAATGCACAGTATAACATAGATTAAAATCTGCTGTGCATTAAGAGGACTGCACTAGGCTGGAAACGTACACTTTATCTTTCACACATTCGTTAATTCCATTGAAGCAGATAACAGATACTGTACAAAAGAAGTGCAAGTTCAGTAAAACAAGAGTTGCGGCTTTTACATAATCAGCATGTGGAGCCGGAGATGTGCTCATAGAGTACATACAGGGAGATAGCAATGTACTACTATTTGGTATTGTGAAAAGTGTGAAGCATTTTATCATGCCCTTGGAACCTTGTTTTTTTTTTTTTTAAACAGTTTCAGATGTACTCAACATTGGCACAATCCAGCGTGTAGCAGGAACACACCTTTTGTTACACTTTTTCTCAACCTTTTAAATTTTATGCTTTTATGCATGTTTTAGCTTAAACTGTTTCAGCTTTAATTTGGTTCAGTTTTAGCTAACTGAGGCTCCAAACTTAAATTGATTCAGCCTAATATGTTTCCACTTTAACCCTTCCTCACAGTATACTGGCATGAAATCATCTTATCGGACATTTTCAATCAGTATAAACAAATGAATTATTTTAATGCCGCAAGTCTGTTATAAGATTAGTCAGGATACTGTTGGGTTTCTGTGTGTAGAGTATCGTGACTAGCTGCCTGTGAGCAGGGTGATGGGAAAGGGGAGGGGTGTGAGTGCCCTGCTGGGCAAACAATTCACACCTCTCCATAATAACATTGGTACCGAGATAAAACAGACAGCACGACTAAAGCTTTTTTGATAGTAAAACACTGTATACAATTGCCACAATAAAATTATAATATTTAAGCCTGGTAGGCTAGGGTGTCTACCTAAGTCCTGGGTGTCTACATTTATATGAACCATTAATCACTAGTGTGGAGTGTGACATCACAAATAAATTCAATGATGAACACTGGTTCTCTTCCAGTTTTAGGCTTCTGAAGTTAGGTACCACACCTCTCTGTGTACTGTCCATTACCCAATGTAGCGACCTACAAAAATGTTTCATAAAGACAATGATTAAGAGCAAAGACAAAAAAGGTGAGGGCATGTATGTTGTTGGAGAAGGGAAGCACATACAGTATGATTTCTTCTTTATTGCTACAGTATAGAAACTGTGGCTTAAATCAATTATGGTATCGTTATAAAGCAAAAATAAATATGGCTGATGCACGACCATATTTAAATAGATGCACTTAACATAATAGCCTTAGTTTATGGCCCTCACAAATATGCCAATGTGACTCAGGGAGAAATTGAGTTTAACACCCCAGCTCTTAGTAAAACTATTTGATAAGATAATTGTTTGACAAGAAGAAAGTGTTTGGTGCGTTATATGTAAATGTTTGTATTAAACCCTAACAATTTTCATTAGCTTTGATGCTATTGAAGGCGAAAACTGCTTATGTAATGAGTCTATAAAAATGTGACCTCATTGCTGATACTGATTGTTGTGTGTAAAAAAAATAAATTAATTAATTTAAAAAAAACATGGAAGTATTACTGTTAAGGCCAATTCACAAATTATGTGTAATGTGCAGTTTCAAAGAAAAGTGGTAGCACATAGTGATGCTCACTGATTACCGAAAAACAAAACGACGAATAGCTGGGGGGTTTGTTTCACTCTATTTATTCAGTGTCCCACTTTCTCATGTCAGATTTTATTAAGTTGGCCCGACTTCGGCTTTACCTATACCTCATGTTTCATTGATGCGGTTTTACATTTAGTTTTTTAGCATGCTCTTGGGCCTTTAGCATGAGCAGAATGTGATGTGTCACCCCCGCATTGCATTCACAAGCCTTATGCAAGGAGCCTGGTGTGAATTTTGTGTTACTCCTACCCCAGCTGTAGATGCTTCAGAGGCATATAGAAGTGTTTGGATAAATGCTTTAGGGGCTCACCCCTCCCCATCTGTACCTAAGTTGTTATAGAAACTGTTTGGCAGCCTTCATAATAGACGACGATGATGATAATGATGATGAAAATTGACGACTCTTTTGTAAGGAATGTTTGAGTTGCATTGGAGTTCCTTGTGTTTCTGATGTGCGTGTGCTAAATATAAATGTGATTTTCTTTAAGAATATAGTGGTTCATTTTCCTGTTGTTCGCGCAGGCACCAATGACCCTATACTTTGAGGGTTTACATATTTAAAAGATGAGTAAAAACAGGCATCTCTGTTGTGGATGACTTCCCACAGAATCCTTTTCCAATTCAGACTTGGGTAGCAAGTCCTAAATTTGTCTTCAATTTGCAGCAGTACTTTGGCCTAAAACACAAGAAATCTCTCAGAAGTACCTATGCCAGAATCTGCAGGTAGATACTGTAACTCTGATGACGTCACATGACGCGTCTTGGCCCTAATGTGCGGAAAATCTGCGGTAATTTTGAAAAATTGCAAGGTCCTGCGAATATTGTGGAGTTTCCTTGATTTTGCGTTAATTTCTGCGATCGCAAAAATCACAAAATCCTGGAGGGACTGACATATGGACTCTTGTCATTATACATAATAAAATAGTTCTACGTTGCAGACATTTTGAGTCATTTGTCACCTAACAACCAACCTCCAATGAGCTTTGTTCACTCTACGTCAGATCCACAACTGGTGTAAAGAGAGCCCAGTGGGATTAGGTAGCATATAATCAGATATGGCCTTAATATAACCGATAGCATATCTATTAAGATATGCTTGGCTCTGCCCTGATCCCAATCTTTCAGGACATCCCTAGTTCCTCCACTGACTTATACTGAAGCACTTCAGCCTGTGGTATCTCCTCCTATGCATTTTAGACCAACATTTTCTGTCCTCACCTGGAAGAGGTTCTCTGGTACAACTTCAAATCCTAATGCCAACCATTAAGTGCTAAATGTTTATGTGAATTTCTAACAGGTATTTCTCACACACAAAACATATCACACACACAAACCTCAGGAGCGATGTAGTCCGGGGTACCGCAGAAGGTTTTGGTGGTCACTCCCTCAAGCATATTCTCCTTACACATCCCGAAATCAGCGATCTTAATGTGACCTTCAGCATCCAGCATTACATTATCTAACTTCAGATCCCTACAAAGGAGACAGAGAGGGTGACAGATAGCATCACATTATCCACCACCTGTTTATCTGGACAATAACTTCTTGTTCATCTGAATAGGCAGTTTCTTTTTGTCTGAAGATGCACTTTCTGTTTATCTGGAGTATCTATACACATCATATTTATCTGGGCATATACTTCCTGTTTGTCTTAACCTGGACTTCTGGTTTATGCTGCAAACTTAAGAACTGAATTAATGTTTCTGTGAAAAATATGAATGAAATGTGTCTGTATGTACAGTCATGTCCCTACGTATTTGGACAGTAACACGATTTTCGTAACTTTGCCTCTGTACACCACCACAATAAATTTGAAATCAAGATGTGATGGAAGTGTACACTTTCAGCTTTAATTCAAGTTAAACAAAAATATTCAAGGGTTTACCAAAAATATTGCATTAACCGTTTAAGAATTACAGCCATTTTTTCCCTCCATTTTCACAGGCTCAAAAGTTATTGGACAATTGACTGATAAGCAATTTCATGGCCAGGTGTGGCCTGTTTCCTTGTTATTTCATGACAAATTAAGGAGACAGAAAGGTCTGGAGTTAATTCCAAGCGTTGAATTGCTTTTGGTGGCTTTCACTATGCAGTCCAAAGAGGTGTCGATGCAAGTGAAGGAGGCTATCATTAGGCTGAGAAATCAATGGCTGTAATTCTTAAACCATTAATGCAATATTTTTCTTAAACCCCTTGAATTAAAGCTGAAAGTCTACACTTCAATCACATCTTGACTGCTTCATTTCAAATCCACTGTGGTGGTGTACAGAGGCTAAATTATGAAAATCGTGTCACTGTCCAAATACCTATGGACCTGACTGTGTGTACATATCTACTCACCTGTATATTATGCCTTTCATGTGCAAGAAGAACAGCCCTATGGCAATCTCCGCAGAGTAAAACCTACACACACACACACACACACACACACACGCACACAGTATTTTAAGACTATATACTATGTACTTATTTATATGGTACCTGAGGGACTGTAATGTTTCAAATTGAACAGTTCTTTGCACCAAAGCATGGTGCATCAAATCACTGCACCTAAATAACCTCTACAGGAACAAAAAACAAAAAAAGGAATAATTGTTTGCAATTATTAGTTCATAGTTCATAGTTAGTTAGTTCATAGTTCATTCACTTCTGCTTTTTTATTTTTTCTACCTCAGCTTTCTGCTGCTATTGGTACAAAATATTATTTCTAGTTCTTCATGCAAAAAAATAGGATGTGCTGTATCAAGTGCTATTCTATAGACTGGCAGATCAATATAAATGGTATACATATTGTTTAATTGTGAAACCTGCAGTCATTATCATGATTAGGATCCCTTCGTTGTCCTTTCCATGACAGTTTTAATATATTCGCAATATATTAGAAAACTACTATGTTTGAGTCTTTGACTACTTCTATGAGTATATTATCATATTAGTCTAAATTGCGTTTTTAATATTATTTTATTATTTTAAGCTACATTGTATTGCAATTGACAGCAAAGGGGAAAATACAGTCTGCTTTTTCAGCCCACATTTTCTTTTGGGTTTAAAGGAAAATGTTTGTCTTTAAAGGCAATGGTTTAGAAACAGCTGAAAAACTCTTGTCCCAAGAGCTCAACGCGAGAAATATCTGGCAACCTCGGAGGAATGGACTGCACATAGGTCATTTTCATCCGGATAGGTCAGTCAAAAATTCATGCACTTGGTAAGCAGTGTGAATATGAAGAACTTTGCCCACGAAAACAGTGAAGTAACTTTTGAACTTAAGCTGCTGAGTCTGAATACAGTCCTTAGGGTTTAATACCTGTTTTTGACTAAGTACTAAGCCTGTCAAAATGAATTTCACACTTAGATTACTATTCAGATCTTCATATTTCATTCATATTTAAACGCATGCTTAGTATTCCATGTTCTACTTTTAGTAAGTGTATCGACACCAAGGACCACAGACTTAAATTAGAGACTCATTGATTGACTCATGATTTGGGGTCTAGACTGAAGACTCATGAAATTTGGATAACAACATGAACAAAATGACACAGTAAATGAATAAAACTTTTCTTTTCCAACCATACAGGTGTGGCTTCATCAGTTTCCAGAATACCGGAAAAACACCACAAAGCAATTTTGGGAGAGCCTGAAGGATAAGGAAAAAAAATGGCCAGTTTCTAAAACTATATTCAAAGTGTGACAATTGATTCTAGGGATTCTGTTTATTCTCACATGCTAGATATGGTGATTGCATTATTAGTCTAACACTAGGCTTGCTAACAATAGTAAATAATTAATATCATTTAATAAACTGGACAATATAAGATCGAAAAGTACAAAATATTCATTTTTATATTGTCTTATTGTCTTATGTTTGGCCTTGCCATCACGAGGAGCAATAAGGGATACATTTGATGATATTGGTATATTGGTTAATTACGATGAAGACTTATCTCCTGGGTTTATCTAGGTTTATCTATGTCCAGTGTCATGGATGTACTCGTAATGCTAAATGCCTACAGCTAAAGATCTGAGTCTTCCCTAAAGACTGTCCAATAAAACTGGTGCCTTCCATGTGCCTTCATCTCATTTTCTCCCTCTATCTACATTTGTCTCTCTGTGAGAAAGAGAAGAGGAAAGCTTCTTCAGCACAGAAGGAATAAATGTGAGAAATCAACTCAATGGAGCGAGAGAAAACCTATGATGGAAAAAAACAGGGGGAAAAGAAGGAAAGAGAGGGAGACATCTGAAAGGAGATTAAAGGTCAGCACAGTCACCTTTTGTATAGGCATAGCCTTTATTCTTTCTCTCTCTTTCTGTCTCTCTCTCTCTCTCTCCGTTCCTCTCTTGTTTTCATTCCGTTTGCTGTGTTTTTTTGTTCAGGAAGTAATTTATGGTTCAAATCGAAAAAAAAACAAGAAGAGTGGGGGATAAATGGCTTTGACTAGGGGTGTGTGAGAGAGAAAATGGGCTTTACTTTACCTACACTTGTCCTCATTCACACCTAATCAACCAGCAGTACACAGGGAAAGAGGTCAGATAGAGAGAGACAGGTAAAAAGACTGAGAGACAGACAGACACATATTGACTGAGGGAGAGACAAAGAGTGTTCAAGACTCTCCGTGGCTGTGTCCCAAATAGTAGGTCAAACTGTGGTATACTGTGGTATACTTGGACTGTGGTACATCTTACAGCAAGAAGTGTTAGAGAGCTAAAACTAAACATTCCTGGTCACAGTGCGCTTTCTTTGGCATACTGCTGTACTCAGTAGCTTAGTTTGAAATCTGCAGTCTTGTGATCTATATTTCCACATGCTTGCAAGTTTGACATTCCATTTTTTTTTTCTTTTTGGTGTTCAAAAAGTCAATCAAAGAGCCAAGAATTGAAATAAAAAAAAATCTAATAGGAATCTAGTTGCCAATTGCCAATACATTTATAAATAAATAGTTGTAGTTGTAATTATCACCCTACATCATATATAAAATAGCATATCCCAGGGGACTCGGGGCACGAGGCAGGGGACACCCTGGACGGGTGTCAACCCATCGCAGGGCACAATCGCACACACACTCACACACCCATTCACACACTACGGACAATTTGGAAGTGCCAATCAGCCTACAACGCATGTCTTTGGACTGGGGGAGGAAACCGGAGTACGCAGAGAAAACCCCCGAAGCAGGGGGAGAACATGCAAACTCCACTCACACAGGGAGGAGTTGGAAATGAAACTCCGACCCTGAAGGTCCGAGGCAAACGTGCTAACCACTAAGCCACCATGCCCCCACATTTTATTTATTTGCATTTAAATTTTTTTAGATTGTGCAGCGTAGTTTAACTGTGCACACAACTTAATGAAGCCCTGAGACACTAGAATATGTTACACTTACTTATAAATGAATGATCTGAAAATAGCAACACATTTTATTTAGCTTTAATCTGGTTGGGGGTCTCGGCACACCTGTCAAACCATAATCCAAAATGCGATGTGCTAAATAATAGTGTAGTATATTAGTATGTGTTGTAGCATGTGGCATGTGTTACTCCTCTTCTCAGAAATTCACTTCACATGTTTAGATAGAAACCTACCTAGAGAGATTAGTGTGTGTGTGTGTGTGTGTGTGTGTGTGTGTGTGTGTGTGTGTCCTCATTAACTGAAGGTCGTTCTGCAGTGGCAGCAAGAGCAGCACTGTAGGGGTCTGAATATATCTATTCTCTCTTTCTTTGTCCTTCTCTCGGTTTCTGTCTCTGCACAACTTCAAAAGCAAGACAGAGAGAAATGGGGAGAATGTCAGAAAGACACTGATGAAGAAGAGCATGGAAGAGCGTGATCTGCAACAGAAAGGGAGAAAGAGAGAGACAGAACAACAGAGGCATAGAGAGAATGAGACAGAGAAATCAAACACCCAGAGGTAGGGACACAGAGAACGTGAGAAATGCAGAGAGGGCTGTATTCAGAGTAGAGTTAAGCAGGAATAACGAGGAGTTAATCCTGAAACTGAATAAATTAGTATTCAGACCTCAGATGTAACTGCAGACTTAAGTGCTGCTTGTGGCACGGGGTGAAGTTTGATCAAAACAGAGGTGTGTCTCTTCTGAGTGTGATTCCGATCTTGGACATTTTTTCTTGTGTGATATTGTCTCAAGCACCTGGTCTTGTCTATTTGATTCTATGTACTTTTTTCATACCTAAGTGCTTACAAAATTCAGAAAACTCAAGCAAAATAATACAAAAGTCAATCAGTAAGAAAAAAATACATATAAAAAAAAAGTAACACAAAAGGCAATGAATGCAAAGTAATTGCAGGGAAAAAAAACGTTATCCTAAATACTGTCTGAAAATAAAAAACCTTTTTCAACATAGTGAGGGAATCTCATTCCACCATTGAGGAGCCAGGACACTGAAGCATTACAAGCTTGCATGAAAGTTAGAGATGGATTTGCCAGACAACTGATGACCTAAGTTGGCCTGTAGATGTGTAGTTGTAAACCAGGGAATGTAGATAAGGTTTTTTTTTTTTTTTAAAAATAACAACAAAAAAACACCTTTTTGGACACCTGGAAGAACTTAGTTATAAATTTGATTCTTGCTGAAACAGGAAGCCTCAGTAGGAGATTACATCACATGAGTACTTCACATGGTTACAAACCAGGTAAGGAAACCAGAGAGGTAAAGCTGTGAGTAATCAGAGTAGCACTGATATAAGAGCTGATCACTGAGCCCAGTAATTTGGTAGAGAACAACAGTGGACCAAGAACTGACCTGTTGGAAGCCTTCAATGTTAAGGCTATGAGGTGATTAAACCTATCCATGCTATGTGGCAGAATTGATTCTCTACATTTGATGAAATCCAGGTCAAAGCGTAGCTAATAAGTGTTAATGAGGATCTTACAGAAATGAGGTAGCCAACAGGTAGAGAAGGACGAGGACAAAGGACATTTCTATGGGTTTGTGGAAAACTGCAGTGACTCTTAAGACAATCTCCACAAAGGCTAGTTTCTAGAATTGTTGGCATCCCAGAGGTCATTTAGTGGATAAAGATATAAAGATAAGTGAGAACTGCATGTTCTAGGGTCTTGGACAGAAATGGAAGGAGAAAAATGTTTATGTAGTTAGAAATAATATTTGGGTTCAACAAATGTGAGTATAGAAAGAACCAGACTACTTGGTAGAGGTGCACCACTCACATTCAGTGTGAGGTCGTTGGAAATTGTCTTCAGAAATTGGAATGGTATTGAGTCAAAGCAGACAATTATTTTAACAGTTATTTTATATATCTTTTTTCATGGCCATTAGCACCACTTTTTTTTTAAGCGATCGTCTTAAATTGCCTCAGCTAGGTGCATGCCATTCTTCATATTGCTTCCTCCTCTAAATTTGCAATGTCTTGCTCATGACAAGTGTGCTCTATTGTTGTGAAGATATGAGTTTAAATTCTGATTATGCCATAGAAAATGCCACTGTAAATGTGATCAAGACCATAAATAAATGGTCTTGTGTCCCTCTCTCTCGTTTCATAAGTTTGACAATTCAGGAACGTTAGTTCAAAAAGATGAGATGGATTCATATGTCTCAGAGGAAGCATGTTACCCCTAACCCTCATAGAGATTATATTGTGATGGGGATTAAGGCCTGAAAATACACAAAAAATTGGAAGGAAACTGGATATAAAACAATTCCAATGCTACGACCGCTAAGCACAAACACACAAAAACATTATGCCCCCTACGCAGATAGTAAATACTCAGATAACTCACAAAACACATCTTTACATAATCACTCTAATAACCCAGGTCTAAACACTTTCTATCAGCACCAGGATAAATCCTTCAGCTCCTAAAACCAAATGACATACACCATTATAGGTCTCTTGGTGTACATAGCTCTGCATATCAGTGCAAGCTGTTAATGGACTGTTAATGCAAGCCTATTGAAAGGGTAAAAAGAAGCTAACAGAGTGCTAATAAAAAAACTAACAGGGTGTAAACAGAAGATTGATATGAGTCCTAAGGATGTGATATTGAAAGGCTAAGGGTGTGCTAACAGAAAGCTTATTGAAGGCTAAAAGCATCTAATGCTACCTTGCGTACACAATAAAACTATGCACTCAACCTACAAAATAATAATAATAATAATAATAATAATAAGCAGAAGAAGAAGAAGATGAAGAAGAACATTTTCAGCTTCTGAAAAGTAATTAGGAAATTGTGGTGTGGTGTGGTGTGGTGAGTGCTAAAAAACTATAAGCTAAACATGAGAGTGTAAAAGCTAAAAAGTTAAAAGTGAGAGTGTAATGCCAGTACTCACACTGCATGTGGTTCCTTGAACTTTCCGACCTGCTGGATCTGGTACATCAGATCCCCTCCATTAATGTATTCCATTACAAAGTACAGCCGATCCTATACACACAATGGAAGAAAAAGTTACTTTTATAGTGCTTCCATAACAAATTTGTCCCAGAAAGATCTTATTGATGAAAGTGCCTTAACCACTTGTGAGCAAGCCTGAGAGATGTGAAGGAAGGCAAAGGAAGGGTGGAGAGGTTGGGATAGAGAGGGAAGAAGCATATCTTTTAGCAAAGGTGCATTCTTGGAAGAAAGAGAGAGAGGCTGTAATCCTTGATAGAGAGAGGCGGTGATCCTTGAATGAGAGAGAGAGAGAGAGAGAGAGAGAGAGAGAGAGAGAGAGAGAGAGAGAGAGAGGTTGTGATCCCTGAGAGAGAGTTTGCAAACATTGATAGAGATGGAAGAAACATGAGAGTTCTCCTTGAGAGAAGCAACTCCTTGAAATAGGAAGGAAGGGGTTGCAAGTCTTGATAGAGAAACAAAGAGCTGCCAAAAATTTACAGTGAGGGGCTACAATCCCTAAGAAAGGGAGAGAGAAGAGCCACAACCATCAATAATGAGGGAAAGGGGCTGAGATCGCTAAGGGCAAGAGAGGGGGGATCCTTGAGAGAAATAGTGGGGGTTGCAATACTTGTTTGAGATTGTATATGTGAAGACGAGGAGGGAGTGGCCAGGCTGTGAGGACCCACGCCTAACACTGAGTTGTGTGCACTGACGTTCTGTTTGAGTTCAGTTCATTATTAAACGTTACATTTATGTTCAACCAGTTCCCACCTCTTCCTTGCCCATTTTTATGTGTTTACATTGGTGCCGAAACCAGGAAGGAGGAGGGACACGCTGTCGGAGAGCCTTCGTCACTATGGGAGGATTGTGGCACCGAGGAAGCTGGAGCGGTTGCCGGGGAGGACGGAGGAGTTGCTGCCGACTGCCGGGAGGCAGAGGAACCACTGCTATCCGCCTGAAAGGGGAGGAGCAGTTGCCGTCCGCCAGGGGAAGGAGGACCCACTGCCATTCCCTGGGGAGGCGGAGATGCGGCTGCCATCCGCCTGAAAAGTAGTCGTCCACCAGGAAGTCCAGTGCCATCGGTTGGCATTGTGGGGGATCACGTCCCAGCTGGCTGAGGACCGGAGAACCAGTTTTCTTTCTCTCTCTCTTCTCTTTCCCTCTTGTTCTCTTTCCTGCTTACTCCTTCTCTCTCCCCTCTTCCTCCCCTTGTCTCTCCTTTCACTCCCAGGATGCAGGGCTGGCCAGCCGACGGACATAGCCGGAAGAGCAGCACCACTCATCCCGAAAGGAGGGGAGGGGGTGTACATCAGGCCGGAGGCCTGACTCTGTGTGTGTGTGATACCCTGCAATGGACTGGGGTCTCATTCAGGGCAGATGCCTGCCTTGTGCCCTGTGTTCCTAGCTTTGGAAGCAACTCTGACCAGAACAAAGCAGTTACTGAAGAAAATATCATGTCGCTTCTCTCTCTCTCTCTCTCTCTCTCTCTCTCTCTGTGTGTGTGTGTGTGTGTGTGTGTGTGTCTGTTCAGCATGCT
>CM042539.1:1823754-1913754 GCA_023630585.1 Cranoglanis bouderius
GTGATTAGCTACACCTGATTGAGCTTACAAGTCATTTTTAGGAGGGGGGTGATCCTTTTTCCAACTCAGTGATTCTGTTTTTTTATTTTTCTCTGACGTCTTATATCTTTCACTTGGATGTTATAAGTTGCACTGAGTAAATACAGCTGGATAAAACAGAAACTGTGTCCGTCTTCATTTCAGGCTGAAAAGCAACAAAATATGATTATTTTAAAAGGGGGTGATTCTTTTCTATACCCACTCTATGTGGAAGAGGGCAGAGGGTGCTTTCCGCAGACTGTGTTAAACTGCCCTGTGATGCAGCATGAGCAGCAGTTCAAAAAGCTGTGGAGGTTGGCTTCACATATCTCAGAGGAAGCAGTGTTTGCCCCAGTGTTTGCCCCTGGTCAGTAGCTGTTGTGTAATAGGGGACTGTCAGCTGGAGGATGGGGCCAAAAACCAAATTGGGGACAATATGAAAAAAAAAGCGCTATGAACAACATAGTGTCTCAGCTGTGCTGCAGTGTCACCCACAGCAGCAACATATATATCTGTAGAGTTGGCCATTTATATGACAATGGATTCAAGCCCTATCCACGAATCACTCTGTACTGTAAGTTGCCTGTCTTTTACAAGCAGCTCAACCTCAACTTTGCCAAGTTTCCAACTCTGAACATTTTTGCTGCGGCACAGTTGAGGGTTAAGGGCCTTGCTCAAGTGCCCAACAGTGGCAGCTTGGCGGTGCTGGGATTTGAACTCATGACAATCCGATCAGTAGCCCAACTGCTTAACCACTGAGCTACCACCGCTCTAGTCTGGTAGGTAGACCGATCTTAAAGAAAGAAGGTGTGCAACTGCCACATCCAGTGGTTGCTTGCCCATCTCAACATTGCTTGCATTATACCCCATTGGTGGTTGCTGTACAACACCACAGGGTGTGTGTTCATCGTCTTACCACAACTTGATACATGCTGTTGTTATATGGCCCAAAAGATGCTAAGCATCCTGCCCCCTCTGAAATGGTCTGACGTTCAACATTCCCAGTTTCATTAGTGGATTTGAATTTTTTAAACAAAAGATCAAAAGGTTAAACAACAAAGACAATTTTTCACAGCCTTCTTTGCTCATATTTACCAAGGGTGCCAATGTTAGTAGAGGGCACTGTATATATAGCTATAGGTTATATATGGCTGATTTTCTTAGCTTTAGCTAAGCAAATCAGAAAAGGAGATACAGCTTGAGTATATCAGTGCACACACAACCTCTTGGCACACAAGGCCAACTGATTAAGAGTGTGAACATCGGAGCGGTGAAAAATGAATCCACAATGGCTCCATATATAGGACAGTTATACAGTTAACTCCAGAATTATTGGCACCCCTGGTAAAGATTATGAAAAATATCTTTGTGATTAATTAGCTTAATCTTACACTGAAAATATAAGAGAAATCCAATCTTTAATTTATGTAAATATATTCTAAGAAATAAAAATGTGTTGAGTGCATGAAGATGGTACGAATTTTCCCCTCTGTCCAACTGATCATTTCTGACATTTTCAACTTGTTTGTATTTGTGAGGAGAAGGAAGGAAGACAAACAGGCATAAACAGAGCCAGTATAGATGGGAGAGAGAGAGACAGAAATTTAATATAGAGACATGATAGAATGGAGAGAAAGAGAATAGAGACAGACAGAATGGACGAGAAAAGAACAGAATGAAGTAGAAAAAAACTGTGTGGAATAGAGAAAGACAGAGTGGTAGCAGTGAGGCGATTCAGAAACATTTTCTCTGTAATTGAGAAATTTGGAAAAACATCTGTTACACACACACACACACACAAACACACACACACACACACACAAACACACACACACAATCCTCTGCCTCCCAGCAGCACTCAATATGCCTGTTCCCATGGCAACTGCCAGCTTTTGAAATGGAAGACCCCACACCCCACACACACCATTTTCCTCTATCTATCTATCTATCTATCTATCTATCTGTCTGTCTGTCTGTCTGTCTGTCCATCTATCTCTGTCTTTTTTACCTCTCTGTCTCTCTTTATCTCTGTCTTTCTAGCTGTCTCTATCATCTGTTGATTTTATTCATCTCTGTTCATCAATATATTTGCTAAACCTACATTCATTTTTGTGGCATTAGGGCATGATTACAAAACGGCAGACTTCCAAAACAATGAATACGGCTTGGATAGGTATGTACAGCGACTTTTCTGAAGAAGAAGACAGAAAGCAGACAGAATAAGAGAGTAGAACCGAGAGATAAAAGGAGGGAGAGAGGATAAAGACATATGACGCAGGTGGAGACTTAAGGAGAGAGGAAGGGACAGAGACAGAGAGAGGGCAGAGGCAGAGCTTGCAGGATGAGAGAAAGACAGAGAAGATAATAAGAGAAAGAGAGACAGATAGGAAGAGGACAGAGACAGAGGGACAGGAGAGAGATTCAGAGAGGGAGGCAGAGGGAGGGGGAGAGGAGAGACAGTGAGAGAGAGGACAGAGACAGAGGAGAGAGAGAGAGAAACAACCAGAGATTGAGGGACAGAGGGAGGGGGAGACACAGGAAACACAGGCAGACATGGGTGAAGAGATGGGAGTAGTGACCTTGCCAAAGCTCCCTTTTCCAAGCACCATGAGGAAGTTGAAGTCGGAGAGCTTCATCCGGTCTCTATTTCCATTATTGTCCAACTTGGATACAGATGAGTCTGTCTTCTTAGCGACAGAAGCTATTTTAGCTCTCTGTAAGGCAAACACACACACAGACACAAAAATGTACTTCCAACAGCATCAATTTGATTTATTTTGTGTCATATCTGCAAATAAAGACTTCATCTCAGACACTAGATCTTAAGTCTAGTTAGTGTTCTAATATGAACACCTGCCATTTTTAATCTCCCAAACACTAGAAAACAAAGAAAGATCTAACAAGATTGCTGAAATTGTACCAAAAGATCTCACTAGTGGTTATGTTTTAGTGTCCATTCTGTGTTATTCTTGGTGTGTGAGAGAGAGAATTGATATTACCCATAATGCACTGCAAGACTATGTGAGGTTTAAGAAATGGCTGAGATTGCAAAGTCATTTTCAAATGTAATGTTCACATGAATGTGTGATGAAATAAGCTATAAAGTTAGCTACCATATCTATAGCAGGCTACAATACAAAAGTATTCATCACTCAAACACTAGCATTTGGAATATATTATATTGAAATAATACTTTGCCTCATTCAAATCTAACCCATACCTTAACTTCAGTAAACAAAATATTTTGAGTCTTTTAGGTTTAAGAAATCAGTGTCTGGAGACTACTCAAATGTCCCTACAAGATAGCACATGTCAGATATTCCTATCCTTGTGGGAACATCCCCACAAATAAATAAAAATCCCCCCCACACACACAGACTTGTGATTTCACACTCCCTTTAAGTGAGCATTTAGGCATTTAGCTGTTTTCAACAATCTCAGCATGAACATTTTAGAATGACAGATGGATCTGTGTGTGTGTGTGTGTGTGTGTGTGTGTGTGTGTGTGTGTGTGTGTGTGTGTGTGTGTGTGTGTGTGTGTAGCTGTGTGTGAGGACAAACATCACTACTTGTCCAACAATTCTCTCCTTCACCCTCCACTTGTGTTGGTTATAATCATCTCTGGGAGAAAATCATTTAAGAAGTTTCTGTGTACATTCAAGCATACCATCAGGATCTAGATGTTAAATCACATTATGTATCACTGCACCATTTCTGTGATCTACCATTCATCTAAGACAGCAATTATTGACTGGCTTAGTGATCAAGGGCAACATCGGAGTGACACCAATGACCCAATTCCATAAATGGGATTACACCCTGGCACCTCTCCTTCTCAGGCAATGATTCTGTAGATGAGTTCCTCTTATGTGTAAAGTGGCACTGGCTCTGGCCTGAACATCTGACAGCCAGCCAAGCTCATCCACTTACTTCATGCCGAGCCCTGGTAGCCAAGCTGTACAAGTCCCTTCACAACTCGTCTGTGCCAATAAGCAACCTGAAGTGACTAACGGCAAGAAAAGCAGCCAGCATAGAGAAGCCAGTACTCCCTGGCCCAAAATGGAGGATGGACCATTTAATGGAAAAGCCTTCTGGAGCCAGCATTGCCAAAACAGTACTTTGAAACACATGGCCAGAGAGTAGAGAACCCTGGTTCTTGTACTGTTGGACAGCCCAGTCAAACTTGCTTGACTTTTTTGTCATGACCGGGTGACTAGTTCTTCTGCTTCTTGGCCATGGTTCTTCAAGGCTTGGCTGATGGAAGAGCTGTGTGCCCCCCCCCAGGTAAAACAGCTGCACACCTGCATTTATCACCCTTACATTAACAAACTGATTACGCCTACCTAGAAAATGTTATCATACTATCAGAGTATGGGTTAAATGCATTCAGAAATAGTTCAGAAACTGACTGTGCATGGGGTATTGCATTGATCAACCCAAATAACAGGGGAAAAAAGATAGAAAACCTTCCCTGGTATACAGTGAAGAACATCTCCTTCCTGGCTTTCCCTTTTTAGATATGACAAAAAGAGAGAGTCAAATGGATTGCCAAAGCTTCAACTGCATTTTACCAGCAGAATCGTCACAACAGAGCCAATGCTCATGAACCCACATTTAAACCCAAAAAATTTAACCCCCTGAACAGCAGTATGTGGCAGTGGAACTAGGCACTTGACATTGAGTGGCACTACACGTGCTTCAGTACTACCTGACAGATCGTTCTTTCACCTTGGTTACTAACTATAGCCCCTCCAGTCGATGGCATGTGCCAAGGAGTCCAATTCCCACCACTCTTGCTAGTTCCTTGCAAGACTTGTCATTCCAGGTTGATCTCTGTTCTGAGTTTGGTTACTCGTGGCTGCACTGTCTTTGAGCGGGACCAAGCAGAGCTCCAGGCAATAAGGGGGGGTACGGTGTGGGGTACTGAGCCAAGAATATGAAGCCAAGCAAAGATGACTCAGCACTAAATATAGCACCTTCAATGTACATTTTCCTTTGTATGCTAGTCCCTAGCTGACCATGGTGAATAAGGGAAAATAAGAATGGCAGTTGAGTTTTAGAGAACTCTCAAATGCAACTGACACTTTCATTATCATCAGCCATGTTTCCAGACCACACTGATCCCCACTGAGCCCCCACATCATGTAGAGCACTATGTATATGTAAATGAATTGCAGCAATGTACTATTGATTTCTCTCACTCTGACACTTTAGTGTGGCTTTATTTTATATAGTGACCCTAGGTGTAACCACCATGCCCTCTAGCAAATCATGGGCATCTGTGAGGTAATGTATGCTGAAGAAGGCAGATAGCGCTTTCCTCTGAGTGGCTCCCTGTGTCTCCGAGATGAGAGCCTTCACTCACCCTAATTGGTAGCTGTCATATGATAGAGGAGAACTGGCTGGTGGGTAGGAATTAAGGAGGAACTGGGGCGGAGGAGGACCAAATTAAGGAGGAACTGGGGCAGGGTGGGGGGGTGAGAATGAACGTGTCTAGTCCTCAGTACTTTTCAAAATGCCAATGGTGTTACATACTGTTGTAAGTCCTTGTGCTAATATGTACACATCATATATATATACACGTGCACACACACACACACACACACACACACACGCACACACACTCACGCAGAGATGTCTTACCTCAAGTTTTTGTCTCAGCTCCTCATTTCCTTCTTCTCCCTCGGGTGGGACAGGCACGTTAAAGTACTCACCCTCCTCCTGACTCAGCAGCTTAAACCTGTGTATGTGTGTGTGTGTGTGTGTGTGTGTGTGTGTGTGTAAGAAAAAAGAGAGAAAGAGTATCATAGATTATCAATAGTAAAAGAAGTTCTGTAGAAACATTGAACTGCATGTCTGATACTGTAACTGTGTGTTAAGGCAGTGTTGTGCCTTTATTATTGTGGTGCCTGGGGCTGAGTGGTCGCAGGCCCCATGAGACTACTTGAAATCCATAAAATCAGGCAAAAAAACACAAGACAATGTTCCCTTCTGCCTGATCTGAATAAACATCACAGAGATATACAGTCTGCAGAACCAATGACTAGATGCATATCCTTTAAAACCACAAGCCATGAAACCCAGGTCTTTGCCAAGCTAAAGCCTATGTTTTAATCATTTATCAACACACAATATGATATTATTTAACAAACTATGGTACTGTTCCACCATAACAAACAGTAAAGATAAATGGCTTTCGTTTATTAGTACATCTTCCATAATTCTGCATAGAAAATATAAATAAACTAGCAGCCTAATTTAATCCACCATAACCCTGACCAGGCAGTTACTAAAGATGAATGAATGAACGAATGCTTTTTTCCTGCAATCTGACTACTCGCTCGCACATGCATGAAAACAAAAACCTCCAGCTCACACGACTTTTTTGTCCTGCCGGATCCCAGTCCCGATGCACACCTCTAGGAGTTCGGTTCACCATGATAATGTTACAACACTACATCAGAGGAGCTAACATTATCAGGTGAGTTAGCTAAGGTGGATGCCTAGTGAAGTCACCATATTCTAATACGTCTTTGTTGTGCTTTTTATTTACCTCCTTTACAGCTTGAACTTCCAAGTCAAGATGCTTTTAAGTCGAAGTCAAATGAATCTTTTTCAGCATCAGGACTGATCATTTGAAGAAACCTGGCGAATCAACGGTTACATTTTGGATATTATGTAATAGATACAAATCACTGGGGTGTGTTGTGTTTGTGCTTGGGTAACGGATGATAAAAAAACATTACCTCACTTGTGTGTTTGTTTGTGTGTTTGTCTGTGTGTGTGTGATGGTGGTAATTAGTGTTTGTACAAGCTAATCTTCATGTAGGGTCAATAACAGTCAACACACAGTGCAGGGGGATTTCTAATGCTTACTCAGTATGTCTGTTCCACTATTTCTGTCACTCTCTCTCTCTCTCTCTCTCTCTCTCTCTCTGTGTTTCACCGTAGCTCACTGTCTTTCTCTCTTTCTGGTTTTCTCTGTTTTCCTCTGTATCTCATTCTCACACTTTCTCTTAGCGCTTTTGCATCTGTATTTTTGTTGCATTTTAATGGGATTTAACAGGATTGTAATTTGCACACAAACATCTCTGTAATTTCATGAAATAACCACACTTAGCTGTGCTTGGGTGTGCATGTTGCACCCAAATCATAACACTAACTAGCACTAAATGCTACTTGTACCTTAAACCCTAACTAACCCTAATGTTAAAGAGCAACAAAATGAAACTATTTAATGGGAAAAAATACATCACCAAACACATTTTACATGAATTGCAGTCCGCTACTAATCAACAAAACATAAATCTTTCCAGAAAGGGAACCATATACGTACCTAATTTATTATGCATTAATAAATTATTGCCACTGCATGTGATCCATTAAAGTGTATTAAGCCAAGGAATTATGCTTAGTTTCCACACACTTCCAACTTAAAATTCTACATATGACAGCATTGCAGGAGACACTCTTATCACTTCAATAGTATTTTAACTCCACTACTAATAATGGGGTTTACCTAGCATTTATTCACATACCAAGCAAAGCAAATTGCTCGGTAGACAACACAGCCACTAGCCAAACATGCCACTATAGGACCTATAAAGTCATTGCAAGATCAAGCATCCTTTGAACTGAGTCCTCAAATTGTTAAAATGACCAAAATGCAACATCTTATGTTCTGGCAAGTAAATACTTAATAGGACAACATCTTTCTATGGTTTCTGTGGGCACGAAGCAGAAATACACCCTGAATATGATGCCAGTCCTTTGCAGAGCACCATGCACATACACACATTCACACCTAGAGGGGAATTTAGCACAGCCTACTGGCATGTAGAGCCCAAAGGAAACCCACATGGACACAGGAAGAGAAGCTCAGATCAAATGAAAGACCTGGGAGCTGTGAACCCTAACCCTATATATATATATATATATATATATATATATATATATATAGATAGATAGATAGATAGACAGATAGATAGATAGACAGATAGATAGATAGATATACACACACCTATCAGCCATAACCTGCCTAATATTGTGTAGGTCCCCCCTGTTGCTAAAACAGCTCTGAACCGTCGGGGCATGAACTCAACAAGACCTCTGAAGGTGTGTTGTAGTAGCTGGCACCAATATGTTGGCAGCAGATGCTTTAAGTTCCGTAGTTTGTGAGGTGGGGCCTCCATGGATCAGACTTTACGGTCACTGCCATTAGGGAATACCGTTGCCATGAAGGGGTGTACTTGGTCTGCAATAATGTTTAGGTAGGTGGTACATGTCAAAGTAACAATCACATGAATGCCAGGTCCCAAGGTTTCCCAGCAGAATATTGCCCAGAGCATTACACTTCCTCTTGCCTTCTTCCCATAGTGCA
Organism: Cranoglanis bouderius; assembly: GCA_023630585.1. Lineage (NCBI taxonomy): Eukaryota > Metazoa > Chordata > Actinopteri > Siluriformes > Cranoglanididae > Cranoglanis > Cranoglanis bouderius. The sequence continues at coordinate 1,832,153 of CM042539.1, forward strand.
TCCTGGTGAAAATCTCTTCCCAAGGTAAGCGACACACCATTCACACCATTCACATGATGTAAAAGAAAACGATTCATCAGACGAGGACATCTTCTTCCATTGCTCCATGGTCCAGTTCTGATGCTCATGTGCCCATTGTTGGCGCTTTTGGCGGTGGACACGCGTCAGCTTGGGCACTCTGACTGGTCTGCAGCTATGCAGCCACATACTCCGCAAGCTGCAATGCACTGTGTGTTCTGACACCTTTCTATCATAGCCAGGATTAACTTTTTTCAGCAATGTGTGCTACAGTAGCTCTTCTGTGGGATCAGAAGAGACAGGTGGTTGTCCTTCCTTGGACCGCTTTTGGTGGGTACTAACCACTGCATGCCAGGAACACCCCACAAGACCTGCCGTTTTGGAGATACTCTGACCCAGTCGTCTAGCCATCACAATTCATCCTTTGACAAAGTCGCTTGGACTTCCAACACATCAACTTCACGAACTGAATGTTCACTTGTTATTCACTTCACCTGTCAGTGGTTTTAATGTTATGGCTGATCAGTATGTATATGTGTGTGTGTGTGTGTGTGTGTGTGTGTGTGTGTGTGTGTGTGTGTGTGTGTGTGTCCATGTTTTATATCCAAGAGGCCTTTATCAGAGAGGGAGTCACACAAAGGGAAGAACACTAAAGGGAGTTAACACAATATAATAAGCAGAGAAATTGTCTTCTTCCAGACAAAAGAGCAACAAAAGGTCAAAGAGACACTGAGAACTACTACAGGAGTGTGTGAAAGAGAGTGAGCGAGTGAGAGAGAGAGAGTGTGTGTGTGTGTGTGTGTGTGTGTCGGTGTGAGAAATGTGCACTTTACAGACTCTCTTGAAAACCCTTAGAGAAGACACTGCCATTTACTTCCTCTTTATTAAATCAGTCCTCAGCTCTGGCTGAAGAGGAGCGAGAGAAAGAGAGAGAGAGAGAGAGATGAAAAGACAAAGCAGAGAAAGAGATACAGAGGAAAGAAGGAATGAAAGGGAGGCTCTTGAAGACCCTCAGATAAAGAGAAGCTGAGCGAGCAGGAAATGTGTGTAGGTGTGTAGTTAATTGTATGCATCATCATTACTGAGCTCATAAGGGACACACACAAACACAACACAGTGAGCTCAGAAATCAGCAACAATGCAATTCTGGTTAAAGCATTAATGAAGGCTCCGTTTTTTTCTGCGTCTCCGTCTGTTTGACTGTACCTATTTGTTAGAGGTCTGTCGTTCCTTCTGATATGTGATCAGCGATCACATGTCAGGTCACGCTCCCTGCGACTGACAGGTGGAGAGTCCACACCTCCTTCTCTGGGACTGACAGACAGTGTGTGTGTGACAGTGCGTGTGTGTGTGTGTGTGTGTGTGTGTGTGTGTATGTGTGTGTATATGTTAGTGAGTGTCTCACCAGCCATCCACGCTTTGTTTCTGCAGTTCTGAGATGCCGAATGAGAGGGAACCCATGAAGTCATTCCTGCTTGTCAAATCCCAATCCCACATCTCCACTGATAACCTACGGTCCTTATCAGATTCCTTCAGATTACTAAAAAATAGAGAGAGAGTAAGTGAGTGAGTGAGCATGAGAGAGACAGAAAGTGGCATTATCATAGGTAGCATGCTATTTAGTACAGTAGTTAGTGATTTCCTCTCCATATAATACTCTCCGTATAATCTATTACTCCAAACACATTCATGTCACAGCTGTACTCTGCATCCCAAGCCACATAATACCACAAACGGCTATGTCAAGTAGTATAGTGTAATACTGCTAATACAGCATACAACTCATTGTCCACTTTATTAGGAACACCTGTATGCCTGCACATTCATGCAATTATCAATGAGAATTGATAAGAGAATGATGTGAGAGAAAAAAAAAAATTCAGGGAGCAGAAAAAAAAAAAAAAAATCCACCTGGTCTTTTTCTTCAACTGTCAACCCTTCAAGTTTTGGTTTGCTTGTACCCACTGTGACCTTAGATTCCTCTTCTTGGCTGACAGGATTACAACCCGATGTGGTCTTCTGCTGTTGTAACCCATCCACCTCATGATTTGACGTGTGTTCTCACATACTTTTCTGCTCACCACGGTTGTAAATAGTTGTTACTTGAGTTATTGTAGACTTCCTGTGTTTCTGCCCACAGCACTACTGCTCACTGGATGTTTTGCACTGTTCTGCATGAAAATCCCAGGAGATCAGCAGTTTCCGAAATACTCAGTCCAATCCGTCTGGCAATAACAACAATGCCACAGTCACTTTTCCCCCCTATTCTGATGTGAACATTAACTGAAGCTCTTGAACTGTATCTGCATGATTTTATGTACTGTGTTTACTCTTCTGCCACATCGTGATCGGATAAATGCATAAACATGTGTACAGGTGTTCCTAATAAAGTGGACAGTGAGCATATAATGTATATACTGTATAGTAGTAATACACTATATAGTAATACTACATAGTATGGCAAAATATTTTGACATGGCCCTGATTTACTAAAACACCAATGACTAATTTGAGTGTGCAGTTGGATAAATTGCATGAGCAAATAGTTGGTGTGTTACATGCGATTTACAAAAAAATTACTTCCTGAAATATGTCATGGAGAAAACTATATGTAAATTATATTCTTTGCATGCATTAAATAATCAAATATTAAAGAGACACCTGGAAGTGTAAACTGAACTTGAAACTTAAGTATAATGGCATAAATTTTTTATTTTTTTTTTAATGTAGACATGAGTGTGCATTACAGGTGCATCTCAATAAATTAGAATGTCGTGGAAAAGTTAATTTATTTCAGTAATTCAACTCAAATTGTGAAACTCGTGTATTAAATAAATTCAATGCACACAGACTGAAGTAGTTTAAGTCTTTGGTTCTTTAATTGTGTTGATTTTGGCTCACATTTAACAAAAACCCACCAATTCACTATCTCAACAAATTAGAATACTTCATAAGACCAATAAAAAAACATTTTTAGTGAATTGTTGGCCTTCTGGAAAGTATGTTCATTTACTGTACATGTACTCAATACTTGGTAAGGGCTCCTTTTGCTTTAATTGCTGCCTCAATTCGGCGTGGCATGGAGGTGATCAGTTTGTGGCACTGCTGAGGTGGTATGGAAGCACAGGTTTCTTTGACAGTGGCCTTCAGCTCATCTGCATTTTTTGGTCTCTTGTTTCTCATTTTCCTCTTGACAATACCTCATAGATTCTCTATGGGGTTCAGGTGTGGTGAGTTTGCTGGCCAGTCAAGCACACCAACACCATGGCCATTTAACCAACTTTTGGTGCTTTTGGCAGTGTGGGCAGGTGCCAAATCCTGCTGGAAAATGAAATCAGCATCTTCAAAAAGCTGGTCAGCAGAAGGAAGCATGAAGTGCTCCAAAATTTCTTGGTAAACAGGTGCAGTGACTTTGGTTTTCAAAAAACACAATGGACCAACACCAGCAGATGACATTGTACCACAAATCATCACAGACTGTCATCACTTAACACTGGACTTCAAGCAACTTGGGCTATGAGCTTCTCCACCCTTCCTCCAGACTCTAGGACCTTGGTTTCCAAATGAAATACAAAACTTGCTCTCATCTGAAAAGAGGACTTTGGACCACTGGGCAACAGTCCAGTTCTTCTTCTCCTTAGTCCAGGTAAGACACCTCTGACGTCGTCTGTGGTTCAGGAGTGGCTTAACAAGAGGAATACGACAACTGTAGCCAAATTCCTTGGCACGTCTGTGTGTGGTGGCTCTTGATGCCTTGACCCCAGCCTCAGTCCATTCCTTGTGAAGTTCACTCAAATTCTTGAATCGATTTTGCTTGACAATCCTCATAAGGCTGCGGTTCTCTCGGTTGGTTGTGCATCTTTTTCTTCCACACTTTTTCCTTCCACTCATCTTTCTGTTAACATGCTTGGATACAGCACTCTGTGAACAGCCAGCTTCTTTGGCAATGAATGTTTGTGGCTTATCTAGTGAACCAAACTGAGAGACCATTTTGAAGGCTCAGGAAACCTTTGCAGGTGTTTTGAGTTGATTAGCTGATTGGCATGTCACCATATTCTAATTTGTTGAGATAGTGAATTGGTGGGTTTTTGTTAAATGTGAGCCAAAATCATCACAATTAAAAGAACCAAAGACTTAAACTACTTCAGTCTGTGTGCACTGAATTTATTTAATACACAAGTTTCACAATTTGAGTTGAATTACTGAAATAAATGAACTTTTCCACGACATTCTAATTTATTGAGATGCACCTGTATGTTAATAGGGTAAATGTGAATGAAACCCTTTTCAAAGGTTCTTTTTAAAGACTACTGTCTTTAAAAAGAACGTCACTATTTACATTTGTCTTACAAACAAGTTTTATCCATAAGCTTTTTTTTTTCCCATACAGAAACTGGAACACACACTTGCTATGCCATTATTTATGCCCGAATATTTGTTTCACCATTTATCACCTTTATCCACACCACAACCTTTACGGCATATAACATTTCTGTGAGCCATCTTTTTCAATATCTGCTTTTTCCATTTAGGCTTTGTTATTTATAAAGTCACAGTTTCTCACAATGTGAAGGTCTCGTTCCACATCGGATTCAGGCAGCACTTTATAGTCTTGGTCTTCTGTTTGCTCTCGCTTTTCGGATCAGGAATGAGTTTGAGCTTCACGTATGGGTCAGACAGGCCATTCGGATCCATCGGAACCAAGTTTCTCCCTTCCTTGACTAAAAAATACAAGCAACACATATGCACACTGCAGTTTCAATCAGAACAACTTTTTCAGAACCAGGAAACATCGTTAATTAGCAGGAAGAGTCTTCTACTTTAATAGAGGTGTCTTATTAAAATGAAGTTGCAGGAGTAAGTGAACCAAGAATGTAGTTTGGGACAGTGCACATTTATACATATATATATATATGTCACAAAGGATAGCTGCCAGATAAGAAAACAACACATTGAAGCCAGCTACCTAAATGGCTAATTATCTAATAAACAGTGCTCATGAATCCTAACCATGAATCATCAGTCTAGTGATTTGCTACCACTATAAGCAAGATGATAATAACTGTGTGTGGTTTTAGGAGAAATGTTTTGCTGGTTATTTATACATACTGTATCATTAGCTTGTTTTTTTCTTAGTTCTCTGCCACTGGAAAGGCAGACAATTCATGAAAACAGTTCCTATAATCGATGTACTAAATTGTGCGCATATTTTAGCTTAAAACGGCCATGAGAAACAAAATGGAGGTCACAAAATAAGAATGGGTGCTCACGATTTACTTTATTCATACTGTCAATTAACTATTCATAAAATTGTGCCTTTACTTAGAGCACCCTAGCTCTCTGTTAATATCATATGGCAGTGGGTCTATTAGTCATCACATCCACCCTGGTCATTATTCCTCCACGCCTGCAGAGGGCCACCACTTCTTGTACACACAACCCAAATTCCTGTTTACCTTTATCAAACATTCAGTAATTGCGAAGTCTTGCCAACTCATACAGTATGTTTGCGTAAATTCTGCATGCTGTATTCCAGAATTGCTATTTCTATGTTTTGATCTTTGCCTTCGTTCACGACTATTCACTGGATTTGCCCTTTGTCTGATTTGTTTGCCAATCTCTGTGTTTGACCTTTCTCGTTTTGATCCAATATGTTGGATATTGTTGTGGATTCTTGCACAACTCCATTATATTAGTTAAACATTTTAGCTAGCTAACTGGGATTAGACACTGCTAGGCATTAGATACTGTGACCTGCAATGTTCTTTTTTTTTTTTTTTAACCAATTTAACTGGCAGCCTGGTATAAAGGTGTGATATAATCATAAATATAATCATTAAACACTCAAAAGCTCAGATAAAAGCGGCATACTGCTAACATTATAACCCAGGACACACAAGTGAATGCTATTCCTTTCTACTCGATGTTATTGAGCGCACTTATAATGGGAAAAAAAACAAGCATTCTATATCAGATTATCATGGTATATCATTACACTGATGTATCACTGCACCATCGGATCAATAATGTTTTATTGCCATGCAATGTCATTATTCATACCAATGCAGCATATCATTAACGATTTAACCATTTCACTTAACTATAAAATGGACATGAAACGCTAAAAAAAAAAGGCATTTGCTTCTGGTTAATTATATTTTGCACCAAGTGTGAGCCTATAGAACAACAATAGGGTGTGGTCTTGTCTTTCTAAACCATAATAGAAGAAATGCTAGTTATTATTACTAAATATTACACAGCTGAGATTTCCCGGCACAGTAATCTTGTCATACATATTTTTCACAGCAAGAAAACAATCTAGCTAGCTATCTACTGAACCACTATGTTCTCTACAAAATCACACCATCCATAACCGCCTGATTATTATTAGAATCGCCCGATCATTATCCCCCAAACGAATATAGGAGAAAGTCCAGTGTGAGTTCTCCTTAACACCTGATATTGACTGAGGTAGTACACTTCTCTGTGTGTTCATACCTACTGCTCACACATACACAAAATACTAAGAGAATGATGGAGAAATTCTAATATGTATCGTATAAATATATATATTTTAAATGTTCAGTTGACCTCAACAGTCGACCGTTCCACTGATTAATCCTGCGAGAAAACAGAGAGCAGCCTGAGGGGAGGTAGGCTGCTCTCTTCATTTAGAGAATGTGTGTGTGTGTGTGTGTGTGGGTGTGTGTGTGTGACTGCACAGACCTTAATTTTCCAGCTGATGAATGTTACGCCCAGCACGCTTAGTAATAACACACACACAATGGAGCACGTAGATTACATACATAAATGTATCTATGTAGGCATTTACACCATCGCCAGAGAAGATGTCTGGCTGGCAGCCATGCGTTAATTCTTTATATCAGGTCACCTCTATAGTAGATCAAAAACTGTTGTTTACCATGTTTCTAATACCATATGAAATGCAAGATTGACCATTTTATGAGATCGTCTGACCGAGCCGAGTACTTGCGTTCGTTATCAATGCTGAGTGCAAATTCTGTTTCCAATGAAAAAAAAAAAAAAACATGAGGGAAATAATATTCCACAGCATTTGTCTTGTGTATTTACACACACTGTCCGTATTAATAATGACGTAATGACTATTTACATTGTTCTACATTGCTAATTTCAGTCATGAACTATCTTTCACGTTAGGTGTCCATTTTCCCCAGTTGCCTAGCAACAGTATTCTGGCAACTTTAGTCATTTCATCTGTGAGTCCTTTTCCATGTCAAAAGCCACGATCGATCAGTTCAATATGTGAACATGTTACCATGTAAATAAGAAAATGACCTGAAATAATGGTTTAGGCTAGAACTATATCACTATGCTATCATATTAAATGAAAATAAGAAAAAATGATTGGCATGGATTTTGACAAAAGTTGAATTTGCTTGGGCAGGACAAAACTTATGAGGAATTGGAGACAGAGAATCCTGACACTCTGTCCGCAACACATCACCCTCACTCTGCAGCGAAACGTCTCCTCTCTCTGTCATGATGCTGACAAAAAATAACAAATAACTTGCTCTGCCTTTCTCACGACTGGATTTCAAAATCATAAACGAAATGTCAAATTTAATTTGCATTAGCTGCCTGTTGGGTGTAAGCTCCTTGCGCAATCGACAATGAAAAAAGAACGTATATATCATCTCGAAACTCAGGGTTGATTATAGCCTGCGCTTATTCATTTCCAATAAAATGTTATCATCATATTTATTTAATTATCTGAAGAGATAACATTTTCACTTCTAGACATTTTGGTAACTAGGGATTTATGATATTTCATATAATATTCTTTCAATCTTTTAAGCACAGGTATGTGTAAGGACACCCTGTGAATTTATTTAATGCATTTTTGTATAGAAACATTGAACGGCAATATATCCATCAGAAACGACAGAATACCAGGTAAGGCAAAAATATTTTTTAAAAACTATAAATATAAATATAATTAACACTAATGAATAGATTTAGAAAATAAAATGAGAAGTTAAAGCATCTTGCACAAAAAAGGAAAAATAATGTTACTCCATTAAAATAATTATTTTAAGTGTAGAATAGGCAATATCAAGGCTTTTTGGCACACAGTAGCATTCTCAGTCATGTAAATTGAAAAATATTTAATTTCAATGGTTTCAATGGTTTCTGTTTACACTTCATACTAGATCAGGTCATCTCTCTATATATTTGCACTCCATTTCCCACATTTTCTTTCTTTTTTACCATTTTGACCCTTGCATTCATATTTTGACCCACACTCAAAATATGTTTTGAAAATCATCTAAAAATTCAACTGTAAAAGATTCTATTTCATGTTGAGAATTTTTTGTTTTGCTGAACATTTCGCATTCTCCTTGGTTTCACTGGGCCTGCTGTCTTTTGACTCATCTCTGCCCCACCCCTGTTTGACAGCACGTATGAGTGACAGAGACAGGAAATGACAACCACACACCAATGTCCCTCTTTCTACCTCTGGATCCCTAATTCTGTTTTTGTATTGGTATTGTTGTTGCTCTAAAGCCGTATTTCTGGTGGGGTTTTTTTTGTTGTTTTCCCCCGGACATCATACAAATACATATGCAGCGTCATGACAGTAAAGCTCCACTAAACTGACCTAAGAGAGGCAGGCACAGTGAGAACGAGGCACTGTAAATGATTAGACAACATCACCACCTGCTGGACCCACAGAGATCTCCCACGTCCTCGCCACCTCTTTAGCTCTTTCCATCTGTCTCAGTATCACACTTTGTTTCTCTTTATTACTTTGTCACTCTCGCTCCATTTCTATGTGTCTCACCATCTGTTGCTGACCACATGACCATATGTAGTTAGAGTATTGCTAATTCTGCCAAGCACTGCCGAGAATTTCTACCAAAAAAAAACAAAGTATGACCATTCAGAGGAACAGAAATGAACCCAGAAAAAAATACTAGGAGGGTACTTTGCGTATCAATACCATGCCTCCACAGACAGCAGCCCTGTAGTTAACACTTTGGTCTACTCATAACAGGAGGCTGTAAGCTCAAGCCCTGGTACTGCCAATCATGGCTGAGCATGTGTTCTGACACCAGCTTAATAGCTTATATATGTAAAGAAAATCCCTTCACTGTATTATATGCAGAGGTGCCAATATTACTAACAAGCAGGCAGAGAGGAAAAACTGAACTGAAAACAAAAAACAAATTGTCCAAATCGCAACACAAAATACGTAGCTCAGTACATACAAAAGATCATTATAAAGTATACAATACATGCTGAAAAAGGCCAAGGTTCATAAATTCACACATCAAAATTGAAATAGATAAAGAAAAAATAACCGCTACCCTAAAGAAAAAATAACCGCTAGCAGCAGTGCAATGCATAAAATCATGCAGATAAAAGTCAAAAGCTTCCGTTTCTGTTCACATCTTTGTAAGCGTGGCAGGTTTGGTGGTGCTAGATGGGCTGGTTTGAGTATTTCAAAAACTGCTGATCTCCTGTTATTTTCTCACACAACCATCTCTGAAGTTTGCACAGAATGGTGCGAAAAACAAAAAACACAGCATGCGCAGCAGTTCTGTGGGAGGAAACGCCTTGTTGATGAGAATGCACTATTTGGGTTTAGACCTCTCTTATTTAGAGAGACAGTCTCTCTTTTCTCTTAAAGTTAGGAACACAAAATGAAACTTGCTGTGAAACCGCAAAGCCCGGAAAACTTTACCTTGGACTTTCACTGCTGTTGGAGACAAACTGTTAAATAAATGCCTCGGCTCAGAAAACATTACCATATCAACAGTTACACACTTTATTTTAAAAAATGTTTTCATGTGGAGCATCCACCAAACAAGTCTCTAAGTTGTTATTATACAAACAATGATATTAGAATGAATGCATTAATATAAACCTGTGATTTGTCTTGCAGCAGCCACTACTGTCAGTACTGCTGTTATAGAAAATTAATCAACAACCTCAGACCAATCAGAATGGAGAATTCACCACACTGTGATGCCATCCATCCATTTTCTCTACCGCTTATCCTACACAGAGTTGCGGGGGAGCCTGGAGCCTATCCCAGGGAGCTCGGGGCACATGGCAAGGGACACCCTGGACAGGGTGCCAACCCATTGCAGGGTACAATCACATACTGCGGACAATTTGGAAATGCCAACCAGCCTACAACGCATGTCTTTGGACTGGGGGAGGAAACCACTGAAGCACATGCAAACTCCATGCACACAGGGCGAAAGCAGGACTCAAATGTCTAATGCTGGAGGTGCGAGGCAAACATGCTAACCACTAAGCCACCTGTGGTACAATATTATTTAACAAGATCTACAGCAGCACCTAATTTACCATTGTCCATTGTGAGCAGCAGTCCCAATATTACTGCTAGACAAGCTTCTTAGTGTTTCTCTTTGACAAAAAGTCCAGCTTTGTCTCAAAAGTTTTGGTGCAGTCTCTCCATTATGTCAAATCATGATTAATCATCTTTTAATCTCACATATTGTACAGCTACACTTTAACAGTAGTGCAGTTACAGTGGGGTAAAAAAGTATTTGATCCCCTGCTGATTTTGTACGTTTGCCCACTGACAAAGAAATGATCAGTCTATAATTTTAATGGTAGGTGTATTTTAACAGTGAGAGACAGAATAACAACAAAAAAATCCAGAAAAACACATTTCAAAAAAGTTATAAATTGATTTGCATTTTAATGAGGGAAATAAGTATTTGACCCCTTCGACTTAGTACTTGGTGGCAAAACCCTTGTTGGCAATCACAGAGGTCAGACGTTTCTTGTAGTTGGCCACCAGGTTTGCACACATCTCAGGAGGGATTTTGTCCCACTCCTCTTTGCAGATCCTCTCCAAGTCATTAAGGTCTCGAGGCTGACGTTTTTCTATGGGATTAAGGTCTGGAGACTGGCTAGGCCACTCCAGGACCTTAACGTGTTTCTTCTTGAGCCACTCCTTTGTTGCCTTGGCTGTGTGTTTGGGTCACTGACATGCTGGACTACCCATCCACGACCCATTTTCAATGACCTGGCTGAGGGAAGGAGGTTCTCACCCAAGATTTGACGGTACATGGCCCCGTCCATCGTCCCTTTGATGCGATGCAGTTGTCCTGTCCCCTTAGCAGAAAAACACCCCCAAAGCATAATGTTCCCACCTCCATGTTTGACGGTGGGGATGGTGTTCTTGGGGTCATAGGCAGCATTCCTCCTCACCTGGGACACCAGAAATCTTGCTGATTGATAGGGGATCAAATACTTATTTCCCTCATTAAAATGCAAATCAATTTATAACTTTTTTGAAATGCGTTTTTCTGGATGTTTTTGTTGTTATTCTGTCTCTCACTGTTAAAATACACCTACCATTAAAATTATAGACTGATCATTTCTTTGTCAGTGGGCAAACGTACAAAATCAGCAGGGGATCAAATACTTTTTCCCCCCACTGTATTGCAAGTGGTGCAATAATCAGCAACAGGAGCGTCTCCCAAAGCATTGTGCTAACTGTACTGTATTCAGAGATTACCAATAGGGGGTGACACACACCAAGAAATGTTGCAGTTGTGCATTACCATGTATTGCATCTTCAGCTGTTTAGATTTGAGTACAAAATAATAGAATGTGTCAGATTAGTTACTAAATCTGGCAAAGTCTTCACACTGAATACTGATGGGAATGTTTTATAAATAAAATCTACTTATTTATGTAGACTGACCTCAACATATATAACTGATGTTTTATTGCTGTGAATAATGCAATTAAACTATAAACTGATGCATCAAAGTCAGGGGTATTATCTCATATTGCACTAAGGTATCAGAAACTAGTTCTCTTTCAACAGTTTTATTAATTATCACAAGTGGCAGTTGATATATACGGTGTATGCAGGGGCGGTCGGTATAAATGGGCTAAACCCTGCCGTCTTTCAAACATAAAAAGACATCAATATATATATATATATATATATATATATATATATATATATATATATATATATATATATATATAAGGTTTCAGTTTTGGCATCTACATCAATATGTAAGGAATAACACGACAGACCGTGCCGGTGTACAAAAACAATTGGTGTGATACGGCCTGACGTGAAGCGGAGTACCCAAAAATGTATTATTTTCTTAAAACATCACGATCATCATCATTCATTATTGAAAGACACGTCATGTGTTTTAATGGTTTATTGTTCGATTTAATGTGAGATGAGTTAGTTCGTGTTATCACTTACATTATAGCAAAGGTAAACAGCTGTTCCCTCACCAGCATCTCCCTTTCTATGTCTCTCTCTCTCTAAAAACGCAGCTTATCATTTTACAGAGAAACCAAAAAAGCGTAAACTCATCTGTCTGGAAGACTTTCCTATGCTGGGAAACTTTACAAAGCACCATGAAAAAGTGTTACAAAGCACTGACGCCTGAGATTCCTTCCATAAATATTAAATCAAATGTTTAAGAAAACTCCTAACAAGAGCACATTAATATAAACCTATCGTTCACGTTACAGCCGGAAGTACTGTCCGAGTCGTGCTGTTATACAAAAATAATCCAATTTCAGAATTTGAGACCTTCGTGGAACCGAAGGTCTCAAAGTGAGGCTCGAAGTGAGGCTGGGGCTGATTTCTTTCTATCCCAGATGGTAGATCAGAAATGCAGTCACGCAGCCAATCAGTAACAGTCATGTCAGGTGACTTATTATCATTATTATCTTGCCTGTCACAGCTGTCACTAAATGAATGGCTTCTATTCATGAAAATCATCTCTACATGTTCTACAATTAATGTCAAAGGCTCTTAACTAACACCAGTTCTATCACCAGTTACACGGTTCTAATATTCTGTGGTTCAGGTTTGATGTCAGCGAGACAGTGGAATTGTGGGATAAGACTCTGTGTGTCTTGGTGTAAAGTGTGTGTGAGCAAGATACTTCAGCACTTTTGTGATGCATGTAAAAGTATGGCTCACTGACTCAGTTCCTCTTTCTGCGCTAAATTTAAACGTTTGATTTCATTATGTGCCTTGTGGCCACTGAGGAGGAAAAACACCAGTTTCACACACCTGTGTACAGAGTATTATTGAGTATTACTGTATTATGGAACTAGCAAGCAAGCAGGCAAGGTAGCCTCAGTGGAGGTATTTCCTCAAATCAGGGCTCTGTCTCAAATCGCGCACTATATTGTCACAACATAAACATAATTCTTAGATTTCATGCTTTTTTTTTTTTTTTTTTGTTAAAAGTGATTATATACTCCGCCCATATTGCTCATTGTGTTTGTGTGACAGTCTTAGCCAGGGCTACTTTATAGAACAGATATTTATTATCTTAAGGGATAAATAAGAAATTTAAATCACAAATAAAATGTTTGTTTAAATTTAATGTTTAAACCATATAATAGGTTAGACGTGGTCATACAGTGTGGACCCGCCTTTTTAATGTTAGTGTCGGTGTCTGTGTGCAAGACTCACTGCATACGGTGAGTACGTTGTTCTTGATGTTAGCAGTGATCTGGATGCGTCCTCTGCGTTCAGTGTGATCAGTTCCACACAGACTCGGCACGTTAGCAACACAACGCTTATGAATATTCATCATACAATCTGCAGAGAGATACAGAGAGAGAGAGAGAGAGAGAGAGAGAGAGAGAGAGAGAGAGAGAGAGAGAGAGAGAGAGAGAAAAGATTCTGAATGTGATGTTAATTAAATGTAGCATTTAAATTAACTGATACTTTTGCTGAATCTGGTCATCAGTAGAAGGCCATCTTTACCTACACCCCAATTTAATATCCTGCATCCTAAAACACCCATTTAACCCTATAACCATAATTAATCCAATAATGAATAATTAAGGTGATGGTGACAACGATGATAGAGATAGTTCAATTCAGTTTTATTTGTATAATACTTTCGACATTATATATTTCATAATGTAGCTTTACAGAAATCCTGATGTATTATAATGGTCATGTGATGATTCTGATTATTGTGATGATGGTGGATATCATTATAATCCCCATGGGATGATTACTATGATGATGGTGGTGATTATGATAATAGTTATGTGATTATTATAATTAGGTTGATGATGGTGGTGGTGATTATGATAATGGTCATGTGATCATTATAATTGCAGTGATGATGGTGGTGATTATGATAATGGTCATGTGATCATTATAATTACGGGGATGATGGTGGTGATTATGATAATGGTCATGTGATCATTATAATTACAGTGATGATGGTGGTGATTATGATAATGGTCATGTGATCATTATAATTACGGTGATGATGATGGTGGTGATTATGATAATAGTTATGTGATTATTATAATTAGGTTGATGATGGTGGTGGTGATTATGATAATGGTCATGTGATCATTATAATTACAGTGATGATGGTGGTGGTGATTATGATAATGGTCATGTGATCATTATAATTACAGTGATGATGGTGGTGATTATGATAATAGTTATGTGATTATTATAATTAGGTTGATGATGGTGGTGGTGATTATGATAATGGTCATGTGATCATTATAATTACGGGGATGACGGTGGTGATTATGATAATGGTCATGTGATCATTATAATTACAGTGATGATGGTGGTGATTATGATAATGGTCATGTGATTATTATAATTACAGTGATGATGGTGGTGATTATGATAATGGTCATGTGATTATTATAATTACGGGGATGACGGTGGTGATTATGATAATGGTCATGTGATCATTATAATTACGGGGATGACGGTGGTGATTATGATAATGGTCATGTGATCATTATAATTACGGGGATGACGGTGGTGATTATGATAATGGTCATGTGATCATTATAATTACGGGGATGACGGTGGTGATTATGATAATGGTCATGTGATCATTATAATTACAGGGATGACGGTGGTGATTATGATAATGGTCATGTGATCATTATAATTACGGGGATGATGGTGGTGATTATGATAATGGTCATGTGATCATTATAATTACGGGGATGATGGTGGTGATTATGATAATGGTCATGTGATCATTATAATTGCAGTGATGATGGTGGTGATTATGATAATGGTCATGTGATCATTATAATTACAGGGATGATGGTGGTGATTATGATAATGGTCATGTGATCATTATAATTACGGTGATGATGGTGGTGGTGATTATGATAATGTTCATGTGTTCATTATAATTACGGTGATGATGGTGGTGGTGATTATGATAATGGTCATGTGATCATTATAATTACGGGGATGACGGTGGTGATTATGATAATGGTCATGTGATCATTATAATTACGGGGATGATGGTGGTGATTATGATAATGGTCATGTGATCATTATAATTATGGTGATGATGATGGTGGTGATTATGATAATGGTCATGTGATCATTATAATTACGGTGATGATGGTGGTGGTGATTATGATAATGGTCATGTGATCATTATAATTGCAGTGATGATGGTGGTGATTATGATAATGGTCATGTGATCATTATAATTACGGGGATGATGGTGGTGATTATGATAATGGTCATGTGATCATTATAATTATGGTGATGATGGTGGTGGTGATTATGATAATGGTCATGTGATGATTCTGATTATTGTGTTGAAGGTGGACATCATTATTATGGCCATGTGATGATTCTGATTATTATGATGGTGGTGGTGATTATGATAATGACCATGTAATATCATTCTGATTATTGTGATGATGGTGGATATCATTATAATGGCCATGTGATGATTCTGATTACAGTGGTGGTGGTGATTAGGATTACGGTGATGATTGTGACTATTATAGCCATGGTAATTATGATAATGAAAATAGAGGTGGTGATGGCAGTGATTGTGATAATGGTCCTTGCAACTGGTGACTCAGATAAGGGTGATGGTGATTATGGTGATTCTGATAGTGGTAATAATGCTAAATAGGTGATGAAATTATTGTTGTAGTAACTATAATAATCATGGTTCATAGTGATGATGATTAAGATAACAGCAGTGATGATGGTCACTATGAGAATAGTCATGGTGATGGTGATCTGCATCAATGTGTCAGATCAGAAAATATATCAAATCCAGTCATATCTGATTCATACACACTATGAGATCAGGTACACTCCTAGTGAAGATGATGGTGTTGTTAATGATGCTGAGGCAAAGGTAATTATGTACAGTAGATAAAGGCATAAATTTACATACTGCCACTCAGTGACACATAAATCCCTATCTACACAGACACACACACACACACACACACACACACACACACACACACACACACACACACACACACTTTACTTCCTGAGGTACTGAAACACTCCTCCACAGTTCAAGCAGAAGAGAGCTGGAGGACGAGTGCTAGCTGGAGTGTAAACAGTGCAGAGGGCCCAGAGAGGCACACACACACACACACACACACACACACACACACACAGTGGAAATAGGGGAAACTAACCAAGGTTAATTATAGCTTTGTCAGTCTGCAGATATAACAACTTCACCTGTCTTTCTTTCTGTCTTTCTATCGTTTCTATCTATGTTTGTCTTTCTCTGTCAGTCTGTGCTTCTACATCTACATTACTTTGTATCTGGCTATCTGTCTATATTTCTTTCTTTCTGTCTATATGTCTATTAGGGGTATAACTTAATGTCATTATCTGTACCTGTATCTGTTCAGTGCTCAAAATACATTGGAAAACAATAAAAAAAAAAGGCTGGTGCTTGAAAAAGATGTCAATTTTCATTCATTTATAACAACAAATCAGGAAATTGTTATTTAGGCTACAGCTGGCTTATAATATTTTATCAGATTTACTTTAGTTTTTGTGTTTGTAACATTCCAGAAAGATCACTAGCCACGCTATCAGAATCTGCTATAAAGCTGGGACATACTTGCTGTGCTTCTGTGAGTCAAAATAGGGTCCTTTGAGCTGCATTTCATTATAACACCCATAAGCATTTCCGAGAGCATAACGATGGAGACCGAACACGTGCAATGAATGTACAAGTTTTACAATATTTTTTTAATTAATAAAATTTTTCTTGTTGAATGATTGTTATAAGTGTAAATTGTTATTGTTTTGTTTAAAGATCTTATTTTTTCATTTAGTACTGGCCTTAAGAAGCTACATAAGATATTTACATGTTTCCCAGAAATCACCGATCATCCTATTAAAAAGTTTACACCCCCCTGGCTCTTAATGTATCGTGCTGCCTTCTTGAGCATCAGTGAATGTTTGCACCTTTTGTAATAGTTGTGTCCCTCAGTTGTCCTCAGTGTGAAAAGATGGATCTCAACATCATATAGTGACTGTTGGAAAGGGAACAAATATGCAGAAAGATGCTGGAAAAGTAAAGAATGTGCAGGACCTGGAGGATTTTTCTGAAGAACAGTGGGCAGTTTAACTGCTCAGGACAAACAAGGGACTCGTGAACAACTATCACAAAACATAAACACAGTCGCTGATCATCCAGGTAACAACACACAGTATTAATAATCAAGAGTATGTAAACTTTTGAACTGGTTCATTTGTGTAAATTCAGTTATTATTGTGTCTTGTGGACTATATGTAAACATCTGTAATGTGAAATAGCTTATTCAGGGCAGTACTAAATAAAAATAAAATGCAATTTTTATGATCCCTCTTATTATTATTATTTTTAAATTATTAACATTTTGCAGATTCTGCAAGGCGTATGTATGACCTCAACTCTATACAGTCCGGTGCACAGTGTGCAGTCTGTGTGAGCTATATGGAACAGTGGCTCAAAACGCACAGTAAATTTGTTTGTACAGAAATAAGTTATGTCTGCAGGGTGTCTGGTCTGGCAAATCAGAAAGGCACACCACTGTGAACTTGTTTCCCTAAAAAGACTGAGGGGAAAAAAAGAAAAAGGTGACTCTCCTTTTCCTATGCCCAATCATTTGTTTCAAGGCTTTTTGTGTGGTTTTGGAGTTGTAGTTGGGGTGGGAATTTTGCTGAAACCTGGCAACCCACCCAATGAGCATTGGCAAGCTTTACAATTACAGTAAAAAAAAAAAAACCTCATGCCCGTGTCACCTTTTTTTTTGTTTCATCTTGAAAGATCAGAGTCCCGAGGCACACACCTTGTCTGAAGCGACATATTGGTCATATCTGGGGGGCATGGTGGCTTAGTGGTTAGCACGTTTGCCTCGCACCTCTGGGGTTGGGGGAATCCTGCCTCCGCCCTGTGTGCGTGGAGTTTGCATGTTCTCCCCGTGCTTCGGGGGTTTCCTCCGGGTACTTCGGTTTCCTCCCCCAGTCCAAAGACATGTGTTGTAGGTTGATTGCCATTTCCAAATTGTCCATAGTGTGTGAACAGGCCTGTGAATGTGTGTGTGATTGTGCCCTGCGATGTGTAGGATAAGTAGTATGGAAAATGGATGGATGGATGGATAGATGTATCTGTATTTATATTCATTTAGGTGACATTACCTGTTCAGTATTGTATTCAAATATAGTTACATCCCTATTACCGAGTTTGGTACACATTCTGTAGACATCTTTCAGACTGAAAAAGTTTATATAATAAGAATTGTTATGATTTAACATAACTGGTCTTACAGTGACTGGTGAGACGTCTGTACACTGGCATTATGTTGAACTAATGATAGCTGTTCCTGATGATGTTCCTGAGGGTGGAGTCAGAGCATTTGTGCTGGAGTGAGTGTATAGTGGGAGAATTGAAGATGCTAGGAGTTTTTAGGAGTTGTAGTGTTTAAGATGTAGTGAGTGTAATAACAATGTTACACGTCTTTACACCTTTAGGGTATTTGGGATGGACTGGATGTATTTTGGGAGTAGTCAGGGCACTTGGGAAGGAGTTACGTTATTTTGGCTTTTCGGGTGAGAATCGGGTATTTAACTCAGTGTGCATTTGAAGACTGGATGTTTGGGTTGGAACACCCAACGATGTAAACGATAGTTACAACAGGGTTAAGGCATTTAAGGTGGAGTTAGGTCCATTTAGGGTCTAGTTAGAGCATTGAGGATTAAGTGAGTTAAAGAATATAGAACCAGGTTAAGATGTCAAGGTAGAGTTAGGGCGTTTATGGTGAAGTCAGGGAATGTGAAGTGAAGTGAAGGTGCTTGAGGTAGAGAACAGTTAAGCTTAAACAAGGATATTCTTGAAAGAAACAAGGGATTTAGGACAGAGGTACAGCAACTACGCTGGAGGTCATTTTGGGTGGGGTTAGTCTGTTTAAGCCATGGTGAGTATCACTGACTACTGTGAAAAGTGACACACACACACACACACACACACACACACACACACACACACTGCTTTGCACTCTTAGACTCGAATGAGTGTGTTACTCACGTTCACATCTCATGCCCTGGTGAATGAGCCCATACAGCAGGGAGCCACAATGATCGCAGAATGTCGGACTGGAGTACGTATGGACCTTAAACTTGTGTTTACTGCGTGGGTCCTGCAGTCAGAGACAGAGAAACAGAGAATCAACCATTAAACACTGATCAATATTCATTCATTTATTCAATAGTTAATCTTCAGTAATCACTCTATCCTGGTCTGAGTCGTCGTGATGGATCCAGAGCCAATCCCAGGGGTTTCATAGGCGTGAGTCATGAATATGAGCTGCACACAAACATTTGCACGCTCATTCACACCTAGGGGCTAAAATCATGTTTCCGGGATGGTTTTGGGAGGCAGGAGAAAACCCTGAGGAACATGGGGAGAACGTGCGAAACTCTGCAATTAGTACTAGTATTTTATTTGAATATTATTTACTGTAAACACATACTAGACAAATATTAATGTTTCACAGGCATTACAGTGGTGTTCTCTCTCTCTCTCTCTCTCTTCTTTCTCTCTCTCTCTCTCTCTCTCTCTCTCTCTCTCTCTCTCTCTCTCACACACACACACACACACACACACACACACACACAAATCACTGCAAAATTTACAAAATTAAAGAATAAAGAGCTGTACTGTTCCTGCTGTAGTGTCTGTTAATCATAATTAAGTGTGCTGTTTAAGATAATAATGGAATGTGAATCATTAACATTATGTTATAATGCCATGTGTCAGTTTTATACTGTAAGTGATATACATGGTAAAGACAATTACCACATTTTATAACCAGAATTGGGGAATTGCCTTCTTCAAGAAGGACATGCGCTATAAGGGGGCCAGTCTAATCCTGACTGGAAGTGTGAAGAGTCCATGATAACAATATTGTGCCTCTTAATCATCATATAATAGATTATTGTTACATGCCAAGTTCACACACAAAATCGCTCTGACACGCTGTCTCCTCCACAACTGAATTAATATTCTTCCATTCAGCAGAGAGATAATGACAATGACATCTCTCTCTCTCTCTTTCTCTCTCTCTCTCTCTCTCTCTCACACACACACACACACACACACAAATACAAGTGTATGAAAGGGGTCAAATGAGTGAGTTTATACTGCAGCACTACACAGGAGCAGGGATGATGAAGAAAGAGAGTGGGAGGATGAGGGAAAGAGAAGAAATTGAACGAAAGGAGATCGAAAAAGAGAGATATGCACAAAAGAATGACCAAGCTAGAGATAATCAGAAACAAAGAAATGAAGTAAAAGAGATAAATGCAGATGAAAAAATAACTAGACACAGAAAGAAAGAAAGAAAGAAAGAAAGATGGACAGAAAGCGGAAAAGTGACTGGAGAGACGGAGTCACATTTACACTACTATAAACACACACTAATATAAACACACACTAATATAAATACTCAGTCAAAAACATGGACACAAGTGCTCATAGAAGGGCTTTGTTCATTTTTCTTTTGAATAATAATGAAGACATTTAAAAACAAGAAAAGCGTGAAACAAATCAAAACTTTTTTTAAATAAATTTTTTAAAACTGTTCTCCTGATTTGAAGGAACTTCACTGTTTAACACACGCGCTTGTTGGCTGCTTCTACCAGGTTCTAAATAATAATTACTTGTTCAAGGAAACATTTTTAACATAAACTACTTATTAAAATGCAAAAGAAAGAGAGGGGGGGGGTCAAACACAGGGTGCGCATACACAACCAAATTAGGAGCTACAAAGAACAGGTGCACACAATCAGAAAAACAAAGCAATCATTAATAAAACGATAGCAGAGACAGAAACACTAATATAAATAGGTGCTTCTATAAACACACACTATGACAGAAATGTATATGTTTAATATAAACTAATATAAAAGAAACATTAATATAAACACTGACATAAATACATGCTATGTATCTATAAGCACACTAATACAAACGTTTGTTTAATGTAAACTTATATCATATTTTATTAATATAATATAATATTTCATTCATATTAATATATAAGCATATTAATGCAATCAAATGCTAATATAAAAAAATACCAACATCAACCAGTAATATTAACAATGTAGTTTACACACTTTACATTCTAATATACAGTAATCACACAATAATATAAGTGTGTGCTAATATAAAAACACACTTATATAAATATACACTAATATAACCACCAACCTTGTAGAATGAAATAAAAAAACGTGTCTACAGAAAAACAAGATGTGCCACGACTGACATACAAAGTAACTAGAATAGTAGCCTAGTAGAATAACTCAATGAAACTTTCATTAAAAGCCACACCAGAGTCCTAGGCTATATTGCATTGCTACCATCCAACATAAAGGCAGGAGGGATTAACACAAATGTTAATGGAAATAACAACAATACAAGAACCATATTTAACAACACGTACATTACTGGCACAGCCTAATTACTGGGGGAAAACCTAACTAAACCATTCTATTTCTTTAGTATCCATTCATATCGGCACACTAATTTGGGAAATTTTGATTGCCCATTGTGTTTACATGTGGGTTTGTTTACATAAGAATGAATGCCACCAATATTTTAGCCTGCCTCGCGCTGCTTCTGTCCTCTCGTCTGCTCTAGGGTTGTCAAATTTAAAAATCAAACTTCGAATATCCGTTGAATTTAAGGTAAAAATGCACATTCGAATACAAAAACTGTGTATTCGAATTTAAGATGTGTAGTAAGCACAATTAAAACATACTGTCGAAAAATGACAACGCAAGATATTAACACTAACAATGTTTTCTGAAGAAGAAAAATCTAGAAAGAATGTCGGGGATTCAGACGCTTAATCTGCGTGATCTGAAGCTGAACAGTTAATGAACAGCGGTAAACTGAAGTGCTTTACAAGCGGGTTACTTAACTCAGCCAAATGCATCCTATACACATATGAGATTAATCAGACATTTACACAACATAAACCTAACATTACAACTTGCTTCTGCAAAAAATGATGCGAATGCACAAGTGAACTAAGGCGCTAGGTAGAATGGGTAAGGCACGTTGTGAATACGCTCTTTCTGTAACAACACACTAAAACATGGACAATGAATAACTAAAGCATAAAGAATTCACAATATTGTATTACAATAGTGTACTCATTGTTGATACATGTTTAAGTTAATACATAAAATGAGTGAATATTTGGTTTAATTTTTGCATTTTCTCATCAATTAAAATGCCGCCGACTAATATTCGATGCCACTTTAGTTAGAGTAAAATTGAATAAAATTAATAAATATGATGACGAAATATTGACTAAATTTATTTCTGTAATAAATTAATTTTTACATTTAAATTTTTAAATTTTCTGACATTCCAATTTCAGCATCTGAATATTCTTAAGAATTAAAAGTTCATTGGTTTTTGAAAGGCTGTACTTGCATTATTATGCTATTATATTATCATTATATCAGTGGTATTAAATGGTCTTAAAATGACAATAATATCGTTTATCACAATTATTTCTGGTACAATATATCGTCCAACAACATTAGTTGTGACAGGCCTAGGCCTCATTTAACAATATTTTAGTAAAGCTATGTGTAAATCCCCCTTAAAGTGCAAAGCACATTAACAACACAGCTCATTTGCATTTATTAACGCCCACAAAACACCATAAAAGGTAAAGCACAGGTAAAGCACAGGTAAGGCCCGTGAGGAAACACAAAATGACTACTAAACAGTGAACGAAAAGGAAGAAATGGAAGTTATTTTGACACTTCTATGCCGGTAAAAAATATTTACCAATGTAACAGCACCTCAAAATCTAGAGCCAGATAACAGAAAAGGTGAATTAGGTGTCAATTAAATGAGGTGAAAAGAATGGTGGGACATGGAAACAGAAGCTCATGGCTATGCGCAGTCTAGCCCATCCATAGCATTTTTTTTTGTTGTTGTTATAATTGAATAACTAGTTTTATTTGTCGTAATTTATGGGTTTGTGTTGTCTCACTTGTACATTCTTTAATTAAAGCCTAGAATATAAAATGACTGGGTTTCACAGAATGTTCTCGATGGTATTCTTAGTCCCTGACCTAGTGAACTAGCATGAGGATGTGTTTTTATTAGATACTACAAAGCACTTACTTGTACAAGTCGCTATGGATAAGGGCGTCTGCTAATTGCTGTAACTTTAAATTAAAAAGCAATTTAAAAACTTTAAACTTTAAGCAATTTAAACCTACACTTCTAATACTCTAACATAAAAACACACCGAGAAAAAGACACAAAAATACACACACACACACACACACACACACACACACACACACACACACACACACACAATAGAATAGCAGGATGGAAAATCCTCCAAGCCTGTGGCCTTCAAGGTGTTACCATGGTGATGGGTAAAGCTCTTGGCTAGCAAAATGCCAACAACTACAGGTAGGAGACAGTGAGAGAGGGAGAAAGAATGACAGAGAGAGAGAGAGAGAGAGAGAGAGAGAGAAAGACAGCTCAATGTATGTCTGTCACCCCGCCTATCTCTCTATCTCTGTTTTTGTTGGTCTTCAGTGTCACCTGCTCATCATGCTGTGTTAAGGTGAAGCAGAGAATTGTGGGTAGTTCGCTGTAGCTGCACTGTCAATCACACAGCTCAGTTCAAACCAGTCAGAGGCTTTGTCCCAAATCCGCACCCTTCTGTACTGTCATACTGTTTTATCATGCTAGTGTGCAATTTGGGATGGAGCCATGGAGAAACTGGAACACGTACACACACACACACACACACACACACACACACACACACACACACTCAATCAGAGATCAAAAGCAGCCAATCAGCGTTTGGCAAACGTGGGACTATTTATAGCTGCCACCCACTTACAGTGTGCTGTGATTTAACACAAATTAACACCAGGGATTGTGCGAGAAAGGGTTAAACTCTTCATAGACAGAGAAAAGGCAGATGGAAAATAAGCATTTTATTTATTTTAAGTAATTTTATTTATTTAACTTAATTCAATTATTTAAGAAATGTTACTTATTCATATACTATATACATATGGGTGACAAATTAAAGGGAAAAAATCTTTCACTTTGACTGATCAGTTTTATCCTATGAAGAAATGTTTCTATGAGAGGGGGAGTCCATGAGAGTGGGAGTGGTCTCTTCCACAATGCATAAAATCATGCAGATACATGTCAGGAGCTTCAGTTCATTTTCACATCAAACATCAGATTGGGGGGAAATGTATTCTCAGTCACTTTGACCGTGGCATGGTTGTTGGTGCCAGATTGGCTGGTTTGAGGTTTGAGTATTTCACATACTCGACTAATATAATGCTGGGATTTTCACATATAACAGTCTCTAGAGTTTACGCACAGGATGGTCAAAAAAGCAAAAACCAACAAGTGAGCGGTAAATCTGCGGCCTGAAACACCTAGTTCATGAGACAGGTCAGAGGAGAGTGCCCAGACTGGTCTGAGCTGACAGGAAGGTTACTGTCACTCAAATAACCACTCTTTACAACCTTGGTGGGCAGAAAAGCATCTCAGAACACACAACACATCAAATTTTGAGGGGCTACAACAGCAGAAGACCCCATCAGGTTCCAATCCTGTCAGCCAAGAACTTGAATCTGAAGCTACAGTGGGCACAGACTCACCACCACAGTGAAACCACCTGCCTAATATTGTGTAGATCCCCCTTGTGCCGCCAAAACAGCTCTGACCCTTGGAGGCATGGACTCCACAAGACCTCTGAAAGTGTGCTGTGGTATCTGGCACCAAGACGTTAGCAGCAGATCCTTTAAGTCCTGTATGTCGCAAGCTCCATGAATCAGACTTGTTTGACCAGCATATCCGACAGAAGCTCGATCGGATTGAGATCTAAGGAATTTGGAGGCCAGGTCAACACCTTGAACTCTTTTCCATGTTTCTCAATCCATTCCTGAACAATTTTTGCAGTGTGGCAGGACGCATTATCCAGCTGAATGAGGGCACTGCCATTAGGGAATACCGTTGCCATGAACGGGTTTACTTGGTCTGCAATAATGTTTAGGTAGGTGGTACGTGTCAAAGTAACATCCACATGAATGGCAGGACCCAAGGTTTCCCAGCAGAACATTACCCAGAGCATCAATATCAGATAATCAATGTTATTCACGTTACCTCTCAGTGGTTTTAATGTTATGGCTGATCGGCCTATGAGTATATAAAGAAAACCTTTTCACAGGCACTCGTTGAACTCTGTTGGCACTGGAAGTGCAATATCTAGTGCAATATCTAATATCTATTAGCTATAGCAATATCTAATAAAGTCATCAGTTCAAGAAATGTATGCATTATGTTTTAAATACTAAGACATAATTTGAACATTCTTTAATAAGCTAACGATCTTGTCTTCAAATAATAAGAACAAGCTTCCACAAATATAGATATATAAACGGTGTTCTTGACGTGACTTTCAGGCTGCAGTAAATCACACTGTAGGTGCTAAATTCATCTTTTTGTAGAGACACCTCCCTTCCAAATTGC
The DNA here is from genome assembly GCA_023630585.1 of Cranoglanis bouderius. Lineage (NCBI taxonomy): Eukaryota > Metazoa > Chordata > Actinopteri > Siluriformes > Cranoglanididae > Cranoglanis > Cranoglanis bouderius. Next base: position 1,858,063 of record CM042539.1, read on the forward strand.
ATATGTTTTACCCACACAAAGCACAAAAACACTAATGCCTATCTGACCTATCATTTTCTAAAGATTTGAGATGTTACTCCTGATGAATGAATGATATCCATATCCTTGTCTCTTCTCTAGTGGCCTACAAAACACCCCTAATTCCTTAGAGGCTTCATCCTAAACGCAGCGCGTACTCGGAGCAATAATGAATCTGCCGCCCTCTGACACTGTCATTTGTGTGTGTGTGTGTGTGTGTGTGTGTGTGTGTGTGTGTGTGTGTGTGTGTGTGTGTGTGTCTGTGCGGTTAAAGGTATAAATAGTCACACGCAGGAGAGCGGCAAATCAGAGGGGCTCACTTATGGCTTCAATTATAGAAGTGGGCTAATTAGGTCGCCTTTATCTAGGGACTGATGTATTCTCATTAAATCCAAATCCACCGCGGACGTTATGCAGGAGAGCGACTATCACAGCGTCCACTTCGCGTGTGGGTGTGTGTTATTCAAGATAGGGGATACAAGTCTCTCTGTCTGGCTCTATTAACGTCTCTCTCTCTCTCTCTCTCTCTCTCTCGTTGTTTTCATTCTTTCTCTCACGCTCTCTCACAAATTCTGTCTCCCTCTCCATTGCTTTGTCTCCTTCTCTCACGTCCTTGGTGTTAAATGAAATGAGGATTATAGTTTGGGCTTTTATTCCTGTTTCTTCCTTTCAAAAGGAGGTGACTCATTCCTAGCAGAGTGGGGGCATGGTCAAACACACATCTGCAGGTGGGCAGGTCTGTATGTGTGTGTGTGTACGTGTGTGTGCGTGTGCACATGTGTGGGCAAAGCAAGAAACGTACAGATGAGATGAAACTAGTTCATTCATTCACATGATAATTAATCACATTATTATTGTTATTATAGCAGAAACCTGTCCAGTGCTACTCCCTCTTTTCTGGAACTTTCTCCAATTCTCACGAAGCGAGGCCCTGCAGAGAGCTGAGGGCGCTTAAAGAGAGTAGCGCACTAGTGAAGAAGGGAGAGCGCATTCTGGAGAGCAGGAGGGCACCCTTAAGAGAGGTTGAGCAGTTTCAGGTAGGTATTTAAGGAAGCAAGTGCTTTTGAGAGCCCTCTCATCACAGAGAGCAAGTGCACTAGTGTGGTTATTAGAGTGTCCCTCTGTGTTTAAGACAGGGTGGGAAAAAAAAAAGGCTGCCCAAGATGTTTCGCACGCTCTCCTTGCACGAGTCCTTTCAAAATCTCTACATTTCAGAGCTGCATAAGATATAAATAAAAAAAAGAAGCAGCACTTTTGAGTCAGGGAAGAAGATATACAAATATATCAATGTGGTGCCCTGGAAATCCTTCAGTAGTAACTCACAGTCAGAGCTCTCGAGTCAGATTTGGTGGGAGGTTTCAGACGTCATCACACCCCAATCGCAGGCTTGAAAAAAACTGTTATCTTCTACCATCGGTGCAAGTGTAGAGACAGAGGCATTATCAAGAGACTGAACGATAAGAGGTGGCAAGCCAGGTGTGTTTCATCCAATACAGAAGAGGTTCTGATCCTTCAAACTCAATCGATTGCCATTGAGACAGTAAGTGTACTCTCTCTGATCCCAAAGCCAACAGTAGTGAACTAGCCAGTTGTGAGCTCTTGGTGAAAGTGAAAGTGGTTTTGCTCGTTCTTGTAGAACCCAATAACTGTCAGTCATGTTTAATGTGTGCAATAAAGTTTTTTTTTTTTTTTTTCTGATCATAACCCTGTAGTACTGAGGACTTATATCCGCAATAATACCGATGTATCTGAAAATGCAGTTAACAAATACAGTATTCTGGCCACACTGGATCAAAGAACCTATGTTTCTGGTCATGAGTCAGGTTAGCATATTTTTCTATGTGTCGAAATAATACAAAAGCACACCAGAGTATCTCCTCTAAAAACATATACTGTATGTACTCAGTCTCCCACCTACAGCTGAGGTCATAGGTTTACATATGCCTTGCAGAATCTGCAAAATGTTAAGAATTTAAAAAATAAAATGAAATAAGAGTCTTCTGGGAAACATGTAAATATCTTATGTGGCTTCTGAAGGGAAGTACTAAATGAAAAAAAAACATATTTAAACAAAATAATAACATTTAGATCGATCATCTTGTTCAAAAGTTTACACCCCCCTGGCTCTTAATGTATCGTGTTGCCTTCTTGAGTATCAGTGAATGTTTGCACCTTTTGTAATAGTCGTGTACGAGTCCCTCAGTTGTCCTCAGTGTGAAAAGATGGATCTCAACATCATATAGCCGGCTGTTGGAAAGGGGTCAAATATGCAGAAGATGCTGGAAAAGCAAAGAATGTGCAGGACCTGGAGGATTTTTCTGAAGAACAGTGGGCAGTTTAACTGCTCAGGACAAACAAGGGACTCGTGAACAACTATCACAAAACATAGATGTTTTGTGATAGTTGTTCTATCATCCATGTAACAACACAGTATTAAGGATCAAGCGTATGTAAACTTTTGAACTGGAATTTAGTTTGTTTTTTTTTAATTATTAGCATTTTGCAGATTCTGCTAGGCCTATGTAAACCTATGTATGATCTCAACTGTATATTTCTGGATAACCGTTTTTTTCTGGATATCTCTACTGATTCTAGTTCTCAAGGTTCTCTAATGGCCAAATGAAAAATTTTTCTTTTTATTATTATTTTTTGTGAGACCCAAGAATGTTAATGGCAGTTTTGTTAGTCAGCATTAAATCATGAGTGACAAGAATGTCGTGATAAACACGAAATGCCGCTCATGTTTTATAAAATGTTGACAGTTTAATCAAAACATCTTTAAAAATAATGGCTTAAATGGCATTTTTATCCACTTGCATTTTGATTACTTCTGTATGTATTTAGCATGTTTTTTTTTATTTATTTTTATTTTTTTTACCCAATCCACTATTATCAATCTTTGATACATTCACCCTTCATAGATTACAGTACTTAAAAAGGTTAACTGGTTGACTGGAATAGAAGCAGAAAAAAAGACTCAAAGCGGAAATCAGAACTAGGACCAAAATAATGAACTAGAACCAAAGTTAAAGCCAAAACTAGAACCTGATCTTTAAATAATTAAGAAGGAATTAAGGCTTCTGCAGTACTATGTTTTCGATTATAGCTAGTAAAGAGGTTAATTGGATCCAGGGAGCAGAGCCAGAAGAGGTTTCTATACATCTTATATACATGCAGTATCTCACAAAAGTGAGTACACCCCTCACATTTTTGTAAATATTTTATTATAACTTTTCATGGGACAACACTGAAGAAATGACACTTTGCTACAATGTAAAGTAGTGAGTGTACAGTTTGTATAACAGTGTAAATTTGCTGTCCCCTCAAAATAACTCAACACACAGCCATTAATGTCTAAACCGCTGGCAACAAAAGTGAGTACACCCCTAAGTGAAAGTGTCCAAATTGGGCCCAATTAGCCATTTTCCCTCCCCGGTGTCATGTGACTCGTTAGTGTTACAAGGTCTCAGGTGTGAATGGGGAGCAGGTGTGTTAAGTTTGGTGTTATCGCTCTCACACTCTCTCATACTGGTCACTGGAAGTTCAACATGGCACCTCATGGCAAAGAACTCTCTGAGGACCTGAAAAAAAGAATTGTTGCTCTACGTAAAGATGGCCTAGGCTATAAGAAGATTGCCAACACCCTGAAACTGAGCTGAAGCACGGTGCCCAAGACCAAACAGGACAGAACAGGCCTCGCCATGGTCGACCAAAGAAGTTGAGTGCACGTGCTCAGCATCATATCCAGAGGTTGACTTTGCAGAATAGACGTATGAGTGCTGCCAGCATTGCTGCAGAGGTTGAAGGGGTGGGGGGTAAGCCTGTCAGTGCTCAGACCATACGCCGCACACTGCATCAAATTGGTCTGCATGGCTGTCGTCCCAGAAGGAAGCCTCTTCTAAAGATGATGCACAAGAAAGCCCACAAACAGTTTGGTGAAGACAAGCAGACTAAGGACAAGGATTACTGGAACCATGTCCTGTGGTCTGATGAGACCAAGATAAACTTATTTGGTTCAGATGGTGTCAAGCGTGTGTGGCGGCAACCAGGTGAGGAGTACAAAGAAAAGTGTGTCTTTCCTACAGTCAAGCATGGTGGTGGGAGTGTCATGGTCTGGGGCTGCATGAGTGCTGCCGGCACTGGGGAGCTACAGTTCATTGAGGGAACCATGAATGCCAACATGTACTGTGACATACTGAAGCAGAGCATGATCCCCTCCCTTCTGAAACTGGGCCGCAGGGCAGTATTCCAACATGATAACGACCCCAAACACACCTCCAAGACGACCACAGCCTTGCTAAAGAAGCTGAGGGTAAAGGTAATGGACTGGCCAAGCATGTCTCCAGACCTAAACCCTATTGAGCATCTGTGGGGCATCCTCAAACGGAAGCGCAAGGTCTCTAACATCCACCAGCTCTGTGTTGTCGTCATGGAGGAGTGGAAGAGGACTCCAGTGGCAACCTGTGAAGCTCTGGTGAACTCCATGCCCAACAGGGTTAAGGCAGTGCTGGAAAATAATGGTGGCCACACAAAATATTGACACTTTGGGCCCAATTTGGACATTTTCACTTAGGGGTGTACTCACCTTTGTTGCCAGCGGTTTAGACATTAATGGCTGTGTGTTGAGTTATTTTCAGGGGACAGCAAATTTACACTGTTATACAAGCTGTACACTCACTACTTTACATTGTAGCAAAGTGTCATTTCGTCAGTGTTGTCCCATGAAAAGATATAATAAAATATTTACAAAAATGTGAGGGGTGTACTCACTTTTGTGAGATACTGTATATACAGTACAGTATATTCTCTTATTGTATTTACTGTGTGTATTTGCTTATTTACTTCCAGCTAGGCTGTATGTATTGTGCTCCATGAGGAACTGATCCAGATACTGACTGTTTACACTGTAAACTTACAGCATGACTTAGGGGTCAACTGTCAAGGCTCAGAAAGAGCTGAAAGTTTAACTCTGTGACTGGTTCAGACAGGAAACGCACTTATCAAAGCGGTAGTTCGGTACAAACACACTACTGCACTGTCCACCTCACTGATAGCAGGAGAAAAACCATGGTCCTTCCTGTATCCCTGAGACAGATATACAGCTTGGGAAAGCAGAGACACAGCCAGGCGGGAGGGGGAAAAAAAAATAAAGGATACTCACATCTGACGCCGGGCCTTTATCTGCTCCAGGACAGGAGAAGGTGACAAACTCATGACAGCGCTTATGCACCACAAAACAGCAAACTGGCAGAGAGACAAAAAAAAAAAAGACAGAAAGTTGCAGTTAGGATCAGGAGAGCAATGAATTCTTGACTAATAGCACTTGACAGTGTGGTCCAGCACAGCATATATGGTCTTAAACCAGAATTCTTAGGATTTCCACTGTCTAATTTATGATAATGAACGAGACTGAAAGTTGATGTTTTGCTTATGGGTCTGGAAAGAAGACTGATTATCTGGCAAAAATCTGTACATTAAAAGAAAAAAATCTTATCGATCAATTCTCTGCATTTTACAAATGCAAATTATTCAGATCTTTTAGATTTTGCCTGTCTGTTTTTAGTTAGATTTTCCCCTGGGAGATCAGTCAAGACCATCCATCCATCCATCCATCCATCCAGCCAGCCATCCAACTCATGAACGGTACTGCTTTTGAACACGAGTGTGCTTCAACACTTTCAATACAAATTAAAACAAGTTTCAATTGGTTTGGATGATAATCAGATTGCCCTGTCCTATGCAGAAAAAAAAATTAACTTCAGTTTGAACCACTCAGTATTCATCAAACTCTGGTCTTCATCACAGATCTGTGAAGTCACAACATGTCTTGATTAAAGGAGATTTCTGGGAACCTCAGAGAAATAGAATTGCTGATGCTCATTAGGCTGGAAATATTACACAATAATTTTGGACATCACAAACATTCTAATCTGTCAACCGCATTGTGTGTAAATTGGAAAACATAAACTACAAATTGTTACACTCTACAGGGATGGTTATTCAATGAAAATCGCTCTAACATGCAAGATGGGTGGTTCTACAACATACTGGGGGCATTTCTGTCTTAATATTTTGTCCAGGGTGCCAAGCAAGCCAGAACTGCCACATGAATATTCATGGAACCCCAAGGTGATGTCTAAAGATCTACAGCCACACTGGGTAATGTCACTGCTCATGACTCCACCATCAAAAGGAAGCAATTATTCTACAAGAAGGATATGGGCTTCTCTGGACTTCTCTGGAGGTTCAACAATATGGTCAAGATTTGTGACTTTTTTGCTGCCACTTGACCAGGATGGCACAACATCATTGAAATAATTATGATTTTTGGATTGCGGCAGGAAATATTAAAGGCATTTGACAGGAATTCTACAGAAAGTCAAATTCTACACAATCCGTCTATGGATTTAAGATCAACAGAAGGTGGAACTTGCAACAAGATAATGACCCCAACCACACAATTCAGTCTAAGAATGGTTGCAGTATAGAGCACTTTTCATACATGTGGCAGCTGTACAATCAAGTAGTAAAGGAAAATATAGATGCAAAAAATGAACATAAGGAGATTTTTAAAAAGTGTAGAATGAAATGAAATATAAGTTAAAAATATCAAAGAATTTCACAATAATAAAATAAAGACAAAGACTCGAGGAAATACTATACTTTCAATTAATGGCAAGTTAAATTATACATTTTCAAATGATTTTTAAAAATTGTACCAAGCTCAACTGAGTACTGTGGTACTGAGTTTCACATTTTTGAAGCACAATAAAAGTTTGGCCTCTTCACATTTTATTTAATTTCTAGACGGCCAACATTAACAGATCTCAGGCCATGTGCTGGGGCATATATAGATAGATAGACACATTCAACCATCCATTTTCCATACTGCTTATCTTACACAGGGTCACGGGGGGAGCCTGGAGCCCATCCCAGGGAACAATTGTGCCCTGAGTTCCCTGGGATAGGCTCCAGGCTCCCCCTGTCACCCTGTGCCCTGTGTAGGATAAGCAGTATGGAAAATGGATGGTTAACTGCTTATCCTACACAGGGTCACAGGGGGAGCCTGGAGCCTATCCCAGGGAACTCGGGGCACAGCTGTTACCTGGGATGGGCTCCAGGCTCCCCCCAAGACCCTGTGTAGGATAAGCAGGGACACATTCGCACACTACAGACAATTTGGAAATGGCAATCAGCCTATAACACATGTCTTTGGACTGGGGGAGGAAACCAGAGTACCCAGAGGAAACCCCTAAAGCACATGCAAACTCTGCATGTGTTCTCTGTATCTATTTTTAAGGCTTAGATGAAGATCTTTGCTATTTGAAATTTTTTTTAAAAATCATGCAGAAATTCTAAAGGGTTCACAACCTACCACTGCTGCTTCTGTGAACTTTCCACCCTACAGAAACATGAGAGTGAGACAGCTTTCTCCATCAACACCTCTACTGAAACTGACACTCTACTTGAACAGATAGCACACTTTTCTGTAGATGGTGGTGAATGGCCGATGATTAGGCGAGCACCAGCTGCTGAGTGCCAGTGTTTTCTCTACATTTTGCCGGCAGCCATGTGAGTGCGGTGTGCAGTAGGGCTTCTGTGAATAGACAACACAGGCAATGGCCCTGGGGCACACATGCACTTTTTGTTCAATATCAGTGCTATTGAAATCATGTGATGTATCTGTGCATGTGCACATCTGTTTAATGGTAAAAAGAGAATACATTTTAATGCTAGGATCTTACAAAATGAGTTTTCCCAGGTCACAAACCATAATCCACACATTTTACAGTCACATTACAATTATGTACAGTGTATAATAAATGGGGCAAAGTACTGATTAATGTCCAACCATCAAGACCTACAGAAATGTAACTATAACTACATATAGGTGATACGCACACTATAGGCTTGTGACATAACTGGACATTCACATGTCCAAACAGTATTCACCAAACCCAAACCCCAAATCTAATAGATGCTCCCTGTTTTAATGAATCTGAGTTACATGTTCTCCATTCGTCTGACTTCATATGCTGTTGAACCAGACAGGATAATTAGCTAGCCTTTGCAGCCACAACCATTTAACCATTTTATCTGTTTGTCCAGTAGTTGGAACGCTATTTGGCCTTGGAAAATCCTTCATGTGGTGAAATACTCAAATACATACTCAAATACAAATACAAGTGCTCTTCTTTTCAAGCATGACTGTATATCAAAAGTGCACTATATGGACAAAAGTTTGTGGACACCTGACCATCACACCCATATGTGGGCCTTCCCTAACCTGTTGCCACAAAGTTGGAAGCACACAATTGTATAGGATGTCGCTGTAGCCTTACAATTTCCCTTCACTGGAACTAAGGGCCTAACCCAAACCTGTTCCAGCATGACAATGCTCCCGTGCACAAAGCCAGCTCCATGAAGACATGGTTTGCCAAGGTTGGTGTGGAGGAACTTGAGTGGTCTTCATAGAGCCCTGACCTCAACCCCACTGAACGCCTTTTGTGACAAACTGGAATGCGGATAGCACCTCAGACCTTCTCGTCCAACATCAGTGCCTGACCTCACTATTGCTCTTGTCGCTTAACGGGCACAATTCCCCACAGCCATGCTCCAAAATCTAGTAGAAAGCCTTCCCAGAAGAGTTATTATAACAGCAAAGGGGGACTAAATCCTTACAAATCTGTACATATATCTCTCCAAATATCATTAGTATGCTTGTAGTAAACTTGTTTAAGTAAACATGGGCAGTAGTAAACAAGGGCAGTGGTAGCTCAGTGGTTAAGACAATGGAACTACTGATCGGAAGGTTGTGAGCTCAAATTCCAGCACCACCAAGTTGCCACTGCATGGCCCTTGAGCAAGACCCTTAACCCTCAACTGCTCATTTGTATAAAAAATGAGATAAATGTAAGTCACTCTGGATAAGGGTGTTTGCCAAATGCCATAAAACATGGTAGTATATCTGAATGAAGTTCATTAACCTTGCAGGTCTGAGTAGATTGGGCCTCATTTATCAAACTGGATACAAACAAATTTGTTCGTACCTCATTTTTGGGGGGGGCATGGTGGCATGGTCTCGCACCTCTGGGTGCATACAGTATCATCCCCCCATTTTTCTCCGCAATTTGGTCACCTGCCAATTCCCACCCACCAGCTAGCTCTCCTCTATAATACAACGACTACAAACCAGGGTTGGGTTGGGGGTGGGAACTACAAGTGCTTCCTCTGAGACACGTGAAACCAGCTGCTGCATCTTTCAAACTGCTTAACACGCTTGGAGGAAACTGCTATCTGCACTCTTCCGCATACACAAGCTTGAGCGAATCATACTGTTAGCAATTAGCCAAGCTAGTCAGGCCACTGCTGTAACTGTTGGAGTGCTTACCTGCTGTAAACATGCTACAGCAGAAAAATCTTTGTTTTAGCATGGAGAACATGGCACAGTTATATCTTTTCCTCTGTGTTGGATCTCTGTGTTGATGAAAAGAGCAAACTTTACTGCACCATATGGACACACATTCGAGTGTGTTGGCGCCACACAATTCAGCTCAACACCTACACACCCTATCTGTCTCTCTCTGTCTTTCTCTCTCACTGTCTGAGCACTTTCCAATATCAGTAATGGAGAAATAATCCTCTAATATTAGTCCTTGCAGGTATTTCACTGAAAAGTGTTTAGAAAAAAGCAGACCCTGTAAGTCTATCTCTTTCATTCTGTCTCTGTGTGTGTGTGTGTGTGTGTGTGTGTGTGTGTGTGTGTGTGTGTGTGTGTGTGTGTGTGTGTGTGTGTGTGTGTTGGAGGTGACAGGTGCGCTGAGTGTGTTGTAAAGGTTACAGCACAATTCCGACTATAAAGAGAAAAACGCATGCTCCAAAAGGTTGGTTTTACTCTCACGGTTTTACTCATGACCTCATATTTCCTTTTAAAGATAATTAAAATAAAATAGGCCTCTCCCAATACCATTTACATTCTGTGCGGAGAAAGACACTGACTGACAGAGTGAAAGAGATATAGTGAGAAAATGGACAGAGTGTGAAAAAATTAATAGAGAGTGCCAACTTTGATTGGCAATGAGACGATTCAGTGTTGTAACTATGCCAGAGCAGAAAGACAGACAGCAGATGAGGGAGAAAGAGAGAGAAAGACAGACAGAGAGGACAGTGTGGGGGTGGGGGAGGGGGAGGGGGAGGGGGAGGGGGAGGGGAAGGGGGGGACTGGGTAGTGTGTGCCAGGTTTAATTGGCGTTAAGCATGCGCATGTGTGTGTGTGGATTAGATCGACCTCCCCCGCATTGAGCATGCTATTTATTATTTAATGGCATCTTTAATTATGAAAGGGCGGATCGGCCTCATGTAGAGGTGACAAGAGCTAGACAAGGCACACTCTCACCTTTCACCCCTCACCATCCCATTTACATCTGACCCCCCACCCTTCGTCAAACACATCATCCTCCACCATTAAGCCAACAGTTGGCAGTACACTTCAAATAATAAAAGAACAAAACCCAAGTGTATTAAATACAGTTGGTGCACCAAAAAGAACCCGGTGTGCGTCTTTCTAGGATACTGCTAAGGGCAATTAATGCTTTCAAGGATGCTATTGGGGCAGCTGGTATAAATGAGCCAAAAATACACCCCCAACCCTTTTAAAGATAAAAAGACATCAATATAAGATTTCCTTTTTAGCATCAACATCAGATTATTTGCTGTTAACAAATGTCTTAAGGAGGATTATTTTGAATTTTTGGGAATCAGGTGCGCGGGGCATGGTGGCTTAGAGGTTAGCACATTTGTCTCGCACCTCCGGTGTTGGGGGTTCAAATCCCGCCTCCGACCTGTGTGCATGGTGCTTGCATGTTCTCCCCATGCTTCGGGGGTTTCCTCCGGGTACTCCGGTTTCCTCCCACAGTCCAAAGACATGCATTGTAGGCTGACTGGCATTTCGAAATTGGTCGTAATGTGTGTGTGATTGGGCCCTGCGATGGGTTGACACCCCGTCCAGGGTGTCCCCCACCTTGTGCCCCGAGTTCCCTGGGATAGGCCCCAGGCTCCCCTGCAACCCTGTGTAGGATAAGCGGTATGGAAAATGGACAGCAAGCCAGTGTTCATAAGAAAAATACACATAATGGTTTGAATAAGTAAAATTTCTTTCTAAACCAAACAGTGGATTCATGTAGCCTCATGTATCAGTGTAACCTACAAAGAGTGTAATATTTTTCACTTCTTTGACCATCCATAATAAATCAGCAGTGATTGAGAAGGTGAAATACAATCGTGGGAGTAATAAATGCAAACAAGTGTATTATTTACTATCATTGTTTTTTTGTTTTTTCAAAATACCATTTGGGTCCACACCCATGTTTGGATTCAGAGGGTAGTAGAGCATTACACATTTGAAACACTTAAAAAATGAGAAATCATCAATTATACCAACAATTAAGCCTTGTGATGCTCCATTGCTCAACCATGATAGTTTCATAGTTTCATAGTTGTAAGAAAAAATGAGCGAGAAGGAATGTATTCTTGAATGTACTCCGGCTACTGCTTCCATAACTGCAAGCAAACACGCAAAGCAACTGGAAATCATAGCATTCCACGCAGTGAGGCAAGCAACCATGTAATATTTTGACCAATTACAGACAGGACTGTCTCAGAACAAAAGACGTCCTTTGAGAACGAAGGATACAGTGTTTTGAGTTTGTATGCCGCAGTGTAGGCGCTTGTAGAACTTAGGACAAATAAAGGATTCTTGGCAAGCATCACATTCAGAGTCATGACAGGTTATAAACCATTAGTGTTCTGTTAGTAGATTGCTATTGTTTATCCACTATCGCTTGCTATTTTAGTTGCTTACACTGATCGAACTGATCCCCGAATAGCAACAGCTATTTTCTGCGGACCACAAATAATGCACTGAACAACAACACCAGCTAGCTAACTAAGCAAGGACAAAAGCTTTGAGTTGGCATAACATTAGTTAAATATAACTACAGAATGATTTCCGGTCACCCATGAGCACAAATCCAAACATGGCTAAATGTTAAAGCTGATTTCCCAATGGGATGGCTTTTGTTTTGGGATTGTGTTAATGCTGCCCAAAATATCGTAATTGAAATGCAATAAGAGCGCGTTCAGCATTGTTAGCCTTCTGAAACCTTTCAAAGTATCATTCAAATATATTGTAGAGTAGATTCTGATGTTTTGTGGGGTTTTTTAAAAAAAACAATTTTTATAATTGTATTGTATAGCGGGTGTCTGGTGCAAATGATCTCTTGAACAGGGAACCAGATTTAGAGCCGAACCCACACGACAGAACTCATTATTGACTGAGACACACCCACAATAATTGGCTTAACAATCTCTCATAGTGCCTCAAGCCAATGTTGGAAATTTCTGATAGATTCTTGTTAATTTTTTACTGCCAGAAAATGTGTATTCAGTGCATTCAAATGTGCATTATCCACTTCAAATTTACACATAATGTCTTTAAGAAGACTTAGAAGACCTACATGGACACAACTGCGCTTTTATCTGGATTGCAGATAAAACCTTGAAACCATAATACCGACTGATTTTATCATCCGAGCGACATACGATTCGATCCCTGTTACACATCTATCCGCACTAATAAACTCAACATATATTTACATGCTAATGAAGTACCGTTACATATTTATGAGTGTGCAGAGGCCACGCTCAGGCCCTGATTCGACACAATTCAATTACAACGTGAAATAGCTGCTGCTGTTCCTCACGGCGCATTGCCGGCTCACTTTGTAGCGCAGTATAGCCTTGGTGCTTGCAGAGAAACACAAGAGCACACCCACACACTTAAACCCCAAACACACATACACACTTAAGTGCACACACCCACAAAGACACCCACGCATGTACATATCTACTGCTGGAGAACTGTGAAGCTTCACTGATCAGCTCGGATTACAGCAGCGACTGCAGCTCAATCCAATTCGACTCAATTCAGATCATTTTACAGAAGTACAGACAGTTGTGGTTGTGGCATGTGTAACTGGTTCTTGAATAGTGTAATTGGTTCAACTTGTCTCCCATTTCAAGTTTTAGAGCCCAGGTTGCAGGATTTTGCGGTGTGTTTATGTAGGCCAGTCATCGTGATAGGTCCCATGTTCTCACTGTTATGTAAAAGGGCGTGTCTAATGAAGACATTTTCATTGCACTCAACTCAGATTCATGGCACAAGTGTGTGCAGTGGAAATACTGCAGCAAATATTTTGGTGGCTTGTATGGCTAAAAAATTGTGTACTGTGAACACTGCATTATCATCTGACTGCGCTGAAACCTTGCACGACATATACAGGTAAAAAGTATTAGAAGAAGAAGAAGAAGAAGAAGAAGAAGATGCAACGGTTTCCAGTCCAGTTCATCTGTATATGAGAAATGATAAGCATTAATGTTTGTTTACTTGTGTAAAACAAATCAGAATATATTTACTTTTACATATTAATTCATTTGTGTATAAATAAAACTTTGGTATTAATTGAGGCTACACATGAGTATTTTTGTCAATTGCTATTCCACAGCTCATAAATTCTTAACTAGCTGTGACTTAATAGTCAATTCAGACCATAAAATTAGCCATTAATGCTAATTATCCAATTGCTATAGTTATATTGCAAACACTACGTGACAACCTTAAAGCTTCATCGTTTCTAGCACCAAAAGTTATTGTGTCACAGTGACTGTGAAAATGTTTATGTCACAGTAATGGTGAAAAATCTTCTTTTCTCAGAAGTTCTGTCAAGTTAGCGTCTGTTAGCCATATGCGTCCAGTATATTACAACATTTCTGAATGTGAGTATAAAATCCTCACAGAAATCCTGCCATGTTAGCTTCTGTTAGCCAGATACAAACAGTATATTGGAACATTTCTGAATGTGAGTATAAAATCCTCTCAGAAATCCTGTCAAGTTAGCTTCTGTTAGCCATATACGAACAGTATACTAGAGCATTTCTGAATGTGAGTATAAAATCCTCACAGAAATTATCATCAGTAACTAAAAACGGTGTTTGTTTTTGTGTGTGAATATTTCTTGTATGTTTACTTACTTGTGTGAAGAATTTCAAGTTGTTTCATTGTACTTTTACTTGAGTACATTTGAGTATTCAAATGTGATTATGAGCTCAAACATGCTGTATGTCTAAAACTGTTCACACTTGAGAGATTTGCCATTTTGTAGTCACAGATAAATAGAACGTCCAGCACATTTTACAATTTTGGGAGATGCAAGGGTCTTCCTCTAAGGTCAAACAGTAGTTCTCTGAGTGTCAGTATATGAACTCAGTCACTAGCCCTGAGCTACCACTTCCCCAACACTACATGTAGCTAAATGACCTGACTGAACACCGTCATCGATATATGATTACTTGCTAATTTGGGTAGACAAATTATCAGAGACCTGTCTTGCTGTCTCCAGTGAATCTAAACAGCCACCTTGAGTGATAAATGAGACACAGCCAAGTGTCCCGTGTGAGTTCTGAGTCCTTGGAAAGTCCTTGATCTACAAAAGACCCCCTCACACACAGACACACACGTAGAGAGCCAGATTGATAGGCGCTATGTGTAATATAATTATCCCGGGTCCTCGTTAAAAGGAGGCCAACATTAAGGCGGAGGATATTTCAGTGTCTCCGTCTCTGTCTGAACACTTCAGCACCGGCAACAACGAGGACAGGTGTACGTTAGAGACTCTTACGCACACACGCACAACTCACACGAGCAGAAAAACGTCGCAAGCATGACTGCTTTAAAATTTTGGTAACTTGTTGAACGTACTCCAACATCAGTCAGCCCGGAAGTTAACTCAGATTTTCAGAGAAGGATTTAAATATGTGCATTATGTAACGCTCTAATACCAATTAGACCAAAGAGCTGTAGAATGTAGTATTTAGAGTTTATAAAGCTGGGGCCGTAGAGTTTATAGGGCCATATTTAGAGTCCAAAAATCAATAGTCAATATTTATGCAGGAAAAATGCTTGTTTACGGAGATGCTTAAGTAAATTTTTTTTGGGGGGGTGCCAAAATCATCTGTGTGTAGCTCATGCCTCCGAGGTCCAGTGTAAAAAAATTACATTTTAGCAGGTGTAAACATCTTGAATATAGTCAAATTGATCTCTTATTTCCTGTTACAAGATACAAGAAACCAAATATAGGATCCATCCATCCATTTTCCATACCGCTTATTCTCCACAGGGTCACACGTGAGCCTGGAGCCTGTCCCATGGAACTTGGGGCACAAGGCAGCGGACACCCTGGACAGGGTGCCAACCCGTCACTGGCACAATCGCACACACATTCATACACTATGGACAATTTGGAAATGGCAATCAGCCTACAGCACATGTCTTTGGACTGGGGAGGAAACCATGGTACCTGAAGGAAACCCCCCAAAGCACGGGGAGAACATGAAAGCTCCGTGCACACAGGGCAGAAGCGGGATTTGAACCCCCAACCCAAGAGGCGTGAGGCAAATGCGCTAAACACTAACACACCATGCCCCCCCCCCACCAAATATAAACATAATTCTAAACATTTTTGCTCATTTCAACAAATTTTATTGTTCTACTGGCAGATAATTTTGCTTCTTTCTAAAAATAAATGCTTAACATAATTCACACAAAATTATCTGCCAACAGAGCACGACTATTCCAAGTGTTTTACTGTAATCACGGTAATCATACGGTAATCATGTAATAGGGAATTCTAAATAAAATGGACTATATTCAAGATATTTTTCAGTGTCCAAGGCCTGATTTTTCTTTTATAGAAGTGTCCAAGATGCTTTAAAGGGATAAAACTATTAATCATTCTCATATTTATACATTTAATATTGGCCTCCAATGCCATAGTTTTCTCAGTGTATTTACAGCCCAAAACATACATTTCCATTTCCATACTGTAGCTGTATCAAGCTATCAGACAGTGGCTCTCGACTTAATATTTCTCCTTACTTAAGCCAATATTACACAAGAAAATCATCACTATGCGTGCCTACAGTACCTCAAGTGTGAATACATGATTTGGCTGTTGCTCATGTTTTTTTTTGTTGTTTTTTTTATCGTGGCTAAACTGGAAAAAAAAAAGGAATTTCAAGAAAGTAAAAAAGCCTTGTTTCTGGGAAATGAGTCTTATTTTTTGTGTAAAAAGAAAAATGATCTTGTCGAGCATGTTTTGCATTAGAAAAGTAATCTCATTTTAAGAAAATATATCTAACTTTGTCTTAAGATATTCCACACAACAACAAGATTGCTTTCCTTATTTTTTTTAGAGAAACACCACTTCTTTAACAGTAAGCACAACTTCAGTTTTTCAGTGAAGCAGTTATGTTTGCAGAGTTTCAATAAAAATGCTGGAAAAAAATACCAATGCATCTGGTGCCTTCATTTAAGACTAAGTCACTTTTATTATGCTGTTTGAAGAAATTGTGTTTTATTGCTAATTATTAATCTTACATTAAGGGATAAATTCTTAAAGTCAGCTCAATCAAAAGACCAAAATACTTTTATTATAATTTCATAATAATTTCATTGCTTGTAATAAGCACAGCTTGCTTAGATTTTGGCATTTTTTCTAGTTTGAAGGCCCATTATGGTCTTTCAGTGACCACAATTTTATGCTACTTTAAAGAATGCTAGACAAGCAAAATTGGCTTACCCTATTGGCAGATTTTTATTTATTTTTTTGCTGGATACAAGACAATTTGATTATATTTAAGAATATTTGGCTTCTTTCTAGTAGGGCTGTTTTTGCAGTGTAAATAGCCTGTGAATCACGTGAGAGAATGAGGGATAAAAAACATCTGATGAATATAGTACGTTTAATTGACCTGTCGGATACCTCGAATTTCCGACATCAGAAAATTTAATCGGATGTCTAGTGTGAGCAGTGTCACTGTGCAATGTGCACGTTAGACGCCTGGTTAGCACAGTCAGCTCAAACCTATCTGTGATCATTGCTGTCATCAGCGTGGCTGTAGGCGGTGCGCGACGAGAGCTTGAATCCGATGGCAAACTGAGCAAACTGAGTGCTGCCTGCTTGTCAACATTTTCAGACTGAAGTGGCATCATTAGCATTTATCTTTGGATGGTTGCGCACTTTGAGCACCTGCGTCTTGAGGTGTTGTACAGTGAGAGCACCTTTTTGATGCAATTTTCTCTGTTATGTCAAAAGATCGAGTCGTGCTGTGTGACAGATGAGGGTTCCCTTTTGAGTCTGGTTCCTCTCAAGGTGTCTTCCTCATGTCATCTCAGAGAGTTTTTCCTTGACACTGTTTCACCTCTGGACTGCATACTAGTGATCTAAACCTAACTCTACAGATGTACGGAATTCTACAAAGCTGCTTTGTGTCAATTGTATCTAGTATTAAAGGTGCTATACAAATAAAATGTCATCGAATTCAATTCCACTTATCTTGTTTGAGCCTGGATTAACTGCAGTGTTCCACTGTAATGATTGAAGCTTTCTACGCTAGCTGAGACTCTAAATATCTGTTTCTATTACAAACACCGTGTTCACGTGTTCACGTTCATTTTTAGTTGAGATGAATAAGGGCAAATAAAAGTGTTCGTAGAAACTGCCTTTGCAAAGATGAAGCAGTACCCACTAAGCACCAGACATCCATGGACGTTATTTTTGGGGCCAAATCTGGTCGACCCGTCATGGCCTTTATTTAGCCTATAAACTAGACATTGAAAAATTGGCTTTGTTTAGTCCGTGTGATCTGGTCCAAATTTATCCCAAGATGGACGTTTGTTTCGGACCACATATAGCCCTAATACAGCCATGAAAATAAGATCACACTGCAGCAAGTGGGGAATTATATCTCGATGAAAACATGTGATGTGCAAATTAGTCTCTCTGAAAATACACATATTTAAATATGTTTAAAATATGCCATGCATATAACTTGACATATATCATATATAATGTCATATATAATGTCAAGTTATTTGTATGGCATATTTTAAACATTTAAATATGTATATTTAAGTTTTTGAATGTCACGCTGCTTCATGACACACACGCACACACACTACCACAGGATATGAAGGGTGATAGGAGTACAGAACGCTAGAGTGGCTTGTTTTGACTGATTGGTCACTGATTGATTGACTGATTGGTCAGAATTCAAAAGTCAAATCAGTTGCAGGTAGGCGTGTAGGAGGAGAAGGGTGGGGGTAGTGCAAAAAAGGCAGGCGGAAGTACGTATGTTAGATCGAAACCAAGAGCGGCTGAAACACAGAAACGAATGTTTGACTGAAGTTTAGTCGAGCGAATCAGTTGCAAAGTAAGCTGAAGTACAGGGCTCAATCCCACGCATACCTAAAACGTCTTAAAATGTCTTAAATTCAGTTTTCTTCCATGGACTGAAGTTCTTCACGGATCTGTAGATGAGTGGCATGGAAGCCTGTTGACGTTATCTGGCTTTTACTACTCAAGACGTAAAATTCTGAAGTGTTTTTTATTGTACATACAATAACACGCCACTGGAAGCTCTGGCGGATGTATCTGACGTGTCAATAAATGTTTCATTGGTACTTTTTGGCAGTTGTCTTATTTTGAGAGTAATTATGAATATAATATGATGATATAATAATATAATGAATATAATATATAATCATGAATTCTTGGTTGAAATTAGGATGAATTCAAGTGGTTGAAACAGGCTGAAAAAGACGACTTTTCACCTTTCACTTTTCAACAAAATCTCAACGTTGTTGATACGTTTGCCAGAGTTTTTGCTGGGTGGGTTAGGATCCCATGTTCTAATTTTAGTAAGTGTATCAACATCAAAGAGCACAAACTTAAATTAGGGTGGGTATTGCAGGGCGGGTAAGGTGATTTTAGTGCCATCCTATTTCCACATCCGTCTGCGTACATACACTGTAGAGGAGCTGGGTGGAAATATGACCACTCTGGACAGACCTCAAGCCACAAGCTACTGTTATCGATATGAAGCCCCATCAGAACCCACCCTTAGAAGAAGAGCAGTGACTTTGGCACCTATGTGTCCATCAAGATTATTTATTTTGATCAGCGCTGAGATAAAGTGAAGACAGATTGGGGAGTTAAAATTTTTTAAATCACCATTGAGTTGCTATAGAACATAAAGACACACCTGGTGCAACAGACCATGGGACAGAACTCTACTAAGTAGTGCACACTACAGGAAGGGTAAACGAACGGTTCCTACTGTGCTGTCGGTGTGAATCGAGCTGAACTGAGGCTGAGGCTGTGGCGAATGTATAGTAGAGTTTTTGTGCATTCGGATCATTTGCATCCTTACATAAGCCACACGCTCACAGCAGCCATGATCTGTTTTGCATCCAGTTCACTCAAGAGCTTGCACTCACACACATTCACACTCACACACACCATGAAGCACAATTATACAAACATAGTATATTGTGTGTGTGTGTGTGTGTGTGTGTGTTTTGATCCAACAAAGCCTTCATAAGTGACACACAGAGAGAGAAATTGCCTGAGAGAGAGAGACAGTGAGAGACTGAAAAGGGGAGATCTGCTGTCCTCCTGTCACAAATCCCCTCAGCGTATGGCGAGTTTCCCAGCACAACGTGCACTGTTCATGCTTTTATTGTGACGTGTTTTTGTTTTGCCTTCCTTTCTGTCTTCTCCCCTGTCTTCCCATTGGTTTATTTCCTGATTGTGTTCACCTCTTCTCTGTTTAGATCCCGGACAGTTTGGCTATTTATATTCTCCTTTGCCTCTGTCTCGTTGCGAAGGCTTGTCGATTGTATTGGCTCATTTATAAGCCTTGTTTTTCTTTTCCTATATGCATCTGGTCATGGGGCAGCTGTGGCTTAGGTGGTAGAGCAGATTGTCCACTAATCACAGGGTTGGTGGTTCGATCCCCAGCCCACATGCCTCCACATGCATTGGTGTGAATGGGTGAATGAGAAACAGTGGAAAAGTGCTTTGTAAAACCTCTAAGGTTAAACCAAGGTTATCTTATAATGAAATTGTCTTCTTGCTTGGGATTATGACAATCGATTATTGGTTT
This sequence comes from Cranoglanis bouderius, assembly GCA_023630585.1. Lineage (NCBI taxonomy): Eukaryota > Metazoa > Chordata > Actinopteri > Siluriformes > Cranoglanididae > Cranoglanis > Cranoglanis bouderius. Next base: position 1,878,142 of record CM042539.1, read on the forward strand.
CACCCTCAGTAAAGTATCCTGCCTCTAATCAACACACATTACAAACCCATGGGAAAGATGCCATGTGCTTTTGTTTGTTTTGCCATGTGCCATTGTTTTGGTTTTGGTCCTGCCTCTGCCTCTGTCGTGTGATTGGTCTGTTACTCATTGTGTTCACCTGTTTTATATTAGCCCCTGGTTAGATTGTCTATTTATACCCTGTTGTGTCTTTTGTTCCATGTGAAGTCTTATCGTGTAATCATGTATTTAAGTCTAAGTCATGTATTTAAGTCCCTAGTGCTGATAGACCACTGAGCACTGTGACTGATAGACCACTGTGACTGATAGACAACTGAGCACTGTGACTGATAGACAACTGAGCACAGTGACTGATAGACAACTGAGCACTGTGACTGACAGACCTCTAAGCACAGTAACTGATAAACCACTGAGCACTGTGACTAAGTGGACACTGAGCACAGTGACTGATAGACCACTGAGCACTGTGACTGATAGACCACTGAGCACTGTGAGTGGCAGAACACTAAGCATGATGAGTGAAACCACTGACTATTGCTACTAACAAAACCATGAGCATGGTGAATGAGAACACACACAGCCCGGTGATGTTACTCTGAGAAACGAGAGTGAGACGGGTGTAATGTGTGAGACGTGATGTTGAGAGTCATTTGTTCTCAGAGAGCGAGAGAGAATAGAAAAATGAGTGCTGTTTGATTTTGCCCTTTAATGCCTGTGGTAATGGTCGTTATGCAAGTAACGAGAGGCTGCCTACGCAGTGCGAATAAATATAGCAGAATACGCACTGAGCAGAGAGAGGGGTCAGAGAGTCAGTGCCAATACACAGCTGTTCTGAATTCACACCCATGCACGCACACACACTCACATATACACTCATACACTGCGCTTTAGCACTGCCTACAGCTAAGCACACTTCAGGTGTCCTACGCTTGTACACTGTACACTAACCTGAACTTTTTCAACTGTGTGAGACATTAGACACAAAACGGAATATTCTATTTATGTAATCAATGAGCTGATAAGCGAACGATCCATTTAGAGCAGTTCAAAAAAGTGTCAGCTCTGAGAAGTCGGAGGCTCTTTACTGGAACTGACAGGTACAGAGACCATGTCATCTTAGTGAATATTGAGACTAGTGTACTGATTCCAATCTCAAACAACTAATATGACAAACCTGAAAAAGAAACACATTCTTATGTTTTAACCATATTTTATGTAAGGAATTAAAACATGGCATGTTGTAAACTACTCAAACATGAAACTACTCAACAACGTGGGGGTGTGATGCAATACCACCCCAAAGTGGATTATTTTCCGATAACAGCACGTCCCCGAATGTTTTATTCCTCTTATACAACAGCAGTTTGTCAGAAATTACAATTCAAATACATTTGCAATCAAAATTATTCAACAAAAATGTACACACTTTCAGCTGCTTGCAATGAACAAATCAAACAAAAGCAATTGAAATAGTTCAACACAACGACTGCTTCAAGTGGTTTCCCCAAATTCAACTGAAAATGCAACTTATAATGACTTCACCAGTTTCAAAATTATTCAACCCCTTCATGTCAAGCATCTTTAGTACTTAGTAGAGCACCCTTTTGCTGTTATGACCTGCTGCAAACGAAATGCATAGCCAGACACCAGCTTCTGGCAGTGTTCCTGAGGAATCTTAGCCCATTCCTCATGAGCAATGGCCTCAAGTTCAGTAATATTCTTGGGTTTGCATGCTGCAACCGCCTTCTTCAAATCCCACCAGAGATTTTCTATGGGGTTCAAGTGAGGTGACTGTGATGGCCCTGTAGAATCTTCCAGGACTTCTGCAACCAAGCCTTGGTGGAATTTGGGGTAGGCTTGGGATCATTGTCCTGTTGGAAGGTCCAATGACGCCCAAGCTTCAGCTTCCTCACAGATGGCATGACATTTTCTCCTAGGATTTCCTGATACTAGAGGATACAAAGCAGCCCCAGAGCATCACCGAGCCACCACCATGCTTGACTGTGGACAGAGTGTTCTTTCTTCCTTCTTCTTTCTCCAGACATACCGCTGATCCATCGTGCTGAAAAGTTCCAATTCTATTTCATCACTCCACAGAACAGAATCCCAAAACTTCCGTGGCTTATTTATATGATTTCGAGCCGACTTTTCTTGTGCTTTTGGGTCAGTAGTGGTGTACGTCGTGGAGTTCTGACATGGAAACCTTCTGCGTTTAGTACTCGCCATACTGTGCTCACTGAATCCTCAGTGCCTGAAGCCACCAAGTCTGGCTGCATGTCTTTTGCAGTCATTCGAGGGTTTATCCACAACCTGCCTTCTCAGAAATCTGGCTACAGCCGTTGATAGCTTCCTTTTTCTGCCCCGTCCAGGTATTTCATGTATTTTCTGTCCCTAGCCATTTCATGTGTTCCAGCTCAAGCTTGAGACAACACCTGTTTTGAATATGTGTGCTGTTGTGAGGGATTCTATTCAGGGGGTTGAATAATTTTGAGACTGGAGAAGTCATTATAAGTTGCATTTTCAGGTGAATTTGGGGAAACCACTTGAAGCATTTGTTGTGTTGAACTATTTCAATTGCTTTTGTTTGATTTGTTCATTGCAAACAGATGATTGTCTGTAAATTTATGTCTGTAATGTTGTGGAACGTCCACAAGGCAAATTAGCAAAAAAAAAAAAGCTTTGACGCTGGAAACTCCTTCCATAAACGTTAAATAAACAGCTCCATACTGAAAACATCACCATATCAACACTTATACGTATGCTTTTCTTTGCTAAATACAGTGGGTATAGAAAAGAATCACCCCCCTTTAAAATAATCACATTTTGTTGCTTTTCAGCCTGAAATAAAGACGGACTCAGTTTTTGTTTGATCCAGCTGTATTTACTCAGTGTATTTACTAAGAGCTTTCCTGGAGCATTTTGTAGTGCAGCTGAAGCAAACAATCAACTATGGGTGGCAAGGCACTGTCAAAAGATCTCCGGGATAAAGTTGTGGACAGGCACAAGTCAGGAGATGGATACAAAAAAATTTCAAAGGCTTTATCAATGCCTAGAAGCACAGTGAAGTCTATTATTAAGAAGTGGAAGGTATTTGGTAACAGGTAACACAGACCCTCCCTGGATCAGGACGTCGCTCCAAACTGGATAAAAGAGCCAGGAGGAAATTGGTCAGAGAGGCTACCAAGAGGCCTACAGCAACTCTGAAGCAGTTGCAGGAATTTATGACAAAGAGTGGTCATTGTGTGCATGTGACAACAATATCACAAATTCTCCACAAATGTGGCTTCTATGGGAGGGTTGCAAGAAAAAAGCCACTCCTCAAGAAAGGCCACATGAACACACCTTGAAGATTGTGAGGCCACATGGAAAAAAAGGTGTTGTCGTCAGATGAGATTAAAATTGAATTATTTGGCCTCAACACCTGACAGAAATCCAATACAGCTCACCATCCAAATAACACCATTCCTACAGTAAAGCATGGAGGTGGTAATATCCTGTTATGGGGGTGTTTCTCTGCAGCAGGGACTGGAGCACTTGTCAGGATAGAAGGAATATAGATGGGGCAAATTACCGTCAAATTCTTAAGGAAAATCGGCTGCCCTCTGCCAGAAAGTTGTCAATGGGAAGAAAGTTTACCTTCCAACATGACAATGACCCAAAGCACACAGCAAAACTGACCACACAGTGGTTGAAGGAGAAAAAGGTGAATGTCCTTGCATGGCCTAGTCAGAGCCCAGACTTAAACCCCATTGAAAATCTGTGGAATGACTTGAAGACTGCAGTCCACAAACGGTCACCATCAAATTTTACTGAGCAGTTCTGCAAAGAAGAATGGGCAAATATTGCAAAGTCTAGATGTGCAAAGTTAGTAGAGACATATCCCAACAGACTAAAGACTGTAATTAAACAATTAAGGCAAATTAAAGCAAGGGGGTGATCCTTTTTCCAACTCAGTGACTCTGTTTTTTTAATTTTTTTTCTGACATGTTGGTGTTATATCTTTCACTTGGATGTTATAAGTTGCACTGAGTAAATACAGCTGGATAAAACAAAAACTGTGTCTGTCTTCATTTCAGGCTGAAAAGGAACAAAATGTGATTATTTTAAAGGAGGCTGATTCTTTGGCTCTATACCCACTGTAACAACACATTTCATAAATCGGTTTATAATTAGCATTATGTAGATCATCTCTCCCTGTGAATGAGTTGTTACTTAGAAACAGTCATGTATTACAACCAGGGTATTTATCGATCATTATCACCTATCATTTGATAGACTGTCAGAGTTGCTGTTATAGAAAACTAATCAACACCTTCTGACCAGTCAGAATCGAGAATTCAACAGCGACGTGGTATGAAGTTCATTATTTGTCCTATTTTTGTATTACTGTTCGAACTCGTCATTTTCAGCATACAATATTTATTTGTGTTCATATATTTACGCACATGTACATAATATATGCGCATTATGCATCTCACTATCTTGTCCCTGTCTCTCTGTTTTCCTCTCTCTTTCTATTCCTGCCTGTCTTTCATCTCTGGTTCTGTGTCGGTGTCTGTCTCTTTACATGCACTGTATAAATTATGTACGGTGAATGTCAGAGTTGCAGTCTGTATGGAAACTACCAGAAACATTGATGCCGTAGGTGAAATTATCCTGTGTGTGTATGTGTGTGTATGTGTAAGTGTGTGTGTGTGTGTGTGTGTGTAGCAGCTCTACAGCAGCGAGAAGATGAAGCTTTTTCTCTCCACGACCCTTGGCCGTACCTGACCACCCACAAACACTCACACACACAAACAGGTACACACTCATATATACACACACACACACACACACACACACACACACACACACACAAGCACGTACACACACTCACTCTCTCTCTCTCTCTCTCTCTCTCTCTCACACACACACACACACACACACACACACACACACAAGCAAGCAAACACAAAGGCATATACACAAACACACATATAGTGCAGGACTCAGAGAGGTGTGAAAGAGCACAAAAATGCAAACGCGAGAGAAAGAGACAGAAAATGGAACAGAGAACAAGACTAAGAGACAAAAATAGAAAAGAAATATGGCAAATAAAATAAATGCAGACGGAAGAGAGAGAGACAGAGTTGGACACACTGAAGTACACACTTTACTGGACTTCCTCCTTCAGTCTGTGTTTCTCTCTCTCTCTCTCTCTCTCTCTCTATCTCTCTCTCTCTATCTCTCTCCTTTTCTCTCTTCCTGCCTCTCTTTTCACTCAGTTTCTGATCATTTTACAGTCGCTAATGAAAACTGGTGTGTGTATTGATTTTTATACTGTAAAAACCTATTTTAAATAATACTAAAATCCACTAATACGCTTATAATACACATATTTTGTTAAGCCAGGTCTTTAAGACACAAATATAAAAGACCCAAGCTACTGTCTTTATTAAGAGACTGAGATTTTCTCTCTCTTTCTGTATGTGTGTGTGTGTGTGTGTGTGTGTGTGTGTGTGTGTGTGTGTGTGCGTGTGTGTGTCCTGAGGGTAGAAGCCAAATCCAGAACAGTGATCACCACGCACACTGAAACAGAGAAAGCTCCGTCTCACTTCGAGAGAGAGATAAACTGGAAAGATGACAGACAGACAGGGACAGAGCCAGACAAATATAGAGAAAGACAGACAGGGGGAAACAGAGAGGCATACAGAGAGAGAGACAGACAGTGAGACAAATACAGCTAAAGAGAGAGAGAGAGAGAGAGAGAGAGAGAGAGAGAGAGATAGGGAGAGATAGGGAGAGATAGGGAGACTCTGTGCTGATGAATGTGTGGGTGTGTTGAAACAGAGAAAGCAAGATTTATAGAAATGGAGAGAGACAGCAAGACAGACAGGGAGAGAGTGAGAGCAAGAGTGAAAGTGCCCATCACTCCATCTATCTTGTTACTTAGCAACCGAAGCAGCCAGGTGCATTATGAGTTGAATATAGTGCACACCTTGACTGAAACAACCACACCTTCATTAGCACATATACACCTTAACTAACACACCCACACCTTCACCAGCATGCCCACACCTTCACTAACACACCTACACCTTCACCAATACACCTGCATGTTCTTCAACACAGCTACACCTACACCTTCACCAATAGACCCACAGCCTCACCAATAGACCCACAGCCTCACCAATAGACCCACAGCCTCACCAATAGACCCACAGCCTCACTCATACAACCACACCCTCACCAATACAACCACAGCCTCACAAATACACCCACACCTTCATTAACACAGCCACACCTTCTGCAACAAGTTTAAAAAGTTAACTATGGTCCTCGTAAACCCTTTCTACACATGTTCATCTATATCAAGTACATATCACTGAAAAAAAAAATACTCTTCCGTTTTTAACCAGCATTTAAATCCACATCAATGATAAAAACTTTGGCTGTCTGTTAAAATTTAACTGATTAGAAAACAAAGTTAACCTAGCTCATTAGAAGGAAAAGGAAATCCCACAGGCTACTCAAACTGATCATTATAAAGACAGCGACAGCTGGGATAAAGCCTCACTTTATGCTTACATATGCCACAATATCATGAAACAATAATGCCATATACCCAGGAGTGGCACAAATATCTGGGTTTGCAGAAAACCAAGTTTATTTTTAGTCATTAGGATTTAGTCATTATTTTTAGAAAGTGTTTGGATCAGTTTCTGCCATGAGCTATTATATAAAAATGTGAAAGGACTACAGCTTAAAAAGTGGTTGGGACATCTTCCCAGCGGTCGCAGCATTCGTTACACTAATGAAAGTATATATAAGTGGAATCAAAAGGGGGCTTTCTGGACCTTTTTCCATTCTCGAGCCCTCAGACCATTTGTTCACATCACAGCTTCTTTACAACTAGATCTACAGCAAATTATATATAATGTAACTTGAGGTGGTAACTTTATGTGATGCTATCATTTTGGCTGAGTGATAACACAAAAGGAATTGAAATGCAGAAGGGTCTAGAACAAAAAAAAAAAGTGCTGACTTTTGTTGAAGAAGCATCAAAACCAACTCATACTTCATGCTATAGGCCTACTTGTGACTCTCATGTATACAGGCATACATATTGAAGTATCAATATACAGGAACACTGCTTACTTTGTCCTGGGACCATGCAACCCCTTGGGCAGCCATTGAGATATTTTTTTTTACTTGGATATTATCTGAAACGACGTATGGGCAGCAGGTTTCAAGCCATAAAGCAAAATGTGACATATGTTTTCACAAGACATATGTTAAGTAGATCACAAAATCTCTAGGGGTGGACTGAGTATGGATTGCTTGTGAGTCGCTTTGGTTCATTTCTGATCTCAGAAGCTGATTCATCAATCTGAGACCATTTGGAATGCTACAATGGACCAAGTGTGAAAACACCCTAATATCAAGTTAGGATTAAGCTAGCTAGCTTTGGTGAAACAACATTACCTCATTTCTATAATCATTAGAAATATATTCCAGTTAACTTTAGTCTGCCGCATAAGCATGATAACCATGTGATACCGTGTGACCTACAGTATGTGTAAAGCAGCGTAGGTAACCATGTGGGCGGTTTCAGCAAATAGAACAGTATCCATGATATCAGTAAAGAGCAGCTTGGCAGGTAATTTTTTTTTTAGAATCAGTTTATTTTATCTACATATAATCTGTTATGACCCAAGTCTTTACATTGCTACATTCATGAGAAGCATGTAACCTCGTCCAGCGTCAATCTGGTCCACACTGTGCGGAGACACGAGAGACGCTGAGAGCCGCCCTATTTTATTAAAGTGAACTAACTGAGTGAAGGAAAATCCCCACAGGAGAACGCAGACCGGCTGCGTCCCAATTCTCCTGCCCTCCTAACCTTCTTTTAATCCTCCGGCCTCCTGTCGCGCCCTGCATCAAATGCAGCAGATCAAACAGAGTGCACTAGATCGGCCACAGGTTTTTAAGGTCACTATTAATTCTAAAGTGCTCGCTTACAGCAGTGTTGCAGAAATCAATTTAATGCAAGGTTCATTACATAAACAAATGACCACATATACAGTTGAGGTCATAGGTTTACATATGCCTTGCAGAATCTGCAAAATGTTAATAATTTTTTTTATTCTTAAACATTGCATTTTGTTTTTTATTTAGTGCTGCCCTGAATAAGCTATTTCACATAACAGATGTTTACATATAGTTCACAAGACACAATAATAACTGAATTTACACAAATGAACCAGTTCACATACGCTTGATTCTTAATACTGTGTGTTGTTACCTGGATGATCAGCGACTGTGTTTATGTTTTGTGATAGTTGTTCATGAGTCCCTTGTTTGTCCTGAGCAGTCAAACTGCCCACTGTTCTTCAGCATCTTCTGCATATTTGACCCCTTTTCAACAGCGGCTATATGATTTTAAGATCCATCTTTGCACACTGAGGACAACTGAGGGACTCATACACAGCTATTACAAAAGGTGCAAACATCCACTGATGCTCAAGAAGGCTACACACTACATCAAGACCCAGGGGGATGTAAACTTTTGAATAGGATGATCGGTGTAAATTGTTATTATTTTGTTTAAACATTTATTTAAAGCATAAAATAACATTTTGCAGATTCTGCATAATTCTATATGGAAGTATTTTGCGGACAATTTTCAAAAGCAATTGCAAACTGCATCTGCAATTGCGTTTCCTAATTGTGGACACATAAATTGTGACATAATGCAAATGAAAATGCAAATCGTGTATTACCGTTTGCGTTTGCCTTTACACGAACGTACGGTGTCTGCCAAATTTCAAATGGAAACGCAAAGTCCATTTGCAATTGCATTTCCCATGTCTCACGAGTTATGATCCTGTCATATCAAAATAGCAATAACAATTACCCCATTTGCTATTTCGCTTCCTCAGGGACACATACGGAGCCTGACAAAATTCATCTGTACAGCACATTTTCCTTCTTGGCCGTTGACTGTGACTGATGTCACTTCCAAATACAAACACGCCCCATAGTATACTCCCACTCCAAACACTGATTGACAGGGCATCGGAAATGCAAATGCAAAGGGATTTGATATTCCATTTGAATTTTGTCAGGCTCCGCTCCCAGAGGAAGCGAAATAGCAAACGGGGTAATTGCTAATGATATTTTGATATGACAGGATCATAACTCGTAAGACCAATTGCAAATTTGAAATTTGGCAGACACTGTACGTTCGTGTAAAGGCAAACGCAAACGGTAATACACGATTTGCATTTTCATTTGCATTATGCCACAATTTATGTGTCCACAATTAGGAAACACAATTGCAGATACAGTTTGCAATTGCTTTTGAAAATTGTCCGCAAATACTTCCTGTTCCTACTGTAGCCTAAGATTCCTATTCTTGGCTGACAGAAGTGGAACCCGAAGTGATCTTCTGCTGTTATAGCCCATCCACCTCAGTATGTTGTACATTCTGAAATGCTTTTCTGTTCACCGCGGTTGTAAAGAGTGGTTATTTGAGTCACTATAGACTTTCTGTCAGCTGAGACCAGTCTGGCCTCTATATATACTTATTAGTATTAGTACTTGAGTCACTGTTAGGTTAGATGTTGGACCTCAACAATTAAGACAGCATAAGATAGTTTGAAAAAGAATGAAAGAGGGAAGGAGAGACATTTAGACAAAGTGTGGACTTTTGGCGCAGTAATTTGAGTCCTTGGCAGTCCTTGTGTTTAAAATTTGGGCATTTCGGACACGTTGACATCATTGATCTAATGGGATACAGTGATCTTATTGATCCCATGAACTCGGTGTCATTTCCTGCTCAAATCCTGATTTCCAGTAACACTTTTGTCATCAAGGTCAATCATGTTGGATACTCTGAGTACAATGCAGGAAACTTAAAAAATCATTAGGCCAAGCACATGAAGATTCGTCATTAGAAACAATAATTTTTAAACTAGGTCTTTTTGACCTGAAAAGTACATGGGCTCATCTCACACACACAAACACACACAGTTATTTAAACGCACATAACCCAGCACATAGTACGTGTACATGTACATGTACAAGTGACATGCCTCAATGAACATTAATGAACTTACTATGGGGGGGGGTTCAAAGAAGCAGCTAAAAATAATTAACCACAGGAAGAGAAACCATGTGTGTCTGAGGACAAGAGAAAGCGCATAGATACTACAGGTAGTCAGATTATATTGTAGTGTAGTAGTGAAGTGCAGTGGAATCTGTCATGTAGGATGTAGTGTATGGTGTGGTGTTGTAGGGTAGAGTGCAATGTGTGTAATATTGTGTTGTGTTTTGGGTTGGGTATAATCATAGTAATCAATCAGGTAACATTTTGTATTGCTCATAGTGTGAGTTCATGCACTTGGCTCGTGCTTTATACCATTAGCTAGTTGAATTTTAAAAGCTCTTCTGTACAGCTGTAAGTAAAATACATTTTTGTTTTCATTGCACTGGAATCATTCACTGTCAGTGACCTGTAGTGGCTGATTGTCAAAAACAACATACTGTTTAACAGCTGTTATTTTCACTCACCTAGCATTGTCTGAAGGTAATTTTAGGGGGGGGGAGGTTTTGCCTAGCCAGTGTTTATTGCTGAGTTTGTTGCTGCTATATAAACTCTTCATGCTAAGTTTTATATTTAAGATGTTTTAACAGGTTACTTGTATTGTAGGAATATGCTGTTGAGCACAGCGTGCAGTCTGCTTTGCTGATAGTAGCATCATTAATCATGGATTACGCCCAGATTGCTTATATTTCATATCGTCTGTTGACTCGTGTGTGTAACGGCCACCTAATGTTAAATACTGCTCATGACATTAATGTTGATATGCCTTTAAGATGACTTCTTCTCTGGCGTACGTTACTGTTTGCACGCTGTTCTCATGTGACCGCGCACGCACAGGTAGAGTGAGAGAATGCTTGAGTGAAGAGAGAGATGGCCGCTCTACCGCTGACTGCTGTTACAGTATATTAATGTGTTCAATTCCACTTTGATTTGTAGCGTTTATCAGAGTGCTCTCTTTTCCTGTTTTATACTCGCTCTTTTACATGTATGTGAAGGGTGTGCTTATTGTGTGAACCATCTATAAAGACTCGTGGGACTACCAGTTCGTTTGCCTCGGGTTTTCCTTCTCGCCTCCCGTTTTCCATTTTCATCTGGGCAGACTTCAAGCCCTCTGACAGATGTTACACATGACAATGTACTTAGCCTATCTGAGATAAGTTAACATTTATTTTTTGTCATTTAAACAAGTTTATACATTTTAAGTATTTTGTTAAATGGCAACAACATTCGATAATGGAACTGTAGTATGTGCATTCATGGATTGTAACAAGACACTAGGCTTTTCTAATAGTGTATTTACATTTTTTCACATTCAAAGTAAGAAAAACTGTTGTAATTTCAGACATTTTGCAATTACACCTTATTTTCTAAATTTTATTTCATTGCATATTTTTTTGTTTCAAGAGAAAGAATTAAGAATTCAAGAGAAAGAATGAAAAAGATACTTCACCCAAAACATGTTTGGATCTAATATTTGTATGTGTTTTGAGTGAGTAAATCCATCCACATACAGTACTGTGCAAAAGTTTTAAGCACCCTATTTTATTTAGTACAAACTTTGTTATAGATTTTTTTATTTTATGACTTCTACATTATCAAGTCAGTACAAAAAAACATTTTAGATTCCCAAAGCCATTCCACAGTTTCTGGATATTTAGAATCTAGTTATTTATCTCGTTACAGAAACAACTGGACCAAATCCCACTTAATGCTTCATTAGTCTCATCTACACTCGCATCTCATATCCCATGTGTTAGGAACAAATGGATTTTCCAATATGACTCTGCTTTCACCACCTAAAGGGCTACGCGGATAAGTTTCACAAGATTATTTTAAGTTTTACAGTATGTAGAAAGGGAAACAGCCACAGGGGTTTCAAATATGAACAGTATTTTTATACACGTCATACATGTCATGTCTAGTTTCAACCTGGCTTGGTCCTAATACTGCAGTTTCATGGAGGCATACAAAAGAGAATCTGGCCTATTCCCAGTTCTTGGTGGATGACTCGTCCAGGTCGCGGTGGATCCAGAGCCTATCCCAGGAACTCTGGGCACAAGGTGGGAATGCACCATGGGTGGGATGCCAGTCCATCTCAGGGCACCATTTCTACACTCATTCACACTTAGAGGCAATTTAGTGTAATCTACCTACCGGCATTTTTTGGGGGGCAGAAGGAAACCGGAGAACACGAAGGAAACCCACACAGACACACGGGGAGAACATGCAAAACTCTGCACCGACAGTAACCCAAGCTCATATATTAGTATATACCAGTATACTAGTATACTAGTAAATACTAATGTATTTTTGAAGGTGCATATTTGGATAATTAAACAGCTTCAAATTCTACTCTACTGAAGTTTAAGTGCAGACACAGCAGGCATAATAAAATTAGTGCAGGGATGCTTAGTGTGTCTGTGAATGCTAATGTGTAATGTCATGCTGTTTTGTCAGTTATTATATTACACTCCATAACAAATGTGATGCAAAGTATAATGTTATTTTGCTAATTGAAAGGTCGAATAAAATCTCATTAAACAGTTTAAACAATAAATGGGCAAAGACTGACAAGTTTAGCCGGATTTTAAACGTCTACCAATTGAGGTGTCTTGTAAGCGGTCAATTGCAAGTTATTTCCCACCTCAGGACATTAGACATGCTAAGTGAATAAAAACAAAAAAACAAAACACAGACGTCTTCACGAAAGCATATCTTTTGTTTGCTCTGTGAGAGCATGTAAACCTCATAAAAAGCTATTTTAACCGCACTTTTACAGTTACATAATGAAAATGTTTGTACTGAAATTGCAGTACAGCAACAACAAGCTAGCCAGCTGACACTAACGAGGAGCTTAGCAAGAACCTAGGTGGACAATAGAGAGCCGGCTAATGTTAGTGATAACTCTAAGATTGATTATTATTATTGATTAATTGATTATTACCCTGATTATTATAGATTTAAACAAGTACTGTGTGTAAATTAAGTGATCTAAAGCCAATACTGTAATAAACTAATTTAAAAGTAGGGAAGGGAGACTTTACACTGCACACAGTGTGTGCAGCCATGTTTATTTGACGTCACTCTGTAAACGGGGAAGGAAATGGCAGTTGAGAAAACTAGCCCAAGTTGACATTTCAAGTTGAGGGGGTGTTTTCCCATGCTTTTTACTGGTTGTAGGCAGGGAATTACAAGTTGCAACTTCATTATTGGTGAGCCAATTGCTTTAACTTATTGAAGAGAGACAGAATTTCCATTACTACTTTAGAGTATTTGCTACATTCAGCACACCACCCTACACAGGCTGGGTGCCTTAATGTCTTTTATACTGTGTGTAGAGGAAACAAAAATCCAAACATGGCATACACATTTTCCATTGTTTTTACCTCCTCACTAAAGCCCATTATTCATTTCCTCAGTGGTCCATATTTGGTCAGATATATGGCATGACAATGGTAGATTGTTTAGTGACATTGTACTTTTAGAATTTAGCAAGAATTTCATTTTTCTTCTTCGTCCACATGAAGTCTATGGGGTGTCTTGAGTGGACCTCTCTATCGTAGCATCTCAAGATGCTTGGGATCCAAAATTGATTCTCTAATTTAAAATATGTGGATGGCCTCTGGTGCTGTCCAGCAGGCTTAGAGAAGAGACCTTGACTTATTATGATGAAATTGATCAGTTTGTTGTTTGGGATGATTTGAATATTAGACTTTGGGGTTTCCCTGAATGCCAAGGAAGCCTCATCTAATGTATCTTTGGCTCATTTGCATGGATTTTGGTGCACTCATCTCAACCTGCCTTGTTTAAAAAAAAAAAAAAAAAAAAGATAGCATGATATTCTAACTGCGGCAAAGAAAACGTTTACTCTGCACTCGCATCCGCCACACACTCTCATTCAGCAGTCAGAATCCTTCCTTCATATAATATTAATGGAAATGTCAGCTAAACAATACAATCCCACTATATGGCTAATGAGATAAAGTTTCTTTTTTTATTTAATTATGCCGCTTCTTCTTCCTTCTAAAGGGTGGGCTAGGAAATGTTTACTGGGATATGGGAGGCAGTTTTATAAAAAATAAAAAAAAATAAATAAAAGATAATGATCAGATTTTGAGTGTTCGTCCAAACAGTCAGTGTTTCAGCAGTGTATACAGGGAGCCAAGCTGGGCCACTGAAGACTCGCTCCTTACCTTGACACTGAAATCCTTGTTTCCCGAAACCCCTGGAACAAAAAGAAACAGGACATACTCAAAACACTGCACTGTCCTTTCATTCATATTTCAGAAAAATACACATTTAAAATCCTGAACCATACTTTTATAACATTTCGAAAATGTGTGCACTTTCTTTCTTTCTTTCTTATTTTAGCGCACACTAAAAGTACTGCATATCCTTTTACCTATACACTTTTAAAAATGATACACACCCCAAAATAATACATGTATTTTAACACACAGTAAATTATATTATTAAATAACTATATTATTACATAGGTGCATTCTCAACAGACTACAGGCATTTTTATTCGTACTTTAGAAACTGCACTTATACTTACTATTTTATTTACACTTAGCGGCTATATATATATATATATATATATATATATATATATTTTTTTTTTTTTTAACTTTAGATATGGTGCACACTCAAAATGTTATCCAAAATTAAGTGCATACTTAAAATACTAGCCTATATTGACTGTCATACTTTAGAAACAGTGCATGTTCCAAATGCAACAAGTACTTTTATATTGTAGAAATGGTGCATTAATCAGATATTAATCAGAACTTGTGTTCATACTCAATCAATTTCATGTGCTTTTATTCATACGTAAGAAATGCTTCTAACATTTATACGCTTCATTAATTCATTAATTAATTAAATGACTTTATGGTGCCCTGTGACAGACTTTAGTGTATTCAGGGTGTATTTCCGACTCGCGCCCAGTTTTCCCGACATCCACCGCGACTCTGATATAATATATATATATATATATATATATATATATATATATTATATATATATATATATATATATATATATATATAATTTTTTAATAGCAATATAGCGCGGCATTTCATGCGCGTGTCCTGGACGAGTCTTGGTGCGTGTTTTCTCACCAGATGAAGTCGGTACAGTGGCTGCAGAAGGTGGGCTGCTTGAAGAAACGCGGGATGAACTTGTGGTCCTTCACCTCGTGCACGTTCTTCTGGCGGAGCGCGCCCTGCCGCGCGAACCCCCGGAGGCGCGCGCCCTTCTCCTCGCCATCACTGCCACTGCCGCACGAAGCGCCGTCCGCCATTGACCACCGCCGAACCGTTGACCGGAGGGGAAAACAAACTACAGCAAACACACTACCGACTCCGATAAACGAGAGAGAGAGAGAGAGAGAGAGAGAGAGAGAGCGCGCGCGTTAAACAGGGCCGGACCCGACACTGAGCGACTCGGCTAACAGAGTGTGAAAGCGCACGGGGGTGTGAGACACAGCTTCAGCTTCCGCTCCGCACGAGCTGCTTTCTCACCCAAACTGGCAGTACACTTTTGCGCCGAAACTCCTCCCTCATCACTCAATTTGTCTCACTCTCTCGCTTTTTCTGTCTCTGTCTCACTCTTTCCTCTCCCTCCCCTTTTCCTTCACTCAATCTATCGCTCCGCATCTATCAATCTCTCTCTCTCTCTCCAATCTCTATTTGTTTATCGCTCTTTTACCCCATAAACTCCTTCTCTCTCTCTCTTTCATTATGACTCACTTAACCTTTCTTTCTCTCTGTCCATCCCGCTATCATCCCGTTATCTATCTCCATACGTCCCCCTTTTTTGTCACCATCTATCTATCTATCTATCGTATCAATTTCTTTCTCTTTCACCCCTTTTCCCCTAACTGTGGCTCTACATTTCTTTGTGTTACATCTACTTGATTATGTAATATCTCAGACGTCTGGTACATAGCTAATACATAATACATTCATTAGAATCACACACACACACACACACACAAACATGCATGCACAACAGGACCACTACTGCATTGTTTCAAATGTTATATAAAGGAAGAATATGAAAAGATATGAAAACCTTGGAACTCTCTCTCTCTCTCTCTCTCTCTCTCTCTCTCTCTCTTACACACACACATACACACAATATACAGGAATGAGTAAGTGCTGAATATGAGTCACTCTTCTAGCTCCTCCACTTTCTCCTTCGGGTCAAAACTAACCACCGTGCCACAATTGATGGATTGATCAGTTGTTGTTGTTTTTTTGACTACACACACTGCCACCTGCAGGCCACACTGTATACCGTGAATACTATGAAACCTCCAGATAACCTCCAGGGATGGTGGACACCTGGATACCTCATTATGCATGCCCACGCAAGTCATGTAGTGACACATGATGTAGTGTTTTTTTTTCAGTAAATGCCACCATCATGTAGAGATCTCTGCCTGAAACCTCCTCACCAAGCTGGTACATCTTCCAAATGATATGGAACCCTGGCGATTATCCAAGGTTCATAAAACTCCAAGGTTCAATTACATTCATAACTGGTATTATATTTCAACTCTAGTAACTGCCATGTGAAACACCTGGATGATGTATGAGGAACAGGACTCGCTTTAGGACTACCATTAATTGTGCTCAGAGATGACAAAATGAACTTTGGAGGATCTGGAAAAAGTACACAGTGAAACCCAGGTAGCAGCCGCATAGACTTCCTGAAGCGGCATACCTCTAAATAAGGTACATGAGCAGATGTTTTTCATAGAATGGTATGTCACAGTAGGAGTTGGATGTCCAGTGAGTCTATGTCTTTGTCTTTGGGCCTCTGTGTCTTTGTCACATGGTGGATAAACTGTTGGTCTGTGGACTGGATGGTTGCAGTCTGATCTACATAATACCACAGGGCATATCTAGCAGTCCCTGAGGAAATGTTTGTATCGTGGAAAGTCAATCAATGCACCAGGGCCAGTCAATAAGGTGAATACCATTCTTGGAACTGATTCCACTTAAGGTCTTGCCAATCACAAGCAAGTCTCTGTGTCCTAATTGCAGAATTCTGTGCAATAAAGGACGCATCAATGGTAGAGGAGGAAAATTGTATAATAGGTGGAGTGGCCCAACCTGTTCCAGCATGACAATGCCCCTGTGCACAAAGCGAGATCAATAAAGACATGGTTTTCCAAGTTTGTTGTGAAAGAGCCTTCCAATTAGTGTTTGGGACTCAGTGTTTAAGTCTAGGCTGAAAACATATTTGTTTAGTCAAGCGTTTTGTGAATGGATTTTTCTTAGGTAAAGGAGCAGATCAGTAGAGGGTTGACAGGTTGTGGTGAATTGGGATGTTTGGGTGCTGAGGATGGTATCACTTATAAACCATGAAGATGGCTTTGGACTGCAACTGATGAACAGTTTTGCTACGATGGCTTAGGACTACAATTGCTATGACAGCTTTAGGACTGCACCTGCCGTGAGCACTCAAGTCTCCATCAGTGAACAGTTGATAACTTCAACAAAACAGACTTCATGGGGAAAATGTAATGAATTTCCTGGTTACACAATTGCACTTTTTGACCATGTAGTACAAAGTTATAGAAGGGAATTATTTATAATTGCACTATCCAAAAAGGATGGGTTCCCTTTTGAGTCCGGTTCCTCTCAAGGTTTCTTCCTCATATCGTCTCAGGGAGTTTTTCCTTACCACCGTTGCCTCTGGCTTGCTCATATGGGATACATTTAAAAATTTTAAATTTATAATCCTGAATTTATATATTTCTGTAAAATTGAATTGAATTGTATTGAAGAGAAGAGCTCGAGTGGCCTGCACATGGCTCTGATCTCAACCCTACTGAACACTTTTGAGATGAACTGGAAGCAGGTGCCCACATACTTTTGCCCATTTACTGTATCTGTCTACAGGTGCATCTCAATAAATTAGAATGTCGTGAAAAAGTTCATTTATTTCAGTAATTCAACTCAAATTGTGAAACTCGTGTACTAAATAAATTCAATGCACACAGACTGAAGTAGTTTAAGTCTTTGGTTCTTTTAATTGTGATGATTTTGGCTCACATTTAACAAAAACCCACCAATTCACTATCTCAACAAATTAGAATATGGTGACATGCCAATCAGCTAATCAACTCAAAACACCTGCAAAGGTTTCCTGAGCCTTCAAAATGGTCTCTCAGTTTGGTTCACTAGGTGAGCCACAAACATTCATTGCCAAAGAAGCTGGCTGTTCACAGAGTGCTGTATCCAAGCATGTTAACAGAAAGTTGAGTGGAAGGAAAAAGTGTGGAAGAAAAAGATGCACAACCAACCGAGAGAACCGCAGCCTTATGAGGATTGTCAAGCAAAATCGATTCAAGAATTTGAGTGAACTTCACAAGGAATGGACTGAGGCTGGGGTCAAGGCATCAAGAGCCACCACAAACAGACATGTCAAGGAATTTGGCTACAGTTGTCGTATTCCTCGTTAAGCCACTCCTGAACCACAGACAACGTCAGAGGCGTCTTACCTGGGCTAAGGAGAAGAAGAACTGGACTGTTGCCCAGTGGTTCAAAGTCCTCTTTCCAGATGAGAGCAAGTTTTGTATTTCATTTGGAAACCAAGGTCCTAGAGTCTGGAGGAAGGGTGGAGAAGCTCATAGCCCAAGTTGCTTGAAGTCCAGTGTTCAGTTTCCACAGTCTGTGATGATTTGGGGTGCAGTGTCATCTGTTGGTGTTGGTCCATTGTGTTTTTTGAAAACCAAAGTCACTGCACCCGTTTGCCAAGAAATGTTGGAGCACTTCATGCTTCCTTCAGCTGACCAGCTTTTTGAAGATGCTGATTTAATTTTCCAGCAGGATTTGGCACCTGCCCACACTGCCAAAAGCACCAAAAGTTGGTTAAATGACCATGGTGTTGGTGTGCTTGACTGGCCAGCAAACTCACCACACCTGAAACCCATAGAGAATCTATGGGGTATTGTCAAGAGGAAAATGAGAAACAAGAGACCAAAAAATGCAGATGAGCTGAAGGCCACTGTCAAAGAAACCTGGGCTTCCATACCACTGTGCCACAAACTGATCACCTCCATGCCACGCCGAATTGAGGCAGTAATTAAAGCAAAAGGAGCCCCTACCAAGTATTGAGTACATGTACAGTAAATGAACATACTTTCCAGAAGGCCAACAATTCACTAAAAATGTTTTTTTTTTATTGGTCTTATGAAGTATTCTAATTTGTTGAGATAGTGAATTGGTGGGTTTTTGTTAAATGTGAGCCAAAATCATCACAATTAAAAGAACCAAAGACTTAAACTACTTCAGTCTGTGTGCACTGAATTTATTTAATAGACGAGTTTCACAATTTGAGTTGAATTACTGAAATAAATGAACTTTTCCACGACATTCTAATTTATTGAGATGCACCTGTAGATAACTATCTACCACTCCGCCTTCTACAAACAGCCACATGGCTTGAACATCAACACTGGCAAAGTAAATTTATAATAGAAGGATAGAGAATATAGATGAGGAAAGTCATATTTCCATATTTCCTCTAGATGAGGAAAGTCATATTATAAATTGTGTTTAATCTTCAGTTTCCTAAATATCTCTGTGTGTAAGGATTTTGTATTTTATGAGAACCAGATGTTCATATTATCCTTTCTAGTTGGGTAATGAGGTTAAGTGGGTATACTGCTGTCTTTAGTTCAACATTGTTTTTTATTCCCCGTGTGTGCGCTGAGCATGGTGTTGGTGCTCAGCAAACTTGTGTTTCCTCTGGTTCACACTTGAACATGAGTGTGTGTGTGTATGTGTGTGTGTAGGAAGCAACAGTCAGGTTATGCCTCACACTGCACAATTACAAAGCAGTGGCATCTCTATCTGTATTGTGTCAGAGAGCCGGCATCTCCCCACTGTAACTGCGTGCATCTGCATAAAGCCTCCATCACACACTCAAACACTAGTGTTTACAGAATAACTCATGCATGTGTGTAGGCAGGATGTAGCAGCGTTCACGAGACCACAAGATGTTTTATAAAGCTGTGAAAGACACACGGAGAGACAGTTGAGTGCAAAAGTGTGCCTCCTCCATGGATTCTGGATAAATATGTATGGATTATTGTCTGATTACAAAATACAACACATGAGGCAAAGAACTGGGGGAAAAAAATTTCAATTTTGGTGTGACACTCAACAAATTAACCTCCCACTCACAGGCACACATGCAGACCATGTGATTACACTGGTAACCAGTGTGGTTCACCCCTGTTGATGCACCACCCGCTTCTGGACAACATCAGGAAGCAGTTTCTGCACACTCAGCCCGTCGATACACACTGTCACACAGGTACAGAGATACAGTAGGTTGTCATCCTAATACTAGCATTTGGGTTGCCATGATGAGTCCCATTAGGCTACAGATTTAGGGATACCAGTCCTATGTTACTCATTTATACTTTACTTTGTGGTTCTGTGCATTCTATGCTAATATTTCAACAGAGCAGTGCCAGCTCCATGTATAACAAGTGTATAATCAGGCGTTTATGTAATACTATGGTGTAGGCTTAGTTATTGGTATTGGTAACTGAATGTACATAGCCCCTTTATGGGAATCAGAGGTTTCAGATGAGACTGCAGGAGACCATGTTTTTTTTTTAGTGCTCCATGGAGGAGCCCTTTAAAAAAGGGAGGGTGTTTGAGATTTGGCAATTTGGAAAATTTTGCCCCAAAACAGTAATGCCAGAGACAGTAAGTGAAGACATATAAATCACTTTATTGGGTAATACATCGTAACGGTACAAAACGGCTGCGTTTAACGAGAATGTGTATGCTAACAAGCTAGTGAGATTGATGACCGTTTCACCTGCGCTTTATGGCAATATCCTGCCAAGATATATAACCAGCTCAGGGAAAGAATATTAGGAAAATAAAAGAGGAGCAAAATTAGGCTACCTAAACACAGTCTACAGCTAAGGTTTCAAATTGAGAGGAAAAATTCAGAATTTTAAGGGACGTGAGCATAGACGGAGCAAAATGAAACCTTTTTAAAGCCTGGCACTTGTTCAAAAAAAAAAAAAAAAAAAAAAGATTTACTTTTCCTTAATGAAGTGAAGTTCTAATAATAAAACCAAGGTACTGTTAGTTTGGGTCACACATTCCTTTTGAATTATATATTACCTTTTAACATGGAGTGCTAAAGGTCATACATAATTAATGTTCTGTAGGCCTAATGCAGGAATGTGTGAGGGAGAACGTCTACATCCCAGATGTTTTATTGTGGCAAATCTTCATTAGGCCCCACCCTCTCAAAAAAAAAAAAAAAAAAATTCAGGGAATGT
This sequence comes from Cranoglanis bouderius, assembly GCA_023630585.1. Taxonomy (NCBI): domain Eukaryota; kingdom Metazoa; phylum Chordata; class Actinopteri; order Siluriformes; family Cranoglanididae; genus Cranoglanis; species Cranoglanis bouderius. The sequence goes on from CM042539.1 coordinate 1,899,576, forward strand.
GTTACAATTGGGTGGGGCGTATCACTATAGGATGAAGGGTTCATGTAAAAAATAAAGTATTTATTTTAAAAAAAAAAAAAAAAAAAAAAAAAAAGGTGGCTGTGTCCTGTAAAAGCCGTTGATTTCCCAGTATGTCAAGGTTCAGAGGATGTACACACGCAGGAGTGTGGGGTTTGCTCAGTTACTGTGGGGCGGCAGGGGCTCTCTCCTCCGGCGTGGTGTCAGAGGGTGCAGACTCTGTGCTGTTTTCTCTCTCTAGTGGAGGATTACTGTCGCTTGCCCCCTCTTCCAACCCACTCTCTGCTTGCTCTGGCTTCTCCACTGTACGCTCCTCACACTCCTGCTGGCCCTCAGACACATCAGCATGAGCCTCGTCTGCAGGACACATTACAGAGGAGCAAATCATGAATGCGATTGGCTGTGTTAGATGTAGGCAAGAAATGGGGGCAACACTTGTATTTGTGACTCTAGTCTCGGTCCTCACCTGTCTCCATTGGACTGGGTTTGTCCTGTTCCTTGCTGTCACTGCTGGTGTTCTGCTCGCTGCTGTTTGATCCACTCGCTCCCTGCTGATCCTCCTCCGACGCTCTCTCCGTCTTCTCCGCCTCAGTCTCTCGCTCTTTCTCTCGCTCTCTCTCCTTCTCTCTCTCCCTTTCCCTCTCCTCCGCCCTCCGTCTCGCGGCTTCTTCCGCCGCTGCCATTTCCGCTGCCAGCTTCTCCATGTCCACCTCCACCTTCAGACTGCACAGCTACACATATGCACACGGTGATCAGCTCAGAGGCCAATCTAATCTAATCTAACAACATATCAAGCTCCCTTTTGAGTATTCTGAATTCTAACGCTGTATCCAAAAATGTACATTACTATACATTCCCTACACTGTTCAAACATATATACTTAGTAATATTCCAACCCACTGAACAGAATGAGTAATGTTCACTAAATGCTTTAGTTCACTATAGCTTATTCATCATTCCTTCACAAATAGAGGTAGATTGATTGATCGGTGCTTTTGCCGATTAAACGGCACCAATAACTGATTGCAGGAATTATCGGTTATTGGCAAAAATCCACACCGACAGTTTTTCCCGGTTGCATCCACTGCAGGAGCAGCTGAGAAGGGTCCGCTGTTATTATACAGTACCAGAGCGGCCTCTAGAGACAAAAAACATCACTGACCAATTTTGTTCTGTTATTAAGTGTTTTTGATTCATTTTGGAGGTCTCTATTTTTAGTTGTTATTTAGGGTGTTCAGTTTGGATGTATCTTTTATTTACTTAACTATTTATTAACAGTATATATATTTCATTTAAAAAAAGTACAGTACATTTTCATGGTACAGTCAATACTGTTTATTTTGGTACAAACGTTCAGCAATATTTTACTCTGAGTGTTATGTTTTCATTCAGTATAAATTTTAAAAACTATTGGTTGATTAATCGATTATCGGCAGGTACTGCCCAACTTAGTTATCGGTAAAATCGGTTAACCTCTAATGTATACATTGCTAGGAGAGCCATCTATTGCTCGTCGTGAAGTCCAAGAACAGTGCATTGCCCTATATAATCAATAGGGTCAAGGTGTATACAATACCGTTCCACACTGTTGTTAAACAACCAGGTGATTCAGGAAAGCTTACCCGTTTGAGCTCGTTGTTGAAGGAATCAGTGGACTCGAGGAACCGCCTCTTCTTCTCTTGATGCCTGTCCTCAATCTGCAGCAGCTCCGCCTCCAGTTTCCTCTGAATAAACGCACACGACAACACTGAAGGGATTCCCTTACTTCTTACTGGAGATACTGTGACCATCTGTGGGTAAGAACTACTAGCCAATCCTAGTGCTCTAATCTGATCATACCACAAGAGGCAGGAGCCCATTTGTGTTTGTGTACCTGGTGCACCATGAGGGACTGGACCTGGCGTTTGAGCACTTGCATGCGTGCCGTAGTGACCACTGAGCGCACGTCAGGCACCACCACCTCGCTCAGGATATCACTGATCAGACGGTGGTTCCTATGGAATCGAGCTGCTGCTGTGTGCTTCATAGAGAACCCGTCGTCATAATCTAGCCATACACAAACACACACACACGGATGGACACATGAACTATGCACAAGATAAACTGAAAAAAACATTAGAAATAAAATAAGCCTAAATCGAAGAGAGAAAACACCTGAATATCAAAGTAAAGTGTGTCACATAACATCACGGCGTGAATAAAGATGAGACAAGGGGGAAACTATAATGGAGTTGACTAGCACTGCACTATCTGAGAATAAAAGACAAAACTAAATGGAAGAAGTCTGTTCTGCAACGGGACCTGGTCATTTAAAAAAAAAATCATTAATGTCATTTATAATTACAAACACTGGGGCAGCTAACACTTTTGGCTTAATAGAAATGTTCCTCAGGTGCCATGCTATTTTGACACGCTGTTTAGCACAGCAGTGTGCCAGATGTTATGCGATTCACACCATCGGGATCTTCAGCTGGCTGGATGCTCATGTAAGGCTCTCCTTTATCCAGACGAGACTGTCTCTGCCTGCTCTCCTCCTCCAGAGCCGCTTCGGCACGGTTCTTAGCATTCACGTATGCTAGGTACGCCGGGGAGTTGTGGTAGGCCTTCAGGGAGTCGTTATATTCGATCTGCAGACAAAGAGACGGAGACCGGGACCAGACATATGTTAAGCTATGTTAAGTAGTTAGTGCTGCTATGGAGACTGTGCAGTCATCCTTATTTAACACCATGCTCAGGCAAACTGGACAGCTTCTGCAAGCATTATCCCAGTTTTTTTTTTTTAAACGAATTTTCCAATTCAAGTCACTACAACGGCCATGTGATCTTCATTCGCTAATATATGACATATATATGATGTCAGGGAGAAACATCACCAGCTGCACACTGCCAGTTTACAAAAAGTGGGGTGACTGACCTTTTCAGCTTCATATTCATTTAAGTAATCCTGCTTTTCCTCATCAGTGAGGTCCCTCCACATGCCCCCGATGATCTTCCCAATCTCCCATAGCTTCAAATCGGGGTTGGAGGCTTTCACCTGGTCCCAAACCTGTAGAAGAGGACCGGTGGTTAATGCAATTCAGAGCTTGGACACTGGGTTAGCTTGCTCACTATGTGCTTTCAGAAAAACCTGTTGCTGTAGAAATCAGGGTGGATCAGAGATTCTGTGGTGAATCACTTGGTCTATCCGACTTTAACAACTCAATCTAGCTTTCATTACAAACAGCAGACACAGAGAGAGAGAGATACAGGGAGAGAGAGATAGAGAGAGAGAATTAATTCATTTTTTTACAGCACTTCAGTGTCACACTTCCTGTTTCAGGTCATCCAGGGAAGCAATGATGGACTGTACCATCTCCCGGCGGGAGGGGTGGTGAAAAATAAGCAGTAAAAGCAGACACCGTGGGTGTCTTACCTTCCTGCTTACCTTCCGGCTGTACCGCATGTAGGGCATCAGAGGCTTATCGGGGGGTTTGGGCGGCTTGGGAACCGTAATCCCCGAGGAATTCTGCAGGGAGAAAAAAGGAAGAGAAAACATACATCACTCCGTTAGAAATTAGCCATGAGATGCAACGGCATGATTGTAGGTGGAGGGGGGGGGAACCACAGCAATGGAGCATTATGAGTAAGGAGAGCGAGTGCACGGCTGAAAATGGAGACGGCGTTCTGAGAGGCAGCACAACCAAAAAGTGGGCTTACTTAAACTGGCTATGTTCTGTAACACACCCATGCAGGGACAACAAAACAGCTATTGGGGTGCAGGGTCTTTAGGTGCAGAGCGAGCGGCTAGACATGTAATGATTAGTGACTACGTAATATCTCACAATAGAAAGAAGTTTGCTTGAGTAGATCAATTCCATCCTATTCACAAGGACAGCTATCATCTAAGGGCAATCCTATAATCCATTTCCCCTGATAATTAACTTATGTTACATAAACCGTGATCAAACTGTGATGTATATCGGCACATGCCTATAAGCGACCGTTGTGTGAAATGTTTTAAACCTAGCCATCAGCACTCGCAACAAAATAAATGACGTGATAAAATGACCAGCATGAAAGAGGAGAAAGTGGAGCACTTTTGAAAACCAATCTCTCCAGTGAGAAGCCTGCAAAGCATGCTGGTAACGAGAGACCGATTTCCAGAAGCATGAAAAACATGAACGGATTTATGGAAGCAACTAAAGCTTTAGACAATCTACCCATTTTTTTTCTTGAAAGCAAATCGACTGATTAGAAACAGATCCTGCCTCAGAGGCAAGATTAGCTGGTTTAGCTTTAACGTTAACAGTATCCGGGTTCCTCTGTTTAGCATAGATCCTACCATTACCCTGTTGTTTCCGCCGGGGTTTCCTCCCAGCCTGTAGTTGTTGTAGGCCAGATGGCTGTATGGGTTGTACCCCACAAACCCAGGGGTGGTGGGCATTTGCTGATGGAGACAAATGAGACAAAACACGAATGAGAAATGACAACAAACAAGGGAGGAAGGGGCCAAAAGAAAAAGAAAAATGAATAAATCTTGCTTTTTTTTTTTTTAGTTGTTTTGTTTTTTTTTTGTTCTTGTTCATGATTTGCTTAAGACATGCAAAAAAACAAAGCAGCAATCTTTGATAGCAGCACAAACTGGCATTTGTTCTACATCCATTTGTAGCAAAGCCACACACACTATGGGGGTGGGAGAGGCATATTTGATGAGATGGTAAAAAAAATGCTGCAGAAAAAAAAAAAAAAACAAACAAACAAAAAAAAAAAACCCTTCAGTTTGTCTAACATGGAGATTGGATTTTTTTTCCCAAAATGATGTCTATAGAGCTTAAATTTCCTCGCCACCCCCATTGAAGGTTTCCATCACCGTCCCACAGTCCTGTCCACACACTCCTGAGTGCTTTAAGGCCGGGGTGATGGGGGGAGGAGGCGGGGTGGGGCATTTGAGAGGATGATTGGCATGTTGTGAAATACTTACTGTAGTGGGGGCCGGAGCAGGGGGCGGGGCGTAAGACGGCCGCTCTGTGTCGGAGGGGAAAAAAAAAGATGAATTGAATCGCTGCTTTAATAATTAAACACCACACAAACTTACTCATCACAACTGCTTCAGATGCGTCACTGTAAAGATTTAATTACACGCATCCTCAAATAAATACACGTGATGGTGGTAATGTTAATGTCACTCAAAGTGAAGCCACTAACAGTGCTGCCAATTTGGTGACATTTTTGCGAGATTTGGTGACTTTTACGACTTTAGTTGAGAAAGCAGGTTCAGCCAACTCAGCACCAGTTGTTTCTAACAACCAATCACCAATCACAATTGTACGTCCCACCCACACACTTCTTTGTTCTTCATTTTTAGCCTCTTTCTTGGTCAAATTTACAAGTAATAAACGCAAGTTATTTCATCCGTGACCATTTCCTTTGTGTCTATTTCCCAGCTACTCACTACGGTTGCTTCATTTTGTCTGCATTCTTGATTGAAATTATAGTCATTTCTAAATACGTAAACAGTTTACACGCTCGTGACACGTTTTCATATGCGAATGAATATGCAGATTAGTCTACAGAGTCATCTACAGGCTTCTTTGAGCACACATTAGCTGCCTCCCCCTGAAAAGATTTGGCAACACTGGCCACTACAGAAAGACGGAACTAGTTTGATGAAATGAGTTCTTACTTGACATCTTGTTGGCAGGATTTGACGATATCAGGCTAATTCCATTATTGGGTTCTGTAACAAGACAAAATAATTTTTTTAGAGGAATATGCACGCTTTAGATCAACACAATCCTTCACATCCGCAAGACTTCACTTAGCTTTAGAAAAGGATTTAAAGGTGCATTAGGCAAGATTAACGATTAAATAGGTGGGGTCAATGTTTGAATGTGGGTTTTTTTTTCCTTGAGCCCCATTGCCCCATGTCACAGTAGCATGATGATTTCTCAGGCAATGCCGCCTGAGGGCTCGAAGGTCACGCTGCACATTCAACAGTGATTTCTAGCCTTGCCCTTTACGCGATGAGATTTCTCCGGATTCCCCGAAATCTTTGCACAATATTATGCACTGTAGATGGTGAAAGACCTAAATTCTTTGCAATCTTGCGTTGAGCAGTGTTCTTTTTGAACTGACTGACAATTCTGTGAAAAAGTAGTGAGCCACGACTCATCCTTGCTCGCAAAAACCGAGCTTTTGGTGGATGCTCCTTTTATGCCCAATCCTGATACCATCCCCTTGTACCAATTAACCTGATCCTCCAAAATGGTGTTACTTGAATATTCTGTAAACTTTTCAGTCTTATTTCGCCTCTGTCCCAACTTTTTTTGAGTGTGTCGAAGGCATCAAATTCTACATCTGTTTATATTTACAAAATACTTAAACTATGATTGCTTTAACGGTTAAATAGCTTATTAGAGGAGATATCCGGCTTGAGTTTACATTTTATAAAAGACGGCTAACTTCGCTCACATATGAAGCTAGCATAGCAAAATATACAATTAGCCTTCGCTAACCATTCGCGTGGGAACCAGATTAGCCGGCAAGCCAATTTCCCAAATGTAATAACTGGTTTATTCATCGATTCTTCTCCAATAACTAAAAACTAATCCGCTTTGCTGTTGTATTGTGCATTTGCGGCAGCCGAAGGACCCCACACAGAGCTGTCCCTTCCGCCTGAATAAAAGAATTAGCATTGCTCGTTCTGGCCACGACCGTGTTAATCCAAACACTTTAATTTCTCATACCTAAAAAAAAAACGCACAGACCTGCAGCTGTTTCATAAGCGTTGAACTGTATATAAAGGAATAATTTAAATGGAATTTCGCTAAATGTGATTCAAAACCGGTTCGCGAGCAGTCAATGGAGGCGAAGTGTCACGGCTGGCTAGCTAACGTTAGTGTCCACTTTCGTGTAAATTAGAATTTATAATCATATCTTATAATCTGTGGTGTTTTTTTTTTTTATTGTGATCTAGAAAACATCCATTCTTTGTTATTACAAGTAAGAAATGTGAACTGTAACTGGTTTCACAGAAACGTTAGCCAGCAATTTACCTACAAAAACGCTACCGGGTTAGCCTACACCCGTGCGCGAAAACACAGGCTAATTTGCTAACATTACTCAACAAAAACTGTTATAATCGCGGACTGATATGTTTATAATATTCTTTAAAATTAATCTAAGATTTATTTTAAAAAATATATTAATAATACAAAGGATTACAATGCCACATTAACGATACTCACCCACACTCCTTTGTTCCACTCAGAGCTCCGTCTTCAGCACGGCACTCACTGCTGCCCTCTAGTGTACAACCTTATTACATTATATCTCACTGCTGCCCTCTAGTGTACAACCTTATTACATTATATCTCACTGCTGCCCTCTAGTGTACAACCTTATTACATTATATCTCACTGCTGCCCTCTAGTGTACAACTTAATTACATTACACTCTCACTGCTGCCCTCTAGTGTACAACCTAATTACATTACACTCTCACTGCTGCCCTCTAGTGTACACTCTAGAACATTGCTCTGCCATCTTTCCACGCCAATCCCGGTGCGTGAAATGATGGACCAGCCAATCACGACGGACGGGCAAAGATGGACTCGCAAATCAAAACGTGTTCTAAAAGATGGACTCGCCAATCAGAACGGCTAAAAGATGGACTCGCCAATCAGAACGGCTAAAAGATGGACTCGCCAATCAATACCTCGTTCAGATGTGTGCCTTGAGCGATCTTTATTATAATAAGTGTTACGTGTGTATTTTAATAACTTTTATATCACGTGTTTAGGTGTGTGCGGCTTCGATTGATCTTTAGTATAAGAGTCTTGGAATGTTGATCATGCTTTAAGTGTTTCCTTTTGTTTACATCATTAGAAGTTGAACTTCATTATAAGAAGTGTTTTTAATGTATAGGGCTGCAAACTGTACACCTTTACGTTTTATTGTCCGTTTTAATTCATTTAATTTAATTATTACACATTATAATTGTATTATTATTCAACATGTTGAATTTAGCTTTCACTTTGGCTATTGTCTCAGAGCTTCACAGACACTGGTCAGAACCTACAGTGGGCAAACCATGGGCAAAAATGACTTTGGCGCAGTCGAATAGTTTAATAGGCTTTCTAAATCTTTTACAGGGACAGATATGCCTCCAGTGGAAATAATGAACGAGGTGTGTACACATACTGCTCTTAAAACTGACTTATATATTTATATGGTGTTATTTCTGTGTTATTTCTCTACCATGTAATGTCTAACTTAACTATACACTCTCAGAAGGTATACTGTTCCACCAATCTGTACTGTTCCTAGTCACTAGGGTGGTGGAGTACCAAGGGGATATATTTTGGACTTTTAGTATGTATCTTCATACCTTTTTAAAAATAAAAAAAAATTTAAGCAACATAATTGGACCTTAAGGACCTTTTTTTTTTTTTTTTTTTTTTTAAATCTAAAAGCTATTTAAAGGTAGACTAAAAGGTACAAGAGATGTAACCTTGATGGTACTACCCTGCTGGAAAAAAAACCCCAATAGAAACCATCACAGAAATTCTAATGGTTTCCACTACAAATACCTTTACAAACCATCAGCTAACCATTAAAACCGTTACCATTATTGAGCCTTAATGGTACCCTATAGAAGGCAACAAATTACCAATAGAGACCTACAGGGACCATTACAGTTTCCATTAAAACCATTACAAATTCTACGAGGGTTTCTATTGTCTTTTTTTTTTTTTCCAGCAGGGCAGTCCAACAAGGACAAGTACAGTTTGATACCTTTATTTCTGAGAGTCTTCTTTTCCTTTCGGCTGTTCCCTTCAGGGGTCGCCACAGCGAATCATCTGCCTCCATCTAGCCGTATCTCCTGCATCCTCTTCTCTCAGACCTACTACCTTCATGTCCTCCTTCACTACATCCATAAACCTCCTCTTTGGTCTTCCTCTCGGCCTCCTGCCTGGCAGCTCTAACCTCAGCATCCTTTTACCGATATATTCACTCTCCCTCCTCTGAACATGTCCAAACCATCTCAACCTGGCCTCTCTAACTTTGTCTCCAAAACATCTCACATGTGCCGTCCCTCTGATGTACTCATTCCTGATCCTATCCATCCTCGTCACTCCCAAAGAGAACCTCAACATCTTCAGCTCTGCTACCTCTAACTCTTCCTCCTGTCTTTTCCTCAGTGCAACTGTCTCCAAACCATACAACATCGCTGGTCTCACTACTGTCCTGTACACCTTTCCTTTCATTCTTGCTGGTACTCTTTTATCACACAACAGACCTGACACTTTTCTCCACCCATTCCAACCTGCCTGCACACGCTTCTTCACCTCTTTTCCACACTCCCCGTTGCTCTGGACTGTTGACCCTAAGTACTTAAAATCCTGCACCTTCTTTATCTCTTCTCCCTGTAACCTCACTGTTCCACTTGGATCCCTCTCATTCACACACATGTATTCTGTCTTGCTGCGACTAACCTTCATTCCTCTTCTCTCCAGAGCAAACCTCCATCTCTCTAGAGTTTCCTCCACCTGCTCCCTGCTCTCACTACAGATCACAATGTCATCCGCAAACATCATAGTCCATGGAGATTCCTGTCTGACCTCATCTGTCAGCCTGTCCATCACCACCGCAAACAAGAAGGGGCTCAGAGCCGATCCTTGATGCAGTCCCACCTTCACCGTGAACTCCTCTGTCACACCTACCGCACACCTTACCATTGTCCTACTGCTCTCATACATATCCTGCACCACTCTAACATACTTCTCTGCCACTCCAGACCTCCTCATACAATACCACAGCTCCTCTCTTGGCACCCTGTAATATGCTTTCTCTAAATCTACAAAGACACAATGCAGCTCTTTCTGACCCTCTCTGTACTTCTCCATCAACATTCTCAAAGCAAATATTGCATCTGTAGTGCTCTTTCTTGGCATGAATCCATACTGCTGCTCACAAATGCTCACTTCTCCCCTTAGCCTTGCTTCCACTACTCTTTCCCACAACTTCATTGTATGGCTCATCAGCTTAATACCTCTGTAGTTTCCACAACTCTGCACATCTCCCTTGTTCTTAAAAATCGGCACCAAAACACTTCTCCTCCATTCCTCAGGCATCCTCTCACTCTCTAAGACCTCGTTGAACAACCTACTGTAGTTAAAAACTCTACTGCCATCTCTCCTAGACACTTCCATACCTCCACTGGTATGTCATCAGGACCAACCGCCTTTCCTCTCTTCATCCTCTTCAAAGCTCTCCTAACTTCACCCTTGCTAATCCTTTCTACTTCCTGCTCAACAATATTTGCCTCTAATACTCTTCTCTCTCTGTCATTTTCCTCATTCATCAGTTCCTCAAAGTACTCCTTCCATCTTTCCCTCACCCTCCTGTCACCTGTCAACACATTTCCATCTCTATCTTTAATCACTCTAACCTGCTGCACATCCTTACCATCTCTATCCCTCTGCCTTGCCAACCGATACAAATCCCTCTCACCTTCCTTACTATCTAACCTTGCATACATGTCCTCATAAGCTTTCTGTTTGGCCTTTGCCACCTCTATCTTAACCTCAAGCTGCATCTCCCTATATTCCTGTCTACTTTCCTCCATCCTCTCACTGTCCCACTTCTTCCTAGCTAACCTCTTCTTCTGGATACTCTCCTGAACTTCCTCATTCCACCACCAAGCCTCCTTGTCTTCTTTCCTCCTTCCAGATGACACACCTAGCACCTTCCTACCTGTCTCCCTGATCACTTTGGCTGTAGTAGTCCAGTCATCTGGAAGCACCTCCTGACCACCTAAAGCCTGTCTCAACTTCTCCCTGAAAACCGCACAGCACTCTTCCTTTTCCAACTTCCACCACTTTGTCTTCTGCTCTGCCTTTGCTCTCTTCATCTTCCTCACCACCAGAGTCATCTTACACACCACCATCCTATGCTGTCTAGCTACACTCTCTCCTACCACTACTTTGCAATCGCTAATCTCCATCAGATTACAGTGTCTACATAAGATATAGTCCACCTGTGTGCTCCTGCCACCACTCTTATATGTCACCCTGTGTTCCTGCCTCTTCTGAAAGTACATGTTCACCACAGCCATCTCCATACTTTTAGCAAAGTCTACCAACCTCTGTCCTTCTGGGTTCCTTACCTGAAGACCAAACCTGCCCATCACTTCCTCATCCCCACTATTCCCTTCACCAAAATGTCCATTAAAGTCTGCCCCATCACCACTCTCTCACCTCTGGGAACACTCTGCATCACTTCCTCAAGCTCGCTCCAGAATCTGTCTTTCTCCTCTTGCTCACAACCTACTTGTGGAGCGTAAGCACTAACAACATTCAACATCACACCTTCAATTTCCAGCTTCAGACTCATCAACCTATCTGACACTCTCTTTACCTCCAGAACATTCTTCACAAACTCCTCCTTCAGGATCACTCCTACTCCATTTCTCTTCCTGTCCACCCCATGATAAAACAGTTTAAACCCTGCTCCAATGCTTCTAGCCTTGCTCCCTTTCCACCTGGTCTCCTGGACACACAGAATGTCGACTTTTCTCCTCTGCATCATATCTACCAGCTCTCTGCCTTTACCTGTCATCGTACCAACATTCAAAGTCCCTACTTTCAGTCCTAAACTCCTGCCTTTCCTCTTCTCTGTCTGTCTACGGACACGCCTTCCTCCTCTAACACACCTTCCTCCTCTCCTTCTTCGACCAACAGTAGCCCAATTTCCACCAGTGCCCTGTAGGTCAACGGCACCGATGGCGGTCGTTGTTAACCCGGGCCCCGACCGATCCGGTATGGAAGTCATGTTCATGATTCGCATATTGAATTTGGCAAAAGTTTTACATCGGATGCCCTTCCTGACACAACCCTCTCTATTTATCCGGGCTTGGGACCGGCACAAAAAGGCTTGTGACGTCCTGTGGCTAGATTACCTTTATTTTAGAGTACAGCCCAAAATTTCATGTAGCATATTATAATAGCTATTTGTATTAATTAACCTTTGATGACATTTAGAATGTGGTTACTCGAGTGGCCAAGCTCCCGCTGGTGAGCTCCACCTATGGTATGGTGTCAGACTTGTACAGTAACACCAAAGACAACCATCCGACCATCAAGTCGGTGTGCGAGGCCGCAGAAATGGGTGTAAAAACGCTCACTTCAGCTGCCCTTACCGGTGCCTTGCCAATCATTGGCAAGCTGGAACCTCAAAGTAAGCATCGTCTCAGGACTGGGTCAGTTTACACATTGTATTAACACAGAACACGCTTTCTCAGATTTTTAAAAAATTTATTTTTGTTTAGTCTCTCGGGCTAACGACCTCGCCTGTATGAGTCTGGATAAACTTGAGAAGACCCTGCCAATTCTTCACCAGCCTTCTGGACAGGTGAGATAAACATTAGCCAATACTAATTCACAGCAAATATCAACCAAAAAAAAGGTCTGTGTGGTAATTTTTTAGTCAGCATGCTTAATTTTGGTAATCATCTTCCTTTGGTGGTGTTTTTCTTGTAGCAGAGATTCTTTAACGTCACTAACGTCACGTTTCTTTACAACTCTTATAGCTCGTTACCAGTGCTAAAGACCGAGTCACTGAAACCATGAATGGGGCCAAGGAGACCATGTCTCACACCCTGAGTCATGTGATTGAGAGCTTGGAGAAGACAAGGATGGTTCTCACTGGTGGTGTCCACACAGTGATGGAGAGCAAAATGGTTAAGCTAGTGAGCAGCGGTGTGGACACTGCTCTGAGCACTTCTGAGAGTCTGGTAGAGCGCTATCTGCCTGCACCTGAGGACAGCCAGGGTGAGAGTGTTTTTTGGTACATTGTAATAAACATTGGAGCTGCTACCAGCTATAATAACAATGTGGCTTGGCTTTGCTTTATTTTTTGATTAAAAAAAACATACAAAAAAGTATGACGTTGCACTAAAAATTCCATTCCTAATTTTTCTATGGGTAAGTTATACAGGAGTTTTAGCTGTCCCTAACTGGCTTAAAATTATTCATTTTTAATAGGAAGATAACTGAACCAATTCCAGCAGTCATCCGACCAAGTTTAACCCAAAGAGACCAATGAACTCAAATCCATAGTTATTTTTGTTTTCAGTATAGTACAATCTTTTGGTGGAAATTTCCAGACCTCAAAACATCTGCTTAACCTCATTTCCTCAAATCTGTTTATTTTACATGCTCTCCCAGAACATGAGATAAATATGGCCCAAAGGTTTTGATGATAAGACCAATGAACCCAGCTACTACGTGCGACTGGGCTCAATCTCAACCAGGCTGCGTCAGAGGGCATACCAGAAGGCTATCAGCAAGGTTGAAGATGCCAAGAGTCTGTCTCTCAGCTAAACCGTACCATGGATCTGGTAGGTGACCTGCAAAGCCAAATCTCATGTTTTTTTTTGTTTTGTTTTTTCTATCCTGATGACCATGAGCTATGAATACGCTGGTGAAAATTTTACTCCAGCTTGCCTAGAGCTTTCATTTGTGTATTTTATTTATGAAAACAAAATATGTAGACAAGTCCCAAGAGAATAATGCCATGAGCTCTGTTGTTCATACCAGGTGCATCGATATCAGTATGTAAATGATTTGGTCTGAACACTGTAATAGCAGACTAATAAAACCTGTTCTCTAGCTCAACTCAAATATCACTCAGTCACACTGCGTCCACTTCATGGTACAGTTTCTCCAAACCACACATTTTTATAAGTCCATTTGAGGAGGAAAGCTCATGATATTGCAAGAAATGTAACAGAGTTGACTGACTTTTCACCTTTGAATGATGAATCTGTCTTCATTAGATTGAGTACACAAGAAAAAACATTGATGGTGCCAACCAGAAGGTGGTGGAGAAATTGAGCGCGTTAACGGACTGGAAGTCTACATCTCAGAGTGATAGTGACACAGACAACAAGGCAGAGATACGCACACTGTTAAAAACCCATTTTCTGTTCCTTGGCTAAAGAAGAGCCATGACACTTTAAAAAAAAAAAAATTTTTTTTAAATTAAAAAAAAAAGTTACCAGACCTTATACAAATCTTTTTTTTTTTTTTTTTTTTTCCTCGTCTGTAGCTAATCGAATCCCGGACCTGGACCATTGCTCGCAACCTGACGCAGCAGCTACAGATGACTTGTTTGACCCT